>JAPDSC010120677.1:357116-404616 GCA_026290005.1 Latrodectus geometricus | reverse complement strand
ACTGAAACCTTTTCAGCAGTTGTTGAGAGAATTGTGCATTAATTTAGCTTTACCAATTGGTACCTTATTTTTAAAATGGTATAAATATTGCATTTTCTTGGTTTTCATTTCTTTGAACTCTGAAAAATTATTATAAGGAAGTTCCATCTGCAAAATCTAAATTATATCTTATTTTTTTACCATATTTTCCTATATATAATCTACAGCAGTATATTATCTACAAGACCTTTTTTTTAAATTAAAGAAAAAAAGCGTCATATGATCTGTGGAAATTTTCCCCATAAATTGTGGAAAATAAATACTGCTGATAAAGTGGGTGTCACATAAAATAACAAATACATTGTAGGATTAAAAATATAATAAAATTGTATTGAAAACACATTTATTATGACACAGATCTGTTTGACCCCCCTCATCGCAAAATGTGATAAATTGAGATAAAAGCACAAGATTGTTCATGAGCAATAATTCCAAGAAGGTTCTAATAAAACTGATCAGTTTTTAGTTTCTAGTAACTTTTAAAATGTGGTTAAACATATTTTAAAAATAAAATACATTTGTTTCATTAGTAATTAAAGGAAAGAAATGAATTATTTTTTAACTCCACATTGGATACATTTTTCTTTTGTGCCACGCATCCTTTGTTTTTCATTTTACATTTAACCTTCTTATCACCATTTTTTTTATTTGCCTTCCCTATAGCTTTTACTTTAAAATTTGCTGTGTAACTTAAATGTTTTCACTTCCATGTGATGTTAAACACACTTGAATATTTTTGTAGCTTTTATTAGCTCAAGTCATAAGGTAAAATGCAAAATGACGATAGTCAATAGTAAATGTAATATTTTCTGAGGAACTGAATTCCTCCTTAAACATAACTAGACTATCGCTCTTACTATAAAATCTGCCAAACTTCCACATAATGATATACGAATTTAAATATTTTTCAGATAGAAACAGCTCATATCAAGAAAAATGCAAAGTCATGTTAACGAATTGCAACTGTAATATCTATCCAAGTTACCAAATTCGTTCTTGAATGTGTTAGAACAAAGCTGATTATAGCTGAAATAAGTCAGCTGTGTTATGGCGCCACCTATAATTTATTTTATGAAACATAAATGGCATTTCTTTCAAAACGTTTTGTAAACTTTTCAGATTTAGATTGTTTTTATCTGATTACCTATGGTGGCAATCTGTACAACAAAATTTGAAACTTTCAAAATGCATGGATTATATACAGGAAAATACAGTAATTAAAAAATTAAGTTTGTGTTAACTTTTTTAAAACACACTACAATACATCTAAAAAGGAAAAATGTTTGCAAATAATCTGTAGTTTAAGAATTTTATTGCAAGCCATTGATTAACTTCTAGACTTCACCTCAAATATATAGTAGGATGCTAAAATGGAATCTTATTGAAGCATACTTCATTCTTTTACTTAACTATTTAGTTATAATTAGATTGGTTTTTGCTGTAAAATTTAGGATTTACCAGACTTTGGGCTTGTACAGTAAAAAATACTGAAAATCAAATTAATAGAAAATAAATTAATAAAAAAATAATTTTTGTGCTTATCTACAAATATTCTAGTATTTTAATTATATTTAGAATTATTTTGAAATATTGTTCATTAAATTTTAAAATGACATTGCTTTTTGAAATTGAGAAATCAATATTTAAACTACTTAACAAAAACCAATATGCAAATATATTTGACTGGTAAAATGATTTGCTGTGATTAAAAAATGAAAAAAAAAAATAAATAAATAAGTGATAAACAACTGTCTGCCTTTTGTAACTCCTATTGATGTAAAAGTCTTACAAAATGTTTTCTAGTGCTATTGTAAATTTAAATATTTTTTTTATTTTTAAAAAAATGTTTTCCCCAATTCTACACTTATTACAAATGTTCATATAATTTTTTTTTTCAAAGTACATTGGAAAACTTTCAAATAAAGTTGTTTTTCAGGATAATCTTAATATATTCAAATTTTGGTGCAATAATCTTCACTATCATTAAATTTACAGACTATAAAGCACTAGAAATCCATATGCAGCTAGCATTCTTCAATATTTTTTGTTGGGTAATAATATTTATATTGAAAATTAATTTTGTATCATGCATCTAAAATAGCAGTTGAACTTAAAAGTATTTCAGTGTATTGTTAGTGTAGCAGTATTCTTTCCATCAACATAAAATATTGTGTATGCTTCATTAGGCATAATTAGTTTATTTATTCTTCTATAGTTTTTTTTTCTTTTTTTGCACATGACAACCTATTAACCACGATCTATAGTCATTTATCAGTTATAGGTTAATTCCTTTAGTATTATGTCCAAAAACATTTCATGAATCTGCTTCTGCACACTATAATACTATCATTTTATTCTACATATACTTTCTCTGGTAATAAATTTTTATTTCATTGTTTTGAAAATAATTATTTTTATGTGTTCAGTTATTGTGATGTTAAATTTATTTTCTTCAAAGTTTGTTCTAAAATTTCCAAAATGATAGGTTCTATGAATCAAAAAATTCTGGTTGTAGATCCTATGAAAAAAAATTAATAATACTCTTTAAAATCTTTTTCTATTGTGTTAATTTATTCTGGAATATTTTCTAGATTCAGTCATATGCTGTCTCTTAGAAATTTCTGTTCAGAATTGAAATTCTGATGTATGTTGTGAAAATATTTTATGTTTCTACAGTTGTTAAAATACATACTTCCTATCAAGTGTTTCCAATCTCAAAGACAGACGTCCTTATTTTTCTTAAAAGTTGGTAACCAATGTAAACTGTTAGAATATAAAATATTTCAAAGAACATAAGATAAAGAATTAAAATTCTTTCCTATTTGAATAATTATTTCTCACTGAAATGATAACTGTTTCAGTGATCAGCACATTTCTTTATCCACTGCTTCAGGTAAATGTATGTGTTTTAGTCTCCTGCACATTAGTCAGCTTTCCGTGTATATGCTAGGTGAAACATTAAGGATGTTTAAATTTCATTGATGTGAGTGTAAAAGATTTAGCTCACTGTTGTAATACCTTTAATACACTTGTTGGACTTAATGAGGAATGATGCCTTTATGTGCACATTTTTATTCATGTAATGTGGTAAATTCTTACTCCTAACATAGAAACAACAACAATGTACATTTTAAATAAGTATGCTTTATCATTAAATGGAAGGAAGACACTTGCCATTATAGTTTCATTGAGAAATGTTTGGTAAGTCAGAAAATATACTATGGTAACTTGTAAAAACTGCTTCAAATACTCAAATAGCCATGATTGTAAATGTGTGATATCATAATAATTAGGTACTTGAAAATATTTAGATTAGTGAGTATAAAATGTAACAGCTGATGACTGATGTTTTTGTCTTTAGACTTGTGCTTAAAAACTATGAGTATGCATATACCTATCTTGTCATTTTAGATACTCAAAAATTATTTGTAAGATCAAATTCACTTACTTTCATTTTGCAGAAGTTCAGTAAGTAAAAACAGTCAAAAAATGTTTTAATAGTTGAATTATTAATTTAAACATGTTAAGAATTATTGATTTAAGTGTCAATTTTAATTTTAAAAATAAGTCTATAAATAATCAAAACAATTATTTTCCACATAAAAACCCCTATTAATTGCTTTAACTTTTACATTATGTAGTCATGTATTTATTTGATATAAAGAATTATAGTTGGATAAGCGAGTAAAAAATATCAGAAGATGGTGTTTTTCTTTTTTTTACCAAATATATTATGAAATATTAAATTAATAATATTAAATAATTAAATTAATTAAATATTAAATAATAAAATAATTAAATTAATTATATTATGAAATATTAAAATATTTAATTTAATTATAAAAAATTATTATTATTTTTTTTAGGTTAAAAGATTTTATGATTAGAAAGCTAAATAACACCAATTGGAAGGATAAAATGCTTACTATAATTAGAGGTAATTTTTTTTTTAATATTTGTCTTTTGTTCTTTATAAATACCTATATGTATGGAGTCAAACCTATTTTTGCATGGTAAATAAAAACTATATAACAGAAACTGCACAAAAAGTATATAGAAATTTTATGAATACTTATAACAAATAATTTTTATGAAGAATATTTTTTACTAAGAAATATTTAAACAAAAAAAAAATATGTTTAGTGATTTTATATTGAATAGATGCTGACTGGAAACTCATGCAAAAAAGTCAGCATATTTGAAATATGTCAAAGATTTACAAAGTAGCAGAAAAGTGCTTTCACAAACAAAATAAATAAGTAAATTACATATGGAAACTTAAAAAAAAATTTAGTCTTACTTTACTCTTAGCAAAATTTTCAAAGTGGACGTAATTAAACTAGTTAATTTCCAGAGGTTGTTGATTGTAAATGAACATGGTGCTTAAAGATGAACCACATCTTAGTGTATGTATATGCATTGATATATAAAATATTATAATTGGTGTTATAATACTGACACCAATTATAACTCCACGTTTGATAAACTATCAACTTTCAATCTGCAATTATTACAATTTAGTGAGGATATCATAGTTCCCTTGGTTAACAGGAAATCAAAATAGTGTTTGGAGAATATTTCTTTTAATATAGAGCCACTTCTGAAGGAGTTCTAGTTTACCTTTTTCAGATTTCTATGAGTAATTGAATCTAGTTCATAACATCAGATATGATGTATGAGCTTTGATCAAATAAAAGATGTAATAAAATCAAATAAAAGAACCAGTTTTTCATTGGGCTTAAAGTGACATAAGTACTAACTGTGATATTAATGACATCACTTCTAATCTGACAAAAGACATGTTTGTTTTCTTTACTATAAAATAAGAGATCCAAACTTATCAAATAGTTGAAATGTTCTTCTATCCTGTGGCTAGAGTTAGTGCTATCTCACTCAATATGAAAGGAGTTTGCAACCATTTCAACAATAAGTGAGAGAGTGTTTCTTCATAGTGTCATAGCATAGTTAGAATTTCTAAAAAATCATAAGGTAATTTAGTTGAATAGATTACAAGTTTCTTATAGATATCCACTTTCTTCAGTGATAATGACTTTTAGAGCAGAATCACCATAAAGTTAAGAATGTGATGTGGTACCATATTTTCCTTTATATAATCAACAGATTTTGTCGTTAAAAAGTTTAAAATTTTATTGTGTGTATTATACACTGGTGCAAACAATTTGATGAAAAAAAATTCTCCATTAGGAAATCTTACTATACAGTTGAAAGAAATAGTGTAAAATAAATGATAGATAGCCCTTATAGATTTCATGACTCAAATGAAATACTTCAGCTATAATCAGTTTCATCCAATTACATTCAAGAACAAACTCTTTTTCTTAGAAAGATATTACATTTGTTTAGTGTCATTTGGGATTTAGTTTTGATCTGACTTATGCATTTTGTTTTGCTCTGAAAATATTCAATCGCGTGAAAGTGAAAGAGTCTAGGTTACACAGCTGATTTTAAACTAGAAAATATAGAAAAGGCTAATTAAAAAATAGCGATAAATGTGCTAATGCATAATAAAAAAATTTTTTTTAAAAAAGCATGTACAATACAAAAAAAAAAAAAAAAAGTGTATCCGGTCTGCAGTTTAAAGATTATCTGTTTTTTCCATTTAATTATTACTGAAACAAATATACTCTATTTTTAAAATATGTATAATTTTAAAAGTTATTAAAAATCAATAAGTCTTATTAGAATCTTCTGAGTTATTGGTTTTGGCAGCCAAACATGTGCTTTAATATCAATTTATCACAGTTAGTGATAAAGTGGATCCAAATAGAATCTGATTTGATGTTTTTAATAAAAAATGTATTTTCTGTTATTACATTTTTAATCATATATTTCATGTATTTTTATCATTCATGTATTTCATGTATTAATCATATATTTTTATTTCCTGTGACGCCATATCATCAGCAGTATATATTCACTGAAAAAAATTGCTGCAGATTCTATTCTTTGGGTTATGCAGCAGCACTTTTTCTGTTGCTTGAAAAAGAAGGCCTTGAAGATAATATGCTACTGTAGCTTATAAACAGGAAAGTACAGTAATTATTTACAAAAATACAGGATCAAGGAAAAGAGTGATTGTTAGTAACAATTTTATCTCAATGGAGTCCTCTGATGAAACCTTTGATAATCCATGTCTTTTGTATCAAAGCTAGGTCATGGTGCATGCTAAAAGTTTGAGGCACAAAAGTTGAGAAGCAGCACTGCAATAATGCAAGTTAATATAAATAGTTGAAATACCTATAATGGAAGATACGGAAAAATAAGCTATGTTTTAATGAGCCTTACTGAAGAGTCCTTTGTCATCAAGCCATTTTTCATTACCTTTTCTGATTTTTACCCTTCAGTCTTCCCCTCAGTTATTTACACTTGAGTAGATGGTCTCAAAATAATTGTTCTCTGGTGGATCACTAAATTCCATTTTTCACTCAAGCACACTCCAACTTTCAGTTCTTAAGATTTTACATGCTGTTAGTTATTTTGGAAGTTTCTCAATATCACTGGTAATAAAGTTCCCATTTCTAAAGGTTATTTTAACAAGTTTTGGGACTTCTACAGCTGGAAACTCCTGAATAATATTTTCACCCAACTTAATATAATTTAGGTTTGCAATAAATCAATCAGCAATACATCAAGTATTATATAAACAATTAATATAATTAAGTTGCAATAAATATCAATAAATCAATGAACAAAGGAATAATGTACTTATGTGTTATCACCATTTAAGTACATTATTGCTGCCCTTTATAAAAACTAGCCCTTTAAAGTAAGTAAGCTAGACTTTTTATCTATAAACTCATCAATATGAGTGAGGACAATCCTTTGAATGCTTTTGGATCATCCTGTGACATACTCTTATCGTATCTAATGAAGTATTCGTAATTGCCATTATTTGAGTGTTAGTAGCAGTCTGCAAAATAACAAACCTGTTTCTTCGGGCATAATAAGGCTTAAATTTTTCTTGAGAAGTATCCAGATCAGGGTTTGATTACTTCCTGTTTTAGAGTTTAGTCTTATCTGTCATTGACATTGCTCATCAAGTTTCTTCTATCAGCTTCTGACATTTTTTTAACACCAAGATGAAGTCTTTAGTCATGTTGCAGTTTCAATATTTCTATTTCACTGGCATTACCAGCAGCCAGGGAAATTCAGATATATTTTTAGTTATTGGATTGTTAACAGTCTCTTTTATAGCTGCTAAATTGTTTCCTTGTTGCAGTGGGTTTCTAAAAGATTCACTATTTATTAACACTTTTCATGCAGATTCATGGAGAACAGAGTAACTAGCTGGTGAAAAAACCTCTGCCTGCATCTACCCATCACAGGCAAAAACAAAATGTGGATTTTCCCAACAGATATTGCTTAAGACTCATAGAACATTGTTTATCTTCACATATCACTTACATCAACAGATGACTGCTATTAATAATTTCAGCAGAGGCTTTGGCATTTCCCCAATCAATAGCATTTGTTTTGGTCAGATTGATCCATGAAAACTGCTAAAAAGCCATCAGATTTTTCTTTCACACTGTCATGGACTTGGTCACTATATTCTTATAGATGTTCTTTGCTCTTCTATAGTTTTCATATAGTTCAGAAATAAGTAACAAATTAATTATCCTAAATAATCCAAAAGAAATTTTTTTAGACGTTTTTAGCTAGATAAAATAAAATTGGCTTATTTCACTTCCCATTTAAAATAAAGTCATTCTTAATTTTAACTTGGGCATGAAGTAAAATTGCCTGGACAGGAGGATTTTATCTAAAAACTGGGGTGTCTGGCAATCAGATAAAACCCATCCTGATGCTTTCATGGAAATTATCCCAGAGATTGGTCTTCAAGATTGGAGGTTTGGAATGGGGCTAACAAATCCACCCTGCAAAGAGCTTATTATGAAATATCAGGATGGTATATCTTCCTGACTGACTTATAAAAGAATGTCTTGCAAGATTTTTAGATATTTGAAAATTGGAATTTGGAATATTAGCTACACAGAATAAGGAATTTCAATTCTTGACTGACGAAGTGGACAACTACTATGCTGATGTTTTGAAAGGAAATAGTTTTTATTAGAGATGAAATGATTGTTGGAGGTTGTTTTAATGAGAAGGGATATGTTTTACAGCTGATGCATAAAAATCACTTTTAGAACTTGCTTCCTATTAAGTAAACGCGTTAAACACCTTGTAATGGAATTTTTGCAAAATTTTATAGATTCTAAAATTATGCTTAAAGGATCTTTTTTAATTACAGTCTAAAGTTACACTTGAATAACTAAAGTTACGTTGAAGAATAAAAGAAGAAACTTTTTACCTCAAATGTTATTGGTCCTATCTTACAATTTCCATTTTATCATTGTATATCTGCTAATTTTTGAAGATTTTTTTCAGAATTCTTTTGAAATAAAATTAACTATTTTACCTTTGTGAGTAAAAACTGCCTTCCAGATTTCTGTAAAAATGTAGAAAAAAACAATACAATTTTTGCTAGTTTATTGATCATAAATAACTAAATATCTTTCAGCAATAATTAAAATATGTTTAATTTATAATTATTTTCACTTCTACATTTTGCATTTACATACACATGTCAATGCAAAATATACAAATGAATATGGAAAATATTCACACTTACATTTTTAATTTGGTATTTTCTGTTAAAAGTTATGCTTATTAAGCTAAAATAACAGCTAAATTTATTCAATAAATAACTTAGAAATAAAAGGGAAAGTTTGTGATTACTAAAAATGCTAATTTATGTTCTTAAAATTTATAGTTATAATAACAAAATTATTTAATTCTTACGGTACATGTATATTATTCTTGCTCTATATTTAATGTAATTGCAAGCCGATTTATCTTTCGTAACATTTTAATGAAGCTCTACAAATTTGTATCTATTGTTTAGCTTTTAGCAATAGTGGTTTTTGCAGAAATAGGAAGGGGGAAAAATAGAAAGGGGGAAATTAATTTAATTTTTCTTTTTAAATTCAATTTTAATTTTATATTTTTGAGTGTATGAATAATATTTCACCAATATTAATTAAATAAGCTGCATTATATTTGTTAGGTATTAGAATTTAATTTCGCATGCATTTAAATGACAGCAGAAATGAATAATAATCACCTGATTGTTATCATTTTTCAAAATATACAAATATATGGGTATTAAAGAATCATTTGATTTCAGCCATGACATTCAAACTCACTAGAAAATGGAATTAATAAGTATTCAAATGTGAATCTGTTAAAAAAAAGTTGAGGGAAATTATGAGCAAATCTCCAGCTTCCAATTCATTTTTGACAGCAAATTGTTTTGATAATAGAAATATATTTTCTAAAATATAAAAGAAATGAGAATTTTTTTTTATTATTCCATAATATATATTAGAGTTATTAAGAAATTCTAATTGCAAATTAAAATTGTAGCGTTATTATATTTGTAACCTGTTAAGAGGTCGTGTGAGACACAAAAGTCACCTCATGTTTCAAAAAGCCAGAGAAAGTTATTTATCTGTAATCAATTTCTTCCAGTATTCTTCTGTCTGACACTCCTCTTGGAATGGAAATAGTTATTTTTCATCTCCTTTTCCCCCTTTGAAGCAACCTTTTTTTGGAGTTCATATGTTAACAGAAGTAATTCTGTGCCCCATGTGACTTGCGTTGCTTCAAAATTTCTTCTATAATTAGCTGTGTTTCGCGAAACTTTTAAAAACTTATCTTACAAGGGAACTCTTTAATTTTGAACTTTAAAAATCAAAAAGTTTCAATTTCCAAGATTTTAAAAAATTTCCAAATTATCAATTTGCACCAAACCTTTATATTCGATTTTTAACGTTTATTTCACTCCATAAAAGGTATTACTAAAACATTATAATTGGGATATATAACTGTAAATATAACTGAAAATGACCACTACAACTTCAACTGTATTATTGTGTTAGCTGTAACCTGTTAACGGTCTGTTGTTGTTGTCATGATTTGGCTTAGCTTCATTCGTGATGCATTTGAAGCTGTATCAATAAAGAATTAATTATATATTAATTATATGGACTATGTATTCAACAGCATTGCTATAAAATATATTACTGCATGTAGTGTTTACAATGCAATAGCTGATCGAACAGAACATAACAATAATATTTTGTAGAATCAGGGATTCAATAATTATTCCTTAAAACAGATCAAAACATATCTTTAATTAATTTTTTATTGAATAGCAAAATAAACTTTAACAATTTTTTTTAAGTGTTTAAATGTTTATTTGCTATTTATTCGATTGCTGATATTATAATTTTTGGTTTAGTTAAGTTTAATGCAAGTTGAAATAGTAATTTGATTTTTTTTATTTTGAATCAGACCATTAATTTTCTACTTTATAGCATAGGAATAAAATTATAAATATGAGATTTGCAATTAAGGTAGTCATGGGCTTTCTGAACTTCCATTCTCATTCAAAATATAAGTAATCATAATTTTAGTATATAATGTAATAGTAAAAATTCATTGTGAATAATTTAACATCTTTTGGGTGTTGACTTCATAAACAGTGAAAATCTTTCAATAAAGATGTATCTATCATCACTAGGATAATTTTTTTTTCACTTTAAAAAAATAGAACTGGTGTATAATGTTAATAATGTTTTTGATTTTTGCTAATTCTAGAACAACCCCTATTAAACTTCCAAATTGAATTCGCAAATTTGAGAAATTCTTATATTTTCTGAAACATATTGGGAGTAAGTTTTCTGTAGTTGTTTCTTGTCGCATGTGATGTAGCATTGCCACACTAAGCTCATAAGCCCCTCAATCCTTGCAAAATCAAGAAACAGGAGATATACAAGGAAATCTTCCTTTGTATATCCTAAGCTCAATAAAAAGCTATTGGGGCTAGCCTGGTTGACACCACAGTTACAACAGGCTGGATAGAGCTTACTTTTGCCATCAAGTTTAAGGCCACAAAGATGGCTACTAGCAAACCTGGAATTTATTGTCTGGTCAGTTCCTGGAGCCCTTAAAAGCAATGGAACCACCAAAACCCTCAGAGTACTAATCTTTAGCAGGTAGAAGGCTCCAGATAGCTGAGATATCTCTTACAAATTTTTTAGCAGCTTTATTGTTAATTTTTTTTACACTTCTATCATTTATATTACTTGAAATATTACTAAGATTCTTTACTAAATCTAAATGTAACTTTTATCATTATTCTGAAACTGCTCTTCGAATTTGAATGGACACTATTCTTTGTTAACAAATGAATCAGTATCCGATTTAAACTCCTCAAATTTCAAATATTGATGGAATAGTGGCACTTAAAATGCTTTCTTTGCGATTTTCTGAAAAAACAAATCGAGTAAGATTTACTGTTCTCTTTTTCGAGTAAGATTTACTGTTATCTTTTCCTCCAATTTAAAATAAAAGATGGCCATTGGATGTTTGTCTTCCGTTGAATTATGCTACTTACATGAAAGTGTATATGTCTAGTTCCGTAATTTTTGCACAAATAGGCAAGTCAAAAAGCATAATTCATATTTTATTTTGTTTTTTTTCTGCATAAACAGATTTATTTGTGATTTAATACCTTGAAATGAACTATAGAAAATACTGCTGAAATAAAATTGAACCAAATTTATTATTCGCATTACGATTAGTATAGAAGTATAAAAAAAATTGTATAATAAGATTCATACTCATGTTAAGAAATGCTTACTCATTTGTGTGTTTTAGTTCCATATATAATTAATTTAAAAGTAATCTATTAGTTAAGGTTAAAAAAATAATTTAATTCTTTATTATTTTGCAGAGGTTTTACAGAATAAAAAAGATAGTTCAGTTATTAGTTTTGATCAACTTTATGCCATCATGAAAAAACAAGGGAAAAGTAAGATTTAAGATGATACTTATCTAATTATTTGATTTTTCTTTTCATCAATGATACTAAATGTTTCACTAAGTTATACCTGCTCATTTAAAATATTTATTAAATTTCACAATTTTTAGTAATTTTTTTACATTATTTCAAATAAAAATTTTTTGAAAAAAAGAACTTTCAAAACTTTGTTTTGAAAATTCTCTTTTATTCTTAGCAATTCAAAATATAAATAAAAATTAAAATAACAATAATTGTATGCAACACATTGAAAGATAACTTTTGATTTTATAAATGTATGAAAATAATTGAATGCAATTGTTGTTATCTTGTCCAGTAAAGTAGTGCAATAGAATCAAATTGACTCAAAAGTGTCCAAGACAGCTCTAGCTACATCAATGACTTCCATGGAATTGAGAAGTTGATGTGTGAGATTGAGAAGAATCTCAAAGAGTTTTGTAAATATGGCATTACAATCAAAGATATGTCACAAGAGTGTTTGGTGTCTGTACAGTGAGGACAACTCTGGTAACTTTAATGGCCATCAGGAGATATTTAACACTAAACATACCGGGGATTTTTTTTATTCAGCAAAATTAATGGGAAAATGGGTCAAATGACCCCTTTCGGTAGATTTAGTGTTAATTAATGCAATTATTTTATATCCATTTTTAACATATGTTTTTGAAGTAAAAATTGCCACTTTTTAATATAATACTATGGGCATAATATTAAAACAAGGAGAGAGAAAAAAGTTTCTATTTTGAGGCTTAAATTATCAAACAATTCCTCTTTTGCAACATTTCACTAAAATATTTAAAGTTTCATATTTTAAAAAAATGTTATTTCTAATTAAAAATCCAAGTTTAACTCAGATACAATTTTAAATTTTATTCATATTTAACACTTGTTGAGTGTAACTGTCTATTTTCAAGCAGATTATACCTTGAGGGTTTTCACATATAGCATAGCTAAATACAAATAGGTTAGTTACCAGAATCCAAACTACTCATACTTTATTTGCTTCATCATAAAGGCATTTCTTTTCATAACTACAAATGACCATGATAATTAGTTGACTAGTATGGATTTCTTTTTACAGCATCTATTTTCATTGAATTTATAAAATCTGTATAAATTATAAACTTTCATATAAGTCTATAATATCCATAACAATTTATAAGAATTTTTCCTTTCACTCTAATGTACTAGTTAATATAGTTTACTATTTTTGTAGGAATCTTTTTCAATCTTTAAAAAATGTATTAATAAATAGGATTCCTGATATTAATACCTGAAAAGCTTGTCACATTTAAAAAATCTTTTAATGAGATAAATTCAAATCAATTTTTAAGACATGGATATAATTAAAAAGATTATTTACTTTAGAAATTAATAATTAAATAAAATTAAAGTATTCATATAAATCTTTGGCATACATAATTCATTATAGAAAATATGAAATATTTAAGTGTACTATTTTATTAATAAAAAATCTTTTTTGCTGGAAAAAAAAATACTGATTTCCCTACTATTCAATTATAAAGTTGATGTATGCTTAAATATATGAAAAGTAAATTTGTATTATTGATTATTTCAAATATTTTCTGTATTTTATTTTCATCATACTATGAATGATTTTTTTAACGAATCTTAATACTCTCTGCATAGAATTAAAAAATATCTTTGCCAAATAAAGATCATATTATCTTGATACCTTGTATATAAATAGGGTGATTCAAATTATTTGTTTGAAAAAATATGTTAAATTTTTTTTAAACTTTATTGTAGTATAAATTTATCATTGAAAATAAGTTATATTACAATGCTAATAACAATTTATTATCACATTAATTTCTTTATTTATTTGTTAACTTAAAAAATGAGAGTAAGGAGCAGTCACAAATTTGATATATATTATGATATTCTTGTTGATGTAAATACTCAATAAATAATAAAAAATGTAAATTATTATATATGGATTTAAAGATTAATTTATGTGCTTTACATATTTTTAAAATTAGGTTTTTGTAAAATTAATATGTGTATATACTTAAAATTGAGCATGCATTAATTCTGTGTGGAAAATTATCCACTTCTGAAAAACAAAGGAAAATTTTTATACATATAAAAGTGGAAAAGCATGAAAGTTAACTAGTGAAGAATAATCATTTTAGTGTGTTCTCTCTGTATAGGCAATCTTATTTGCTGAATTTGCTCCCAAACATTAAAATATTATTGAAAATTTTATCCCTTCTAATATTTTAGTAATTTGATTTTATGATGTTATATTATAGAGTGATTTCATTAATTACATTCTGATTAGTTTGTAAACTTGATCACAGTTTTGCAATGTGTCTTTGTTTATCTATATGTATTCAATGTGTATCTATTATTTTTTTTTATCCAGTTTTGATATTTCTATTTTTTCATCATATAGAATTTTTCATAATAACTAGTGTATCTGGATATAATAATGTTAAATGGCTGATTCCTCAATAATTAATCAGATATTTTAATTGTAAAAATAAATTAAAATTACTTGAATTTTAAACTTAATTCATGAAATTATCGTATTTTCCCATATATAATCTGCTGATTATGTGTTAAAAAAGTTCCCGGATTTCGTTGTGCATATTATACGCTGCTGATAATCTAATATTTTTATTAAAAAAAAAAAAAAAAAAAAAAATTCTCCATCAGAAAACTTTTTTGTTAAGTTTTGAAAGAAGTACTGTTTGTTTCATAAAATAAATAACAGGTGGTACCATAACACATCTTAGTTATTTAAGCTATAATCAGCTTTGTCCAATTACGTTCAAGAGCGAATTTAGTTCCTCGTAAAGATATTACATTTGCATTTCGCTAACGATATTTTGCAATTTGTCTTGACATGAACTGTTTCATTTTGAAAATATTCAAATTCGTATATCATCATATGGAAGCAAAAACTTTAAGTTGCACAGCAAATTTTAAATTAAAGGCTATTGAGAAACAAGTATAAAAAACTGCTGACAAATGTGTTAATGTGAACTGAAAAATATAGCATGCATGGTATAAAAAAATAATATATAAAATATGCAGTATGTTAATAAACCATTTTTTCATTTAAATATTAACAAAGCAAGTATATATTTTTTAAATATGTCTAACATCGT
Organism: Latrodectus geometricus; assembly: GCA_026290005.1. NCBI lineage: Eukaryota > Metazoa > Arthropoda > Arachnida > Araneae > Theridiidae > Latrodectus > Latrodectus geometricus. Next base: position 389,529 of record JAPDSC010120677.1, on the reverse strand, counting down.
TTCAAAAATTATTAGAAACTTAATATCAACAAGTTTTACAAGAATCTTCGGGAAATAATCGCTCTTGATTGATCTCGTGCTTTCATTTCAAGTTTATCGCACTTTGCAATGAGGTGGATCCAGACAGATCTTTTTCATAATAAATGCTTTTTTTTTCTGTACAATTTTTATTTTTAATCATACTGTGTATTTTTCTTATTTTATGTGATACCAATATTATCAGCAGTACAGAATTTAGACTATTCCCCGAAAAAAAATTGCTGCGGATTATGCAACGCCTTTTTTCCTTCTACTCGAAAAAAAGATCATGCAGATAATACGCCGCTGCAGATTATATGCAGGAAAATACAGTAAAAAAAAATTAATTAATAAAATTTTGCATCAATTTTAAATCCTCTTATGATTAAGTAAAATTTCATTGTTTAAATTCCATAAATATTAATTCCATTAATTATTATAAAATTTTCATAGTTTTACAACATATTTTTAATATTCTGATCTGAGAATTAAAATTTTATTAATTATTTGAAAATTAATTAAATATTCAAAATTAAAGAAAGTAATGTATTTTCCTTTAGTTTGTGTATATTTACCCTTAAGAGTCATGTTACACTGTATTTTCAAATGAAGAAAAGTAAAATAACTATCATTTTTCATAATTTGATGAATTTTGATCTAAGGCTATAGTATTTATTAGGGATCCTTTTAATGAAGAAAAATAGAAGTATATGAAAACCATTAAGTGTATTGGAAACATTTTAAAAAAGTTAATATCATAATCTTATAAAGATTCCATCATTGTTTTTTTCTGTTATTTAAAACATGTTTTGAAATACTAAATGATAATATAAAACTTAATTTTGATATTTCTGTGGCTATCATACTTTTTTACATTAAAGTATAAGAATTTCGCATTATTTTACATAAAGTATAAGTCTCTATTTCAGAATTACACATAAATCCCCCATGATTATGACAATGAATTAATTTTTTTCAATCCTTATTTTCAAGACAGAAATACAGGTCAAATTTTTTTTGTTCCTTAAAATCATTTCAGATAAAAATTGTTAAGATTATTTTCAAATATCTTTTAAATGTTAAGTTGCTGAAGTAATACATAAAAAGAACTTTGTACTTGCATCGAGTGAGTGTATATATATATATATATATATATATATATATATATATATATATATATATATATATATAACTACTAAAATCAGTTTATTTTCCATATATTTTCACAGTGCCTATTTTTTGTACTATAATCCATGTGTGTACTTAATCAACTAAATTTGAACATAATCTGCATGAAATTTCTTATTGAAATACGTTTTATAATTATTTATTGTTATTTACTTAATTACACTATTAAGCTGAATAACATAAAAAATTATTTTCATTTTACTGATTTTCTATTTAACCAAAAACATTTTATCATGTATTATAACTTTGATTACAGTTTCACTAAATCACAATTATTTTAAAATTACTTTCTATTTTAGGTCATATAGATAAAGAAATAAAAAAGGAAACATTGAAACAAATGAAAAGTTATTATCGTTCTCCTGTAAGCAACTGAACTTTTCACCTTGTATATTTCTATTTGTATAACTGTGAAACAGAATTTCTTATATTACAAAATGGTAGAGTACAATAAAATCATTTTTATGATTTTTTTCAAGATAATATTTAAATCACACATGTGTTTCATTTTGATTCCAATTTTTTGTTGAAATAAATATATTAGGATTATTTTAGAAAACATGATTTTAAAGAAGCTCTTCTCTTCAGATGAAATTGATACATCAGGAAAGAAATTTTCAATTTTTTTTTTTTTTTTTTTTTTTTTTTTGTTTCCAGATTTCAGTGTAGTTTGATGTTGTATATGTCGCATTACATATACAGTGGGGAAGCTAGTCCCAGACTGTAACTTAAGGTTAACAGGTTTAAATTACTTGCCTATCAACAAGGATCTCATAGCTTTGAATCACTATTGGGTGATGTCCACATCCACACCAGCAGAAAGACTTTAAACATCGCAAGTTAATATGGTCATATCCCCAACTCATTGAGCTCCAAGAACTCAATGGCAGAGAATGTGGTCACCCAATCATTGTCCATGACAAATGATGCTTCACTTTGCTTGCTGATCTTAACAGGAAGCAGGCTGAATCTACTGAGCCACAAGATCATCTCTCCTTGCTTTTGACAAAATCGTGAATTATATAGACAGAATTTTCTAGTAGGATTATTTTAAAAAGTTAATGAACCGTGTACAAATCAAGGGAAGTTCAGTTGCCCTAAAATTGCAATTTTTGTAAATTATCTCTAAAAGTCAATGCTCTTTGAAACCTTTAAGCAAAATAGATTGGAAAATTGTATGGATAATTTCAGAAAAATAAAATTTAAAAAAAAAAAGCTTTTGTGAGGGGAAAAAAAAATGAAAATTAATAATCTAAGTAAAATTCTATTATGTTGTATATTATCCCCTGCTACTGGGATTTCTACCTTTCAGCACTAGGATGTTAGTGATAGCACTTATATAATGGAGCTCTCTGTAGGGTATAAAACTCTATTATTAATAAAGGAAAATTGCTTATAAATTTTGCATATAATTGCATATAAATATAATATGCATAAAAGTAAAGGGGAAAATGATTCTAATGTATGTAATGATTTTATTTTTTAAGCAATATATGTCAATAAGGTTCTGGTTTTATTTTATCTTCTGCATAAATTTCAAAAATTTTTGCTTACGTTTTAAAATTATTAATAATGATGTAAGAACAGTAATGAAGTCAATATTTTCATCATTTCTTTTTCTTATTTGCACTAATTTGATATATCATATGAGTTGCTATAAATTTTAAAGATTTTCTTGTATATAAAAGAAAAAATATTGAGTTTTTAAAACTTTATGTTTACAACTGTTTTCCTATTTACTGTTGTATTTTTAAAGTATTCAAACCTATGGATTTTCTAAGAAATTGCATATCCATCACCCTACAAAGAAGTTACCTTGTGCAGAAAATGCAATTTCTTGTTTGCAATAATTAATATAAGATCATAGCATCTTAAATATTAAGAGAGAGATTTTCAAATTGCTTATTTGCATTCTACTCTCAATGAATTTACAGGAATTGGTTACATGTGCAAATGAAATTGCTTCATTTAATCGATTTTATCACTTATGATTATATAATTAATATAAAGGTCAATACATTTATTAACATTAATTATTCTCAAACTGCCTTATCTTTCTTACTCTGCTATTGCTTCCTAGAATGAATATCACTATTGAAAATATGCTTATGACTTATGAATGATATTTAACAGCTCTGTATTTATTAAATTTTTATTTATTTCCCTTTTATGTCTTCAGATTAAAATTCGCCTCTAATCTGATATTGCCTAAATATTTATTTTGCCTTTATATTTCACTTAATAATTTAAAGTGCGAGAGGTGCAAACTATAAGTGATTATTTCTTAAAGCTGGCATTTCTTTTTCAAAGAAAAAAAAAAGATATGTTTTTAGAAGTATTAATAAAAATGTGTTAAAACATGTTAACCTTTGTATGTAAGTATATACGTAATAATGTATATAGTAATTACAGTAGGTGGTCGCTTTAACGAATCTCTAATTTACAAATACTCACGTTTTTAGGAACTAGTGGTTAGTCTCTACCCTGACATCATAGACACAGTAATAATTTTAACTTGCATTTACAAACTAAAATTTACAAAAATCTCTTTTTTGTGAGTCTTTGTTATTGACAAATAGTTTTTTTTTTTATGATCTGATATTTTTTTATTTCATATCTTTTCTGTACAATGCCTGAGAACTTGATTCATTCTTGAACAACAAAGTGACATGTGCGTGCACTCCAGACATTGTAGAAACAATAGTAGAAGACATGTGTGAAAGTGAGACAGTTAACTGGAAATTTTAAATTTCGTTACATATCAATTATAGAGACACTGAGACCAGATGAAATAGTCGTGTCGGAATGAGAAGAACAGTTGTTTTGTTTTGATTACTTGGAGGTAGCGGAAATCTCGCTCTAGGTCATTGTAAAATTTAAAAACTGGATAAATGTCTAAATTCATGTTCGTGTGTTAATGTGAAATAAATGTTTTGTGTATCAATAATTTGTCTTGTGTTATTTGACAGATAGTGAGAACATCACAAAGTGGATACTGGACATTTGATGAGAAAGAACTGGGTGGTGCTAAATTCGACTCCAATTCTCCCTGTATGTATGGAACATAGAATGGGTAAAAACTCTAAAGTTTGAGCTCTATCGTTCTGTAATTAATTTCGTTTCATTTGAACAACTGAATACAATTTATGAGGTCGTTTGTCGAGAGGGATATTGAGGAAATTCCTTTGAGAATTTGTCGCAGTTGAAAAAACTAGCGTTTATCAGTTGAAGTAAAAAACAAAATTCTAAAAAAAGTATAAAATATTAAATTACAGAAATTGTTAAAAATCATGGAATTCCAGAAGAACAACCTCTTGACAATTTTAAAACTCAGAAAAATTCTTCGAAAAATAAAACAGTACAGCATAAGGAGCAGTACCCTCTCAAAAATATTGTAGATAAGCAAAATGTTCTAAACTGGAAAAAACGTTGCTTGCTTGGCTGAGAGGAATGATAAGTCCTGTTGATGGTAAAATTTGTTTATTAAAGAGAAATTAAACTGCTTTGCGATGAAGCTGAACACAAATGCATTAAAGGCTCCTAAAATTTAAAACCAGATAGGTTTGAGCCTTTAGTGAATGTAGAGTTATGAATAAAATTTCGGAAATTGAAAGAAAGAGCATTGAAATCCGAGTAAGACCCTTAGTGTGTTTTCAATGCTGACGTGGTTTGTTTTTTAAGATCTTACCTACCTGAAAAAACACGGCTTTAAAGGCGATAGATGTTGTGGAGATAGAATAAGCGATGAAAAAATATTACGATATTGCTCGTAGTCAACATGAATAATTTCTGCTTTTCATAGAAAAATATTTAAAATCTAGATACTTCAAAAATTATCATAACATGCTAACATTAAAGTATGGATGACTGAGATTATGAATGAAAATTGACTGAAAGACTTCAATCAAAGTTTTTTTTTTTTTTTTTTTTTTTTTTAAATTGGAAAATATTTAAGTTTTACTAATTGTGGATGACTGCACTGTTGAAGTTGATGTTGAATCAATTCGTGTGGAATTATGCCTTATCAAACTTCTGTCTGACAGAAGTTAGATTATAAGCGGGAAAGTCAGGGCATAATCATAGAGGTCCTCATGAATTCATAAAAATAAACCTCTACTGTATATATTATATTAACAATAATGTATCAATTTAAGGATATATTGGACAACTAGAGTACAATTTAAGAAATTTTATTTTTGCCATCTTTAGTCAGGAAAATTATTCGTTTCATGAAAATTATCTGCAAAACATAAATAGGAAATATATATAAATGGCATGTTATTTTTCATCCATAAAACATTGTTAAAAAAAGAAAACAGTACTTCATTTTATAAAATATTAATCTGTAAAACAACAGTGAAATACACTACTGGCCATTAAAATTGCTACACTAAGAAGGCGACATGCTACAGACGTGAAATTTATACGTAAGGAAGAAGGTGCTGTGATATGCAAATGATTAGCTTTTCAGCGCATTCAGACAAAGCAGGCGCCAGTAGCGACACCTACATGGTGTTTAAATGAGGAAATTGTTCAACCGGTTCCTCATACACAAATTGCATTTGAACGTTGTTGCCTGGTGAAAAGTTGTTGTGATGCCTCGTGTAAGAAGGAGAAATGCGTACCAGCACGTTTCTGACTTTGATAAAGGTCGAATTGTAGCGTACCGGGATTGCGGCTTACCTTATCTCAGTATTGCTGCTCGCGTCGGTCGAGATCCAATGACTGTTAGCAGAATATGGAATCGATGTGTTCAGGACAGTAATCCGGAACGCCATGCGGGATCTCAACGGCCACCTATCACTAGCAGCCGAGAAGACAGGCATATTATCCGCATGGCCGTAATGGATCGTGCAACCACGTCACGAGCCGTGAGTCAAGAAACGGGGTCGTTTGGAAGACAACAAGTGTCTGCACGAACAGTTAGACGACGTTTGAAGCAGCATGGACTCTCAGCTCAGAGACCATGGCTGCAGCTTCCCTTGACGCTGCGTCATAGACAAGAGCGCCTTATAATTACTACCTAAGTAGCAAAATAGCTTAGCCCAATATTGCTTATTTTATTGTAATTTAGATCCATTATTGATGGCCAACATAGAACAAATCTTGATCATCCTTATTGGTTTGTTTACATTTTATGGTATACAAACTTAGAAAGTAGCTCATATATTGGTAACAAGGACTCAATTTATACTTTTAAGCTAAAAACAAGTTTATTCATTCTATTTGAATATAAACTTCAAAAAAATATTTATTTCAACTTATACTATTTATCATTCTGTATCAAAAATTAATACAAATGATCGCTTTATTATTGTTTTGCATAACAATTATAAATTATTGCTTTATGATGAAAATCACATTATATTACGTTGAAGTTAAGATATATAAAAAATAAAAGAACGTGAAGTTGAAAACAACTTATTTACTACTTGTAATAATTTGTTTCAACTATTGTTAAAAGTTTTAACTTTTGAATACGCTAACTGCTTTGCTCTTAAATTTAATATTGTGCATATTGTAACACATTTTAAATTATCACATTAGCAATGCAAAAATTTCATTTGTTAAATTTAAAACCAAATTACATATTTCCCCATTGCTAAATATTTCACTGATCTCTCAAATAGTCAGGTTTTGTGTGTGTATCCAAAATCACATATTCACATTTTACATTTATTTAATTTCCAATTAGGCAAACTCCAATTAAATCAAAAACTAAATTTATTACTTTTCTGTAAAGGACTAAATAAAATATTCTAGTTCCTTACAGAAAAATTAAAATAACCGTGCTAAAGAATAAAACCATTTCTTTCTTCCATGAAGATAAAAATTATTTTAATTTTGTTAATACACTGCTTGCCACCCTAATTGCAACACACCAAGAAACAAGAAATATCACAACAGAATTTATTTTGTAGATAACATGTTGACCAAGTGTTAAATGATTAAATTTATAGACTTATGTGAAGTGTGGTTCCTGCCAAAATCAGTTGCCAGAGTAGTCACCGTTTTTGGAGATCACCGCTCCCACACGCCTCAGCATTGATTCAAAGAGACTTTGGATGTGTTCTTGGGGTACAGCATTTACAGCAGACCAAGCAGCTTCCACACGTTGCCAAAGTTGATCTAGAGTGGTAGCTGGGGATATAATCTGGATTAATCTTTGAGCAGCCATGAACCACATGTTTTCTATCGGACAGAAATCTAAATAATGAGCTGGCCAAGGAAGCAAGTAGCTAAATCTGCCAATTGACGAAGAACTATTGGGCAATGCGTTCCACGTGTGGTCATGCATTATCCTGTTGACATATGGCTGTGGGCAAGCAATGAAGGTAAGGAAGGACAACTGGTTCCAACACTGCGGAGATAAAGCGCTGGCTGTTTAAAATACTAGCATTGCGTACTAGAGGAGTGCCAAAATGATATCCAATACTATATACCCAGTGCAGGACTAGTGTGGTGGTGCATAACGCAGCTGTTCAGTATCCTCTCTCCAGGGTGTCTTCAAACTCGAATGCGACCATCCTAATGTTGCAACAAAAGTGCGACTTGTCAATAAAGAAAATTTCATTCCATTCTGCGTCCACATCTTTTTTTAATCGCACCATTGGCAGCGGAGACGTCTGTGGTTCTGTGCCAAAGGTAGACGAAGCAATGGACTTGTGGACAGACCACTCTGTTATAAACGGCGTCAAATATTACGCTCAGACACTGAATGATGGATTACAGGTGAATATGCTGTGCTATGGCTCATGATGTGGCTGGGCGATTAGTCAGTGCCATGCGCACAATTTGCCTATCATCACGTGAAGTGGATGCGATCGAACACGTCGGTCCGTCGAACCCTCCTACATCCAACGATCAAATATCCACATTAGAATTATTTGGTTTCATCGAACACGACTACCAATTTCCCTGAAAGATAATCCACAATCTCAGTAGGCCATTATTCTTCCTCTGTTGAACTCGGATACTTGATCAAAAAATGATAGCTGCTTTCTGCGGAGCATAATTGACAGTTTTTATTTGAAAAAAAAAAAAAAAAAAACAACACAAGAAAAATACAATTGCCAAACTTGAAGTCGTCGAAATCTCCAAGCCTTTAATTATGCTTTGTAGTGGCGCCACAAGCGCACGTGATGTGCATCTGCGCTGAAATTCTAATCATTTGCACCACCGCTAATGCCTGTTGTAAATTTCATGTTATTTGCATGTTTCCTTCAGGGTGTAGCATTTACGGTGGCCATCAGTGTAGCTCTGATTTATCTTTAACAGAAACATCAAAAATTGTTTTAAGCCTAACTAAGAGTTTCAGATGTTAGATTGTTTTAATTTTAACCCTTCTTTGCATGATTTTTTCTTTATTGGTGAAATTAATCTAGTTGATATAATTCATGTTCAAAATTAAAGGAAAAATGGTTAAAAAAATCTTAGTATATATTTATAGTATAAATTTAGCAAAAAACAATATGCTAAAAATTTCCATCATCATCCAAAGTTAGATTATTAGCTTAGTACTAAATAGAAATAAAAGAGGAAAATAACAGAAATACGTGTTACAATCCTTTCTTCCACTCATTTTCAATTTTTTAGCAATAAAAACTCTAATATAATTAAACAAAATTATAAATGAAATCATACGTTTATTGCAACTACAACAAACAGCGGAATGAGACAACTTTAAGCTCGTTTCACTGATAATGATACTTGTTTATTTTTGACAGCTATGTTTCTTTTTATGCAATGGACATTAAAAAGGTATCCAAACAGGATCAACTTAAAGTGAACTTGTTCTTTTATATAATTTTTGGGCATTATAGGTTATGGAAATTTCCACCATTATGCAAAGAAGGGTTAATTCGCAATCGAATTTTCGAAGACAATTTTTTTTCTTACATAAAATCAATATAAATAAGAATAAATGATGAATTTGAAAGAATACAATATTTATTTTAAACAGAAGTCACACGGGTGCAGAACTTCGATTTTTAAGATACTGATTCGACGCTAGGACAGTTCATTTGAAAATTTTTATTTAACTAAATGCTTTCATTTTTAGGGTTTAAATAATGTATTTTTCATCTTTGCATTTCCAACATCCAACTGTAGTTTGGTATGTTGCTTTACGGTCAATTTAGCACACGGGTGCTAATTAGATCAAGACTTACGGTTTTAAGTAAATTCCAAACTACTATTGTAATTAGTGATCAGTGTTCAGAGTGAAGAACAGAATCAAGACTTCAATTCAAGGAAGCGTTTATTACATTTCTACTACATCGCAAGACGGTCCCATACCAAGTGGGTGGGGTCCGTCGTACTCTGCTCAACTGGTATATCACATTCTTCCTGGCGCCTGCTTCCCCCAAGAGAAGAAGAATGGAATGTATTTTCTGTCTGAACTGTGCGTCCATACCTCTGAGCGGAAACACCATTTCCGTTTCTAATTAAGGATGTGAGAAAGGGATCACTACACTACTAACAACATGAAGCCCAAGGTGGGATTCCAACTCACGAACCGTTGAACCATTAAGATTCAACAGACATTTACACATCAAAATCTTTCTTTCACATTGTCTCTGCTTGTAATACTTTTAGCAAGCATATAAAAGAAAACTTACATAAAATTTAAGGAAAGATATTTGAAAATAATAATTACAAATGCAAAGTCATTGTTAAATTATTCGAAGTTTGTAGAATAATTTTCTGGACTTCAAACGCATTAGTAAATTAATTAACGTGAAAAAATCGCCACATCGTAGTTATTAATCACACCTAAAGGTTTTTTTTATGAATAATATGTATGATATATATATTTTTTTTTTTTGCTTAATACATTTAGATAACACATTCATTCATATTCCATCCACTATAACTGTTTGCTAAATTTTGCAAGTTACGATAAATATCCAGATAAAACCCACAAAGAAAGCACAATAGACGTCCATTTTTAATCCACAACATAATCATAGCTTAATGTCCATAAGCTGACGTCTATTTGACATCCATAGTCATCGACTAACAAACATCCACGGAGCAGTCTTTAATGGACGTCCAGTAGGCGTTTATTAATCATCTATGACTTCCAATGGATATGATAGACCTTTCGTGGACGTCTATTAGACGTACCTGGTTGAGTGGAAGGTTTCCGACCATATTTCAGGAGATTACACAATAATTATTAATCTTAGACTTATTTTTTCCGAATAAAATTGACATTTCGATCAAATTTGAAGTTTCGAGGTACATTTGTTTCATATTTTTAGCAAACTGACGTCCCATTTCGAAAGTCACCCTAATAAGCCCAAATAATTTTAAAATGAATTTTTATTTCGAGTCAAATGCAAATATAACAGAAGTTCTGACAATATTAACAACATAGAATCATTAAAACAACCGTAAATTAGTAAAATAAATTATGATTCCTACTTAAGACAATGTACACTACAATATTGTGCGATTACAAATTAATTATAGTGGCCATTACTTATCTTCCTCAATATACTGGTGCCCGACAACATCATCACACTCTAACAGAATCATTTTGGAAAATCAAAAATTACTGTCAAACGTGATTGGCAAAACAGTCTTACATTTATCTGAATTCCCTTTCAAGCCTATCTTTCTGGATTGCCAGTGGCTGCACAACTCAACTTTGATTTCATAGTGAGACCAATAGTTGTTCAGGATCTGTTTTGAAAGACTATTTCTCATAAGAGACGCTTCTGTTTCACGAGAAGAATCCTTGCAAAGAAAAAAATATATATTTGTTGCTCCTGTCGACAATTGAATTGGTTCAACTGTACGACACTAGCTAAAAATATTTGAATTTTTCCGCTAGACTGCGTTATTTTCTTTGAGAGTAAAAGAAAAAAATGGCTACCACTGTATGTTTATTTTCTAATATGTTGTATTTAATACTATATTAATTTAAATTAACATATTTTAAATATTGTATAAATATAAAAATTTTGTGTTATTTATAAAGCTATTTATAATTAGTAAATAATTATATAAAAATGATTTTTGGTAAAAATTTTTTGTATGGTCGTTCTCGGCAACTTTTTCAAAAAATTGCCAATCTGCACAAGCGAGATCTGAAAATAAACCGAATTCCCCATTTTTCATTGGTCTGAATCCCTTATCTGTGATTGTTCAGAATTGGTTGGGTTGCCAGAAAATGTTATTTATTGCCAACTTAGAAAATTGCGCTAAGAGCTACCGTACAGTAAATCTGAGCCCTAGAGGCATGGGATCTGAGCCTAGAGAAAGGATCAAATATTCATGAAATAATATTGGTGAAATAAAGTGAAAATGTGCTTAGGTTCCCTACTTGGCGCGTTTTCAACAACGCCGATGCTATGGCGAAAATTCTACCGCTAATTCAAAGTGAAACTTAATTAGCTGTCAATGGAAAAGTTAAAACGAAAGAGTAATTAATGAGCATGCGCGAAAATGCTTCAAATTCGCGAGTTGGCGAAGAAGGGGACATGAACCGCAATTTAACCATTGTTTTAATAAAACTTGTGAGTAAAATCTTATTTGTTTTCTCAGTATTTCGTATTGAAATATTGGCTGCAGTGACGCCAATCCATCAGTAGCCTTTTGTATGTAAGCTAGAACATTATTTAAATATGTATGTATTGAAAAATAACATTAAAGAAATGCTAATTATTTGGTTTATTAAATATCACTATTATCCAAAAATGTAAACATTTCAAACCAAGTAAACTAATTACTTTATATTGGCAAATCATTAATATCAAGGTGCCTTATAAAAAGGAGATTTGAATATTTAAATCCAGTACTCGGAACCCAGCGGTATTGTCATATGTTCATGTGAGTAAAAAGAAAAGAAATATTTAAGTGTTCCAAGGTGATAACAAGAAAGTGATGCTAAGTGATAACTTTATTTTTTTTAGAATTATGTTAAAAAGTCTACCATCATACATCTTCAGAATTGGGAAAAAATTTTACCATTAAATTTTTTATAACATTTTAATTTCTTGAAACGGACTTAACAATTCTGTTTTTCTACATGTCTGTATAATTTAAAGTTTTTGTAAAATATCATGTTACCATTTAGAAAAACTAGTTTTAGTTACGATTCGTACGTGAAAGAAAAATGCATTCTTTTACAAAAACAATGGAATATATTGACTTACATATTACATACTTAGGTGAAAAGGCGCTTTAGGTCCCCTAGTCTGCCAACTTGGCGAAAGTGTGCTGTGGGTCCCGTACTTGGCGCGTTTTCAAAAATGCTGTTGCCATGGCGATAATGGAATACGATTTTTAACGGTTTTAAACTAATTAGCAACCAATGAAAATGACCGATTTTTCAATCTGAAACTAATTAATGACCAATGAAAATGCCGTTAATCTGCGCTTTAGGACCCCTACTCTGCCAACTTGGCGATAACTGCACCAAGCGTGGTAAACTGGACGTTTTTATACCTAATGAGCTCTTTATGGCAACCTCCATAGGAAATAATTTGCGCTTTTTCGCGCATTCTCAATAATTGGTTTTTTCTTTTAGCATTTTCATTGGTCGTTAATTAGTTTCAGTTTGAAAAATCGGTCATTTTCATTGGTTGCTAATTAGTTTAAAACTGTTAAAAATCGTATTCCATTATCGCCATGGCAACAGCGTTTTTGAAAACCCGCCAAGTACGGGACCCACAGCACACTTTCGCCAAGTTGGCAGAGTAGGGGACCTAAAGCGCATTTTCACCGAAAATGCTAAAAGAAAAAACCAATTAATCAGCATGCACGAAAAAGCGCAAATTATTTCCTATGGAGGTTGCCATAAAGAGTTCATTAGCTATAAAAACTTTCGGTTTACCACGCTTGGTGCATTTATCGCCAAGTTGGCAGAGTAGGGGACCTAAAGCGCAGATTAACGCATACTTATATTGGTAATAATATGATCTTTTTAATTTTATCATTAGCATCAATGTATTTAAATAGAACAGAAAACTTAAGTGTTTTGATAAAAATTAAAAACAAAATGTGTGTAAACTAAAAGTTACATGAAATTTATTTTCACCTATCAAGAAAATTTGAATTTCTGAATTCTCTGTTAATATTAGGTTGTGTTTTGTAATGTAAGTATACTGTGATACTTAAATAAGCTAAGGTGTTAGCTGAGTAGTGAACACTTTTACCTTCAGTTTGACTGGCTGTGGATTTGATTCCTAGCTTGGATTTATGGTAAAACTATGCATTAGGTTGCCCCTTGGCGAAGTTGGCGATTTTTTTTCGCCAATTCTGTTCATACCGGTTACAGTGCTATCAGGTATAGTGAGCAACGACTCTTCTCAAACCATGATCCTTTTCTAATGGATCATTTAATGTGATGAGCGTTTTTACCTTTCACACAACAATTCCATTCATAGCCGTCTGATCGATCTTTACACTTGACCAGAGACATATCTTTCGCACAGTGGGCATTTATACCGATTACTAATTAAACCTTCATTCATACACTAGTCAATCACTGTTTTTTTTTTCCACTGTTACTCAAATTGTACAGAAACTTAAGGTTTATTTTTCTTACCGAGGCCATTTTATAAGATCCTTCAAATTCCTGCAAAATTAACTCAACAACAAATTTCAAAATTCTAAAAATAATAAACCAAAGTCCGTTAAACATGCAAAAATAATGCAACGAGCATTAATTGCACATTGCGTTGCATTTTTAAATGGACTGGAACTAAACGAATCAGAACACGAATCAGCATTGCCCAGCTTGGCGATCGATCGTGATCACAACTTGACGAGAATCAAAGGGGCACCCTAATGTACAGTCTAACCGGGTTTATATATTTGTCATTATTCAGAGTCCATTGTAAGATCCAATCTTATTAGCTTTTGTATGTAAAAACTGCTGAATGGCTCAAACTAAATTAAATTGATGTTAAAATATATGTCTGATATTAAAAGTAGACTCCATTTACATGGACATTTCATATTTGATTAAATGTTATTGATGTTTCCTGTAACCGCAAGAGTTAGATTAGAATTTTCATGTTCTTTAATTGCTGTAAATTTAGAAATATTTAGCCATGAAAATGTCTAAATTAGACTTACCCATACAAAAATATTGTATTAATTATCAAATTGTATTGGTAGATCTAGGATGTTTTTAGATTTCCTGACATAGCCAGAATATACTCCTTTTGGTATATTTTTGAATTTTTGGCAATTAAGTAAAGTTAGATTAATGCAATTGTGACATAGCTTCTTTCACGATAAGAACTATGCACATATGTAAGTATATAAAACATTGATTTTTGCATCTCAAACACAAATTCTAATTTCAATAAGTTAATTTTGTGCAAAAATTACAAATAAAATCTCTTTTCACTCAAATAACTTTAAATAAAATAATTTGCTTCTTCATCCTAATCCATTTTATCCCACTGTTTTACCCACTGGACTTCTGAAAAATAGCTTGTGGAAATCAGTATTTTTTTAAATATTTTATTAATTAGAACGTGCAGAAGTAGGTTAAAGCTTCTGTTAGTAATAATTGTCTTGTCCATCACAACTGTTGGGCAACTCTACTTATGTCGTCATGAAATTTTATGTCTTCTTTCTGCTGTTATAAAATTCTTTGAGTTTACTACAAACACTTGACTAGGCGTTTTGTATGCTATACTCATTCTTTACCATCTTGATATGATTAGATAAAGCTTAATGAATAATAGGTAAATTGTAGAACACTTATTAACTGAGCCCCAAGTAGAATGATAAGACAAAAAGCATGCATTTCAAGATTTATTTCTAACTTTATAATGTTCGTGTAGTTACATTTACATCTACACATTCATATTGCTGCAAAAGTTTCTGAAGTTTGATGAAGTATTGGAACTATTAAATAGTTCAGATTCCGTTAGAGAATAATGTTGAAATTGGTGTGTTCCCTAAAAATGCCAGTGAACTAAGAAGTGGTGGAATACATTTTTCTAGGAGTTTCCACTGCTAAGTGACTGAGTTTATTTCATTTTATTTCTTATTCAAATACCTTTGAATATGACTACAGGTTACATACTGAAGCTCTTAGTATTACACTGTTAAAAAGTACTGTGTCATGGAACATTTTAAAAAAGTTAAAATCTTATTTATATTTGTGGATTGAGGGATAGCAACTCAATATCCCAAGGATCTATCTCTCAAGGTAAAACATTTATTTTCCATGCTGTATATTAATTTTATGAAGCTCAGATATTTTTTAGTAAATTTAAGCATTATAAAGTGCATATCATGTACTATAACAGGATAATGTATAGCAATCAGTCAAATCAATGTATTTTGGATATAAATTTTAATCTCTGAAAGCTAAAGATAATTGAAACTTTTTTTTTTACTGTGGTAACGAATATGATTAAAAAAAGAATACTGCTCTTGTTGCCCATGTTGTGTTGAAACTGATTGAGAACATTATGAATTCTTTAGATTATGCTTTATAATTTGATAATTCTTTTAATGATTTTTTGAGAAGGTTTGTTGAACAGAGTTATGAGCCACAGAGACTATACAAGAAAATCAAAAAAACTCTGTACCTTTTTGGAGCATTAGTCTATATAAAATCGCATCTAATTTAGAATTTGATAAAAATTCAGATATTTTCTTGGTGCAAGGAAATGACAATATTGTCACTATTGCTTCAAGTTTCAGTACCTTAGAACCATTTCTTGATGCGAAGAGGCAAGTAAAAGGATGCAAATTTAAAATAAATGTTAATTAAATGAAGATAACTAATTTGATAAATGTTTACAGTTAACAAGTCTTGGGTGGATCACAAGGATTACTTGTCTGGACTGTATTATTTTAAGATGTATTAAAGAAAAAATATTATTGGCCACTTTTCATTCATGGATATAGCAGTTGTAAATGTATGGATAATCATCAAAAGTAAGGTCCTAATCTTGAAGAGAGAATTTCTTATTTTATATTATGATTTTTATCTAAAAGACTAATAGAACAAGAGGAGACACTGGATTTCTTCTATATCTTTGTGCAAAAGAAGGCACAAGATGTTGGTCATTTTCTACAAAAGTGGGAGAAATAGTTGTCAAAAAAGAGTACAAAGAAAATTCAAAAAAATATTGGGAAAACCTGATAAAACCCTTTGGCTTTTCTACACCTTTCTACCTAATTTAATTTTTTTAGACCTTCCTATGTAATTTAATGTTATACTAAACTGATAATTAAACTTTTCAGGTGAATAATATAGTATTATATGGACATGTTAAAATTCTATAGGTAGAAATTGCTTTCCTCTTATGAGAGGACAAATAAAATTTCCTTTATATAAAAAGTACAAGAATTTAAAATTTTGTTATGTTTATTTTATATAGGTTTAATAGACTTAAAAAAAAATATGATTATTATCAAATTTAAACAAAATAAAATTGCTCGAGAAACTAAACATCAAGCTAAATGTTAGAATTTTTTGACACTTAAGAACAAGTTTCTTAACTTATTTGTGTAAAGAAATTAAAAATGATTTATTTGAAATAACAAGAAAAATAATAGAATATATATATATATAAAAATATAAATATTTTAACTGGTCATGAAATCTATACACGTTTTAGAAAATTCAATTGAAAAATTCAAAGATTTACTCTTTAAAAGAATTAAAAGGAAAATGCTTGATTAAAAGAAATTTTCATAGCAATTTCACAAGAAAAGTCATTAGCCTGAATATTTCTTACTATAAATATTGTAATTTCTTCTGTTTCCTTACTGGTTAGACGTGAGCCATTAACATCGTTTCCCCATTGCAACTTATTTATAAACTTTGAATATATAATTACAAATCCTGATTAGTTTAATAAAGTTATTAAAAATGAAGATTCTGATTTGATTCATTTATTATAATTTACTAATGATTAGATTCATGATGAAATCAATAAGACCATTGATTGAATTCCAAATTCTTTTCACTTTTTGAATAAATTTGCTGGCAATAGATCACTTCAATTAACTTTTGTTGCTAAAAGGTTGTCATGAAGATCTTTGCTTTTGTCAATATTATTCTAATTACACCTTTAGGATCATATAATTTGGCAATAACTGAGAAGATTTTTCCTTTTGTGTATACTTCCTTATGTTCCAGGTTTATTTTTAAAGCAAAATAATCAGATCAGAGTTGCCATTGCATCCTAATGCTTTTAAGGGCATTTGAGGAGTTTTTTAAATGAATAATCTGAACTTGAAGCATCTTCTAATTGTTTTGGACCATTGGAGCTCTATTCCACCATGTTTTATAAGCTGCTATGATTAATCCATGGACTTCCCTAAAGTATCAGCTCCTCTTAACAAAACATCATATAAACACCTACAAGTAACTGCTGCAATCCCTCATGGAAATCCTTACATTCTTCCTCAGACAAAACCTTCAATATTCTTATTGCTAGAAATGAAGTATTTATCATTCCGTAAGTAGTGGTATATAAATTTTTACTGAAACATCTTTTTTTTTCTATGCTTTCCAAATGATGCATTGACGGTCTGTTTCCAATCCATCAAAATCTGCCTTAACATTTTCTTTGTCGATACTAAAGGCAGGTATATTTTTGTTCTAAATCTGTTGGTCAGAAATCTTGTTGAATAGTGCTTTCATTTAATGGAACAGAGTTCAGAGAAAACACTAGTGGTTTTAAAGAACTTGTCAAAAACTCTACTTGAAAATGAGTCTGTTTTTATCCTGCTTACATACAGCCTAAGGGATATAATAAGTAATCTTGTTATTTTCATCTTGTTTAATTTCTTCCAAGAGTCCTTGAATTTTATTCTCAGGTAAATACATTTTTGTATCAATTGTACCTCTAGCTTCATTAGAATGACTTGGAACATTTATAATACTTTTTAATAATTCATAATTTTATTCTCTTTCATTAATTCTTGCTATAAATTTGCCATTGTTTTATTAATCTGTTTCATATAGCATCTAGCTTTTTGTTGGCATTTTCCTTAAAAAGTCCTAAAATATTCCTTACATCCTCTTTCATTTGGTAACTGGATTATGAGTCTACCAGTCTCATCTTGCTTGAATATCTTCAAAAAATGTTCTTCACACATCTCTTCTTCCCTTTTAATTAAATCCTTATCCCCTGGGATAGTCTAATTCAAAGAATCTTTTGAATTCTAAATTTAATTTAGTTCAATACACAACAATAGCTTTGATTATTGGACTGGAAAAGAGATCCAGCGATTAAAAGTGCTGAGTGACTATCTTGCATTAATAAACCGCCATCTAATGTTTGTATTTGACTAGTCTTTAAAATCTCACAAAATAATTCACTGCCAATTAACATGTTGATTTCCTTTGGTGAGTAAAAATCTAGATATGTCAATTCAATAGAATGTGCAATTTTTACATTTGAAATATTCAATTTAGTTGCAGGAATTAAATCCATATATTCTGCAGTACCACTGTAGTATCTAAACAATGCAAAAATATTTTATTAGCATTTCAAACTTAAGAATTTACTGTATACTTCTCTATTCGATAGACACTAGAGATTCTAGAAATATTTATTTTGTTTACTCTTAATTTTATTTCCAATCTGCTTACTGCACTTTCTGAAAGCAAACAAAATTACCAACACCTAAAAGGCACCTTTAACATGTTGACCTATAAAATATGTGAACTTGTTTTGCTCATATTCTAAAACTTTCAATGCTTTCACATTTTTCTGGACAAAATCTATAAAAGAATGTAATTCCCTTGCAGATTTGTGAAGAATCTTACCATAATTTAAAATAGCAGAAATATGGAAGTAAACAATCAGTGATTTTCAAAATGTTCTTAAAGAGCCTTAAATAAAAATTTAAAACTATTGTCTGACACTTCTAATAATCTAGCTTCAGATTTCAAAGATGCTCGTCGATAATGTAATTGTTGAGTATAATTGAACTGATTGTTGTTAATTATTAAATTAGTGAATTGAGCTTTGAAATCCGCTCATTTAGTTTAAATTCCAGGGAAAACAGAAAGCAGTGTTTCAGGTAGATACATTTTTGTATCAATTGTACCTCTAGCTTCATTAAAATGACTTGGAACATTTATAATACTTTTTAATAATTCAAGTAAAATTTATATGTTTACTTTTAATTTCTCAAGGCAGTCATTTGAAGCATCAATTTCTGCTTCCACTTCTGGAGTCCCTCCTTTAATTCCTTGAGTCACCTTTGATATTGTTGTATTCTTTTTAGCTTCACTTTAAGTATTTGTAGCCTTTGTCTCTTTCTCTCTCTCTCTTTTTTTTTTTTTTTTCAACAAAGTTTTTAATTTTTGTAATATTGCCTTTCTTTGATTTAATTTTTTTATTATGATTGAAGTGTCCATTTCTGGTTTCTTTTTATCCATATTGTAAGCTTGAACTTGGGATAAAGTGGAACCAAATGTTTTTTGACAAATATAAATTTCCTTGATAAGCATGAAGTGTAAGTTACTTCAAGATGTCCTTGCAAGTAATAATTTTATTTTAACATAGAAACATTATTAATCACCACTATAGTCAGGTCACCACTATAGACAGAACAAAATTTTTCATCCTATTTTTTCGAGAAACATTTTTTTTTCTGCTTAACATATTTTGCCTCACCTAGACGGTGACATTGTAGTTAATGTTCTGAGACGGAACTAATGGTATAATGCAGGGCTCGGAGTTGTCCTGATATTCCTGAAATTCCTGATTTTTTAAAAAACGTCCTGAAATGTCCTTATTTTTCAAAATAAATCCTGGAATTCCTTAATTTTTTATTACATTCCTTTGAAAGTTTAATTTCAATTAATAATTTTATATTTTTCAGTTGTAAATTTTTCTTTCAGTGGAATATATTTTTTCTTTCAACTGCTTTCTATGCAAAAAGAAAGAGAAAAATTTCCCCCTTTTTTGTTCTCTTTCAAACCGGAAATAGGGTTGCCATACATTCGTCTGCGCCTCGTTTTCAGCCATTGCTCACGCATGTCTGAAGTCAAAAAAATTTAGGTTTGGGTTTACCATTAAATTCTATTTGGTGCCTTTACAGACAAAGATTCTGATTTTAGTAGTGCACAACTATTTACAATGATATCGAAATTGTGAGAATTATTGGCCTACGTTTATGCGCATGCTTGAAATGCTTATCGCGCTGTTTTGGAAGATTTTGATGAGTGTTTTGAAAAATTTTTATTAGCAAGCTCAGAATTTTCTTTTTTGAAAACATTTTTTTTTTTAAAAATGCCAAGGATAACGAAATTTTCCGACAAATGGTTGGAACTGGAAGATGGGAATAAATGCCTAATCAAGACATGGTGCCGAAGTGTTGACGATGTTCATTCTGTGGAGTGCTTCGTATGCAAAAGCAATTTCAGTGTTTCAAATATGGGTTTTAGACAAGTGCTTGCGCATGCAGATGGATTAAAACACAAAAAAGCTGTGAACTGTTACAAGAATCAAACACTATTTACTATCAAGTCATCAACTTCATCTGAATCCTCGACATCGACTGTAGTAGTGAATAACAAATCATGGCTCCCCAAAACGACATCAGAGAAAACCATTAAAGCTGAAACCATTTTAGTTTTAGTGGCAATAAAAAATAATTATTCTTTTTCATCTATGAATGATTTAGCTAACATTTACGGAGAAATTTTTGATTCCTCCATAGCAAAAAATCTCAAATTATCTGACAAAAAAGTAAGGTATATGATTAATTTTGAATTAGGTCCGTATTTCAAAACTCTTTTGTTTCGGGATATCGGCACTTCATATTTTGTTTTACTTTTCGATGAAACTACTACAAAACAAATAAAGAAACAGTTGGATATTTACATCTCATATTGGTCTGATAAACAAGGTAAAAATGTCATTTGTTACCTCGAATCACATTTTTAGGGCATGCTGAAGCCAATAAAATTGTAAAAATTTTATTAAGTTTTATTCAAAATAATGGTTTGAATTTAGAAAAATTAATGCAGTTGTCAATGGATGGACCAAGAGTTAATTTAGCTGTTTTAAAGCAAATAAATAGTGAACTGAGTAAGCAAAGTTTACCAGTACTAATTGATTTGGGTACATGTTGCTTACACATAATCCATGGAGCACTGCGTAAGGGTATTGATAAAATTGATTGTAATATTGATGGATTTGCTATAAATATTCATCAATTTTTCAAGCTATCTCCTGCAAGAAGGGAAGATTATCATTCCTTACAGTTAGAAATACTGGAAGAAACTTTAGCTAGACATAGTTTCCTTCGTCATGTTGAGAGCCGTTGGTTAACTTTGGGCTCAGTTTGTGAGAGAATTGTTGAGCAATATGATGTTCTAAAGGAATATTTCATTGTTAAAATACCTAAAGAGTCGAAATCTCCTCTTTCTGATAGATATCTTCGGATTATAAAACATTTGAAAGACCCTAAGACTCTGGCATATCTGAATTTTGTTTCATTTTTTTGTAAAACTTTTGAACCTTATTTACTTCTAATGCAAAAAGTCGAACCTTTAGTACATGTGATGTACAGTAAGTTAAATGAACTTGTTCGCAGTATTATGTTTAAATTTTTAAACCCAGAAGAAATCAGTGAAAAAAATGGAGTAAAGTTGCTACAAATTAATGTTGATTCAGGAAAAAATTGGTTAAATTTAAACAATATTGAAGTAGGTCATGGTGCAAAAGCAATGCTGGAAGAACTTACTGATAAAACAACATTTCTACAAAGTATTAGAAGCTGCTACATAGCAACTTCAAAGCATTTGCTTCAAAAACTTCCTATAACAAATCCTTTACTCAAAGATCTCCAGTGTTTGTCTGCTTATAATAGAAAAAAGGAAGAGTCTAGGAGTTCATGTAGCAGATTAATTCAACATATTCTTCATGTGAATAAAACTTCTTCAGATTTTGATAAGATGAATGAAGAGTGGATTCTTTACATGTGTGAAGATGTGACTTTGATTGTGAATGATTATGATAATGATCAAAATATCTGTAAATATTGGAATGCGGTTTTCAATATAAAAGATGCTGGTGGTTATATAAAATATCCTAATCTTTCTAGAGTGGTTAAAGTATGTTTGTCGTTATTGAATGTAAATTCCCAACCAGAAAGAGGGTTTTCAACTAACAATTATATTGTGACAAAGGAGAGAGCTTCTTTATCGGAATTAACCGTTCAAAGTTTACGGATTTGTCATGATGTTATTCGAATGCATGGCAATTCTGTTTCCTCCATTCCATATACCAAAGAAATGATGCATTATATTCAGAAATCTCATGCAGAATATGCATCATATATGGAAAAATCAAAAGATGTAACAGAATTAGAGAAGAAAAGAAAGGACGAGGAAGATGTAGAAGCTACTAGTGAAAAAAAGTTTAAACTATCGCACCTATTAGAAAAAATTAATGAACCTGAGGAAGAAAAGAAAAATTTGCTTGATAATCAGTGTGTAGCTCAAAAACTTTTGGATGATGCAACTAAAAAAATAGCATGTGCTATCAGTGATGATAATATGAGTGATGTGAAAGTTGGACAAATGATGCTGTCTGTTGCTAATGCAGAGATTGCATCTGTGAATGATAAATTAAAAAAGTGCAGTATTAAGTTATTGGAATTAAATGCTAATGCATCCAGTTCAAAATGAACATTATTCAATTATACATAAATTAACTGTTAATTTAAAGCATTTATCATGTAACTTATTAATTTTCAGAAAATGTTCAGTATAAAAAGTTTAAATTTCTGTATTATTTTTCATATTGTTGTATTAAGAATTAAAAACTCAGAATTTATTAAATAATTTATTCCTTTCTAAAATGTGTTTTATGCATAAAACAGAAATTAATATGTAAAAATGTGAGAATCGAAAGCACTTAAACACAACATCCGGCCACACCTTCCTCCCCTCCTCTTCGAGACCAAAAGAAAAGGTTGGCGGAATGATTACAGAGCGGGGTATGAAACAGAGTGTACATGTCTCTGGAACTTGCAACTTCTGTTTTGGGTGTCCTAAGCCATCGGGGATCGTTATGATTTGGAGACGTCAGTCTCATAATAATCTATTTGTTTAGGCTTCTTAAGCCATCTTATATAAGGGATATATTATTGGAGACATCAGTCTCATTATTTACGAATAGTTAATTGTTTGGGCTACTTTAGCTAGCTTCATTAGTTAATTATGTGTGTAAGAGACGCCAGTCTCAAAAATATATCTATTGGCTTCTCAAGCCATGTGATTGATTTCAAATGCTTGTTTTGTGTTGTGATGCACTAGAAAAATAAATTCAAATTAGCATCTGTAATATTCTTCGCAATTATTTCACCCGAACCTATGCACTCTGATTTACCATTATCGGATTACCAATTCAAAATAGAACGTTGGGAACTTAACTAAAAGTAACATTGGTTTTCTTTAATTATTGAAATATGTCCTGAAAAATGTCCTGATATTTCTTGAAAATAGTGTCCTGAAAAAAAAAATTCTGTACTCCGACCCCTGTATAATGGAAATATTTTTTTCAAGTTCTGTGTCATCAGAGCGAGTAAGGAAGGATTAAAAATGAAAGAGCATTGATGGAATAAATATTATGAGCAGATTAAATAAAATGCATTTTGGTATGTATATTAGTTTGTCATTTCAAAGTCACTGATTTATTAAACTGCAATTGTATATATAGACATTGTTCACACTGATTTTTCTTTGTAAATCTCCTTGATTCTAAGATTATTGTGAAAGTCTATTTACCGTATTTTCCTGTATATAATCTGCAGGACCTTTTTTCAATTAAAAGGAAAGTGGTGTTTAATTCATGGCAATTTTTTTTGGCGAGTAGTCAAAAATATATACTGGCAATAATATAGGTATTGTATAAAATTAAAAAATGCACTGTATAATGAAAAATATAATAAATTGTGCAGAAAAAAACATCTATTATGAAAAACATCTTTTGGGATCCACTTCAACACATGTGATAAATTGAGATGAAAGATGAAGATCAATCAAGAGTGGTAATTCTAAGAAGATTCTAGTAAAACTTGATTCTTGTAAAAATGTCTAACATCATTTTTAAAAGTTATTACAAACTAAAAATCTCTATTTTTAGTTTGTAATAACTTTTAAAAATGATGTTAGACATTTAAAAGTAAAATATATTTGCTTCATTTATAATTAAATGTAAGAAATAGATTTTTGAACTGCATATTGGATACATTTGTCTTTTGTACTGTGCATGTTTTGTTTTTCACTTCATATTAACATGTTTGTTCCCTTTTTTTTTATTTGCCTTTGTGTAGTCATTAAAATCTGATCTTTAACTTAAATGTTTTTGCTTCTTTATGACGACATATGGATTTGAATGTTTTTAGAAGGAAACCTCTCATTTTCAAGACAAATTGCAAAATGATGTTAGCAAATTACAATCGTAATATCTTTTCAAGGAACCGAATTAGCTCTTGAATGTAATTAAACAAAGCTGATTGTAGCTGAAATAAGTCAGCTGTGGCGTTGCACCACCAGTTATTTAATGAAACTTAAACAGTATTTTTTTATACTTTTTATAAGGTTTTCTGATAAAGAATTTTTTTATCAGATTATCTGTGGTCCGTATAATATAACAAAATTTATAATTTATTAAAACGTAACCTGCGAATTATATATTGGAGAGTACGGTAGTTTATTATAATTTTATAGCCAAAATAATAAGTATATCTAATTACATTCCTTTCAATATTTGACTAATAGTTAATTTTTCTATTTTTAGACAGTAAATCCAAAACCATTTGTCCGGACCTTGATAGGAAAGAATATCTGTATAAAATTGAAATGGGGCATGGAATATATAGGATGTTTGAAATATGCTGACGCATATGTAAATCTTGCTGTTAGTATATTTTTAATTATATATGTATTGAAAACGTACGTATTTTAATGTTTCAATCATGTTATAAGTAATTGTTTATAAATGCCAAATATGCCTTGCAGTTCTGTGTATTGTTAATTTTTTTATATTTAAAATTTTGACATATTTTACAAAAAAGAAAATTTCATTCCCTTAAAAACTTTAAGGTCAGAGAATTGGTGAATAAAGGATTCTATCTGGTGTGGTAAAAATATACATAGGTTACAAGTCCTTGTTCTGCCAATTATCATGCATTATAAAAAGTTTTTTGCCGACACTCATTTTTTTGTGATTCTTATATTTTGAAAGTCTATTTTTTGCCTTTAAGTTTTATCTAACTCAGAAGCTTTAAGTATTTTAATTTAATATTAATTTTATTTTGAGAAGTCCCTTATAAGCTTCCATTCAGTCTTATATATACAGGATGAGGCTCATCAAATTATATTTGAACAGAAAACTAAATCTTTTGTTTCTATTATTGATTAAAGAAACTTAGAATTTTCATGTTGGTTATGTTTACTTGTTAGAAACAAGTTATCATTCTTAAATGCATTCCATTCATTTAAATAATCACATTTGTGTGAAATCTAAATGAATCCCATCTCATTAAATTACTGGCTGAATACAACTTATAATGATAAACAAGCCATAATGACAAACTTTTAATCTATGCAAGAGCTGTTAGAATAGAGCTTAACATCTGATTTTGTTGGAGTATTGTTAATTAGTATTTGGTTTCATAAATATGAAAATTATTTAAATAGTTTATAAGTCTAAAGTTTTCAAATTACTTTGTCTTTCCAATGGAAATGTTTATGTCAAAAATATTTCATTATGATTAGATTTTTAACACAACTTTAATATTTATACAGACCTGCCAATTTTTATGCAAAATCACACATACAATGTTTTTATTACTGATAACATGGAATATTTTTTTGTTCTTCTGTGCAAGGTTGAAAATAAAATATTTTTTAAAAAGTTTTTATCACGTTGTGACAATCTTGTTAACCAAAGCTAGGAATGAAACTTAGCAACCTTTTTCAATCCAACTATGGGAGAAAAATAACCTCCCTGTCTTAGTGGTCTTGGAGGCTCTTCAGCCGTCAGAATGCATATTTTGACCTCTTTTCCTATTGTTGTGAGTCGAGCTTGAGAAACCATAGATAGGGACATAAAAGGGTAGAGGCAGATTGAAGATTTATCCCAAGTTAAAAACTGAAATTGAAAACATTGATTCTCTGTAGTTTCAAATTGGTGAAATTAAGAGTAGATAGAAGTGACAAATGTGATAGAATATCTAAATTAATGTTTTTTTTATTAGTGATACCCCATTACATTACAAATTGAAACAATTTTTAGTTTACTAAAAAAAGAATAGAAATGAATTTAGAAACTATCTAACAATAATTTAAAAAATGTCCTTATTGTGAAATCTTTAAGTGATAGATTTTGTTATGAATAAGAGTTTGTTAGAAAAGGCTAAAAAAGTGACTGTTATGGCATTGAACTCTTCCAGTGTATAAAATATTTAAAGAAATTTATTTTAGTGAAGACAATTTTTTTACCCAGAATTTTAAGTTTTTTAATTGTTGATGTGTTTCTAACTTTATTTAATTTAAAAGTTATTGTGAATGTGTTGTATAATTCTGTGCAGATAACTTACTTTTATGATAAAATGATTGAAATTAATATTTTAACAGATCAATTTAGTTTCAGTGGCATGTATAATATTTCCTCCATGTATTCTAAATTCTAAGAATTTAATACAACTGAAGATAGAATTTTAATTATTAAATCTTTAGTTGAAATTAATTCTTAGAATCTACATTTTAATTAACAATTTATTTTTAATTAAATTAAGAAAATGTTCATTTGGTGGGTAATTTTGACTTGGGAAAAGTTTTACTGAAGCACTTTTCCGAAAGTTGGCAGGTATATATTTATACAATAATATCATTAGTTAGCATTAGTTTGTTTCAAGGTAAGATCATTAATCTTGGAGTTGTAGAAGTAGATTCACATTCTTCAATTATATATTCTAACAAATTATTGACTTTTCAACATGTTCTTCATACAGGACAGGTGATAAGGTAGCACAGCAACAAAAAATGAATATCTATATACTGTTGCATATAACAAGTATGCTCTTTGCTTTAAAATTACCAGTTATTTAGAATAAAGCTAACAGTTGAAATTTTCAGGTTGTATCTTTATCAAATGTTTTCCTTCAAGCCTTCGTATGTTAAAGCTAGGAATAATAATTGATAGGAAAGCACTTATCATTTTTCTAGATTCAGACTTTCATTGAAATACTATTTTCCATTCTGAATACCAAGAACGATTCCAACTGTATGAAAATCCATTTATAATAACCTTGTTTTCTTTCTATTTACAGATTGACAATAATATTTTAAATTAATTTTATTAGCCATTGTAAAAGAACTCATTATCAAAAGTGGTTGATCTTATGTGCTTGTAAAAACTTTTACAACTATTCTCTTGTGAGGAAATGTAAAGAACCTGTCAGTCAATTTTCCCCAATAATTCAAATGACAAGTAAATTTGAAGGATAAATACCTGAATCAATGTTAAATAAGCTTATACAGTTCACTATTGTTTCCAAATTTTTAGACATGTGCAGTTTGGATCATTGACCAATCATCTAAAACATTGGATAGCTTTTCAAATCAGAAATCTAGAAAGAAACAATTTTATTTATCTTGATTGAATGTCAAGTCAAAACATTTTTCATATGACCTTTGAAAATATATTATTGTTATTTTTATGCTGATTTTTATAATATATGATAAACTCATAAATATCAAGTTTTTTCTGCCAATTCCAAAAAATAATTTCAACTCTGTCTTCTAATTCAAGAAGTGATCATTAAAAATTTGATAGCGTTTTTTCCTTCATTTGATCTGCAATGACCAGTTTCATAAGCTATTAAAAACCTGTAATCTTTTATAGTTTTAATTATCCATTGAAATATGTTTCTTCCTCAAAGAAATAATAGCACCATATAATATTTGGATTTTCCTGATATAACGAAAAATATTTCCTAAATTTATCTGCAGTAATTGAATCTTTTTAAAAATATTTTCCTGCACCCTTTTTTTTTCTTATGAGAAGCTGCACTTTGTCATGGTACAATCTGAATAAATAGGGTATTTATGCATTTTCAAGAATACTTATGAACTTTAATTGGCTTCTTAAATACTGTCAAATTCTTTTTCTGAAATATGACCAACTCTTATTTAGCATTTTCAACCCTATTGTCTTCCATGAAGACTTCCAAAATTTATACTTTTATAAATTCTTATTTATGTTATTCAGAAATTTCCAATGGATTATGCAATACAATTTAATGCAAAATATTTATATCCTTTTTATGCTTTATGAATTCATGTAAACAATTACATCATTTTATGAAATTCATTGGCAAGTAACTAATGTATCTAAATTATTTAAAGTATTTTGGTATAAAATATTTTTATATGCATTAAATATAAACATTTTTAGTTTCAAGTATTAAATATTAGATTATTCCCAAAAAAACATGGGTCACTTTATATAAATCAAAAGAGGAAGAAAAAAATTCTAAAATATACTCACCAAAAGAAAAATTAAAAAAAAATATTTTTATTTTGAACTTTCTAAAATTTAAATATTGATTTATCTATTAAGCAATGTTTTTAACAACACAATTAATTCCATTCACAAACTTCTAATGACATGACAAGTTATCAAAAATCAAAGTTCTTAGTTTATTTAGTTTTTAAGTTTCTATTTAGATTTTAACCTCATTTCAAGACATTATAAAATCATACATAAAATAGATTAAAACTTTATTACTAGGATAAGGATAAAGAGTCATGATGAAGATCCATACAAATTAATATGATTCATACAGAACAAATTCCACGCTGAATATCCTCTATGCTGAGTTGTGCTATTTAGTTCAATGTTTTGCCATACACTGGCATACTGAGGTGTTCTCATGCTCTAGGTATCCAATCGTTTCAAAGACAAACCAAATTTTCCACAAAACTTCAATTTAAAAATTGTCATGTCCAGAAACACTGCAAAGCCTAAGAAAAAGTCAGGGTGGAAAGATGTTGATGAAAGACGAGAGAAAGAGGGACAAGGATAAAGCTTGTGGAGCTTGCCACAAATGAAAACTGTACCCTTATATTTTACAACATTTGCATATAGGATTTACAATAACTGCATATAGGATTTTACAATATTTAACTTCTTTTACAAGTTGTGTTTTTTATTTTGTTTTATTTCTTAATTGATATATGCAATTATGACTTTTTTTTAATCATTTTCTTTTTAGGTTCCATACTTACCTCAAGAATTGTAATATTATTGAGGAAATAATTTTTTCCTATAAATCTAGTACATATGTAAAGGACAAAAAAAATTTTAGAATATAAGATTGTCTTGTTCTATTTTTATGCATTGGAGATTCGACAAAATTCATATTTTTTAAGAGTCCTGTTTTTTTTTTAAAAAGTTTTGTATAAGATTTAGGAAATAGTTTTGATTAACCACTTTAGTACATTTGATGATCGAAATTCGTCATTTGCTTACTTCAATACAGTACAATCTTCAAATAGTTCAGTACTCTAAGTGTTAGCAAAAAAGCTGTCCTATTCAAAAGAAAAAAGAAAATTGTCCTATAATATTTTGTCTGATATGTACACCATTAGAATCTCTGCATATGATTATTTTTTAAAAAAATTTTTGTAGAAATTTTATTGTTCTAAATTATTTGCAATGCTATTAATATTTTAAAACATTAAAAATATATATTTTAGAATATTAAAGAGTCTTAATTATTTTATTATAAGTATTTTGTTAATATTTTTTTTTATAAATAAAAAATGTAACAAAAATTTCCTCTCAAATTCCATGATACTATTTCATGTCTCATTTCTTGATAAATTGCTTTTATAATTACTACTATTATAAATATATATGTATGCAATACAATTTCGCTCAGACAATATAAAAAAGTTAAAGAATTCTATTATGAATTTTGCCAGGTATATAAGCTACATCTTGGGGCTCGTCCTCTTGAACTGTATATAATTATCTCATCAAACTACCCTGTTGTATACGTTCAATATAATCTTACAATTTTTTTTAATAAGGTACAAAGATATGTAAATATACAATCATATTTGATGTCAGCAAAAATCTAAATCTGGATGACAGATTATTTAAAAATTAAGAAAACTCAATTTAAAGAAAAATATTTGTTGCATGAAGAAATGATTTCAACTTTTTTTTTTTTAATTTTTTTTTTTAAATTTTTTTTTTTTTTTTTTTTTTTTTTTTTTTTTTTACTAAATCTAGTGACTAAATTTTCTTACATAAGGAAAGAAGGAACCTTCAAGAAAGGAAAGATGTCTAAACTGATCAATTTTCTTATACAATTTCCATGCATCATTTTAAATGTGTTATGTGTTTCAGGAAAATCATATTTACATTTAATATGAATAAGCATAGAAAGATTATTATTGAGATGTAAGAAAACTCAAATTGTGCTTCAGACTATGAGGACCAGACAGAGAAGAGGGAAAGACTATTTTATTTTTTTTAAAAAAATCTCATGTTGCAGTCTAGTGTGTGTTATAATTGAGAAAATTCCTGCTGAAACTTCTCATTAATAATTCTCTTTAACCAAATTATTTGTCGTGCAGCAGAAAAATATCCAAGGAAAGAGGGAATTTTTTGGAGTAGCACTATAATATCCAGAGTAAAGAAAAATTTCTGGGATTGAAATGTGATACAACAATAAGAATGGAAAAGCATTTGCCTCCAATTCTAGGAAAATATATAAATTTAGTTTTATTTTTATCATTTATTTAGTTAGTGTATAATTTTTTCCCACATCTGTAGTTTACTGTCAAAAATATTCATTTTTAGAAAAATTATTTTGTTAAAAATGAAAGCTTTGTTGTTTGAAAATAGTGGTTTTTGATGTTAAAAAAATTATAGCAGCTTTATTTTCTATTTATATTTGATTATTCAATATAATTTTTTGCCTTAATAAGTACAAACATGTATATTTTTTAAGAATTTCTAATATTTAAAATCTTTATTTAATAGTACATATTTTAAATTTCTGACATCTTAAAATATAATTAACCCTCTGACTGTTCGATTTGTAAACTGAAATGGCTTAAAAAATGTGTGATTTTTTTACTTGTTTGTGATTTTTTAATTTGAATATATATATTGGAGGATTGAAATATGCATATTTTTCTTCTCAGAAAAACTTTTATTTAGATTTTCATCATAAAAATTTAAGCTGGCAAAAAGAAATTTAAATGTTATTAGAAAATTTTTATTAAATAAATATTAATTGAATGACAGTTAATTTCTATTTATTACATAATATAAAAAAGTAAAATATATAAAATTTTGAAGACTGGGGGAGAAAAAGGATATGCTCTTTAATAAAGCAAGAAAAACACATACCCGCGAAGAGAACAAATTTTGCTGTATTTGAGTTGCCTGCGGAAATCACAGGTGCTCAGTCAGAGGATGAATTCATATCTTAATGTTTTGATAAAATACAGTAAATCTGTCATTTATTTTCTTTAATATTTTTAAAGTATTGAATATCTTGTTTGTTTATAGCTTGAAGATGTGTATGAGTACGTACATGAATCGTGTCAAGGATATATGCCGGAGGTAGTAATAAGATGCAACAACATTCTTTATGTCCGGGAGTTCAAAGGAGATATGGCACTGCTATTAGCAAAAAGGGAGGAAGAATTAAGGGAAAAAGAAAAAAAACAAAAAGGGAAGAAAAAAAATTTACGGGAACAAATTCTAGGGGTGGATTAATTCTTCATTCGACTTCATTTATACAATTCCACCGGAACTTTTAAAATAAAATCCATTCCTTAAATGTTGCAGTTTTTGTTTAAATACTTAAAATTCATTGAACCCTTAAAATTGCTAGAATTATTTTGTGAAATAAAAACTTTAAAACATTTTTTATATGTGTGCATTTTTTTAAAAAATAAATACAATAATTTTCAAAGGGAAAGGAACTTTAGTCACGTACAATTATTGTTATATTTTGCTTTGAAATTTTCATATAATATAATCTTGAAATTTTACTGTTTTGAAAGAAATAAGAAATTTAATTAGGTTAATCTTAAAACTTAATAGATTAAAATTAAGGAAAAAAGTGGGATTGATTAGTACACCTGGAAGAGTTGTATGCATAGTTTGTTATTAGTGTAATATATATATATATATATATATATATATATATA
>JAPDSC010120677.1:339392-357106 GCA_026290005.1 Latrodectus geometricus | reverse complement strand
ATATATATATATATATATATATATATATATATAAACTCACTGTAATTCAGTACTTGTCTGATTCAGTGTCATGAATGGGGCAATTATTCTGCAAATCAAAATCTCTATTTAAAAATATATGTATGTATATTATTTGTATACATACAAAGTGATATTAGATTGTATTTACAAATTATGAAAGGTATGATCCAGATGAGCAATAATTGCATGGGAACATAGGTTGCATTCCTCACTGAGAAGCAGAAAAAATTGATATCAGGATTCCAACCTAAACCTACAATACCGTCAAGAAAGAGAATAAGCATACAAAAATCTAAATAACTAAATTTTTGGTTTTATGAAAATTTCACAGCAAATGCTCAAAATGTCAATCATGTGTGTTGTTGACACTGGCGAAGGAGCAACTAGCGCAACCGCTTGGATATTCCTGGTGTCATTTTTTTGCCACTGCAACAATGGGCAGTGAATATTCCATTTCAATCATAGAGGCCTCATGTTCTAGCTTGATGCATTTCTACTTTCCTTTTTTTCTGCCACAGAGCAATGGGACTCAATGTTCTAAAATAAATATTGCTCATCTGAATTTGTAAAAACAAATTTAGAACCATCTTTTACATTTATATATGTATAATAATTTTTGCTAACAGTTTAAAAATCTTAAAGGAATACTAATCTCATAGAATTATATAAACAAAATTACATAGTAACAAAGGGGATGTTGACTAAATGAAACCATTGTGGATAAGCCAGACTGGTTAAAACGTATGGCTTTTCTACTGTGCTCAAAAATGAAAGTCTAAACTAAATCATTATACTCAAAAACCATACCAAATCATAAACAAAACAGAAAAATATATGAAGACCTAAATATAAAATTGATAAACAATCAGTATATAACAGGGGTCGCCAAGACGTCGAACGCGGTCGACTGGTAGACCGCGAAGATATTTTAGGTAGTCCACGCGACCATCCCGATAATGACCTCTGATATTAACAATTTAATTTATGACTTATGACATGGAATCAATGAATTATTTAAAATAAAAATTTAATACAGTCTACGCTTTAAAACCAAAACAAACTGTGCAAAGATTTACGATTTAAAGATTTATGATTAAAGGTTTACGATTTATATAAAACCTAAAACGGACATGATGAGCATGATTAAAACATTCAAAGAAACTATAGAAAGGTATGCATCTCAATTAAGAAAATATGAATTGAGAAACTTCAAAAACATGGAGGAAGAGTGCATCCATAATCCAAACAGAGACTTCGAAGATTTCGCTTAACACTTAATTGTTTTGTTTAAAGAATTCGAAAGAAGATTCGTTGACTTAATTATGTTGAAATAAATAAATTTTATGATATTTCCATTTAATGAAAATGTCAAAATTGTTGGACATTGTCACAATAAAAATGTCAACATTGATGGAAAACGTATCTCGAAAAATAGGACATTTAATAGATATCACATCAGTCACAATCAAGGAAGAAATTATTAAATTAAGATGCTATATATTTCTTAAATCCAGAACATATTTAGCGATACTGATTTTTGGAAATTAATTTCTGAGGAAACGTTTCCAAATATTTACAAATTGATTTTGTATTTGAAATCATACTTTGGATCAAGGTATCTTTGCGAATCTGCTTTTTCAACCATGAACAAAAAACAAACATTGGTCGCATTTAACAGATCATTTAATTTCGTGTTTAAGCATTTCAATAAGCTCATACCAGCCACTAAATGATAAACTTGCCAAATTTCAACTAAACGAAGTGAATAGGGTGGACACTTTTTGATGTATGAATACTTTGATTATTTTTGTCAGTAAATTTTTATTTTGTAAATATTAATATTAAGTTTTTTTTTTTTAGAAAAATTACATAATTTACAATTTTTTCTTGTTATTGAAAATAAATATGTATGTTAATTTAGCTCTGCCATTGGTAGACCGCCTTCGATTTTTTAAATGTGAAAGTAGACCCTGGATCCCAAAAGTTTGGCCACCCCTGGTATATAAGATAATAATAAAATCTTGCCAAAATAATTTATGAAAAAAAAATCAAAATCGTAAAAGGATTAGGAAAATTAAGCTTTGAAATTATGTGTAAATTTTATTTTACTGAATTCATTAATTTTTTTTTATATTAAATACTTTCAATTTTACATCTTAAATTAAGACTTTTTCACAATAATAATAAAAAGTCCTTCCTTCTGGTTTTATCAACAATAGGGAAGTCTTGTTCCCACAGCAACAAACAGGCAAACAATTTGAGAAGAGTTGTTCTTATGTTAGAAAGACAGTATAGTTATCATTCCTGAAGAGGCTTCAAAAAAAGGGAAGGGAGTCCTTTGTAATCTCCCAAGACAAACTGAGCCATACAAAGTTATATCTAGTACTATTGATATCAATGTAATAATTTGCAAAGGCCTTAGTTGGTCCAAGGAGCATATAATAGTGGAAAACCTCAGTTGTGCTTTGATAGACACCTATTTAATGTATACTTTTGAAATTCCTTGTTTGTCAGAAACTTTTCTGAAAATATTTAACTCGAGCAGTTATTCATTACATACAAAAGTAATGATATGTTTCTAATCATTACATTATGGCTCAGCTTGTTTCCAAATTTGTAAGCATTTCATTCATCCAGTCATTTACTCACACACTATAAAGGATAAAAGCTATTTTTTATTTTGCCTGTATTAGATGAACTGAAAAGTACCTTATGAAATCGGATGTTTTCAAGTCTCGTTCAAAATTCTTAACATTTCTTTTATTTTTCCATTGACAAAAAATGATCACTCAGATCCTCTTTTTTTGACACTTCTAATTTTTGTAAATTTTAATGGAATAAATCAGTTTTTAGAATTTAGAAAAAAAAAGCGATTGTGTTAATTTGATTGATAAAATCTTTCAAACTGAAAATTTAAAAGATAAAAAAAATAATGGTTTCATAATTTTTTTTATTAATCGATATACCATACTCGCACTGGAAAATGCAAACAATATTATCAATGAAGAAAATGAAGCATAGACCTGAACAATGATTCAAAGTTGACTCTCCAAATGATAATCTTATAACTAGAAGGGATTTTTAATCATTAACTCTGAATAACAAATACTGACTGTAAAATAGTTCAGTTTGTTAGAAATTAATTAAATTTTGATTACATAGTATACAAATATTTTTACTTATTATATTCTAAAATTGTAGTGAATAACTTTAAATCTTTGCTAGAATTCTGCCTAAAGAGATTTAGTTTAAAAAGACTGATTAAAGAATAAGATGTTGCCTATAATTTAAAAAGGACACTCAAGCTATTACTTATGATTAATAAGAACTATATCACTACTTTATTGAAT
Organism: Latrodectus geometricus; assembly: GCA_026290005.1. NCBI lineage: Eukaryota > Metazoa > Arthropoda > Arachnida > Araneae > Theridiidae > Latrodectus > Latrodectus geometricus. The sequence continues at coordinate 353,735 of JAPDSC010120677.1, read as the reverse complement.
TAGATTAATAGCCATACACCTTTAATTGTAAATGAACAGTCTGCACTTTACCAAATATTTGTCACCACTTTTAGGCATGATAAATGGACCAACAAGACTCAAACAATTTGATGGAAAATCTGAAGTTTACTTAAAACAGCAACATTCTATCAAATAACAAAAAATAATTTTAAAATATTCTTTGTTATTAAAGAAATTATAAATTATCCTATAAAGTTTTTATTTCTTCAAACATTAACTGCAAACCATTTTATTTAACGAATTGGGGTGAAAAAAAACTGAAGTTTAATTGAAAACATAATTATTTAAGAAAAAACATTTAACTGAATTTTGTTCTTCAGTTTTATATGTAAATATCGTTGCTCTGCTGTTTCTTTTTTCCATGTATTCTTCAACCCCTCCTCTGAGATGGTCAAATTGATGAATCAAAGTATTTAGTTGTCAGTGCAGTTTTGGTTACAGTTAATGTGATATACTTGTAATAAAATTGATGTTTAGAAATGTATAAGTTGAACATTAGGTTTGGATGTTCTTTCATGACAATATTCAAACCCTACCCTTAATATTTATTAAATAATTCAATGAAATAAATCAAGTGAAATGATTTCAAAACATTTTTAATATGCTTATTTTTTGAAAGTTAATATGGATCAAATGGGATTTTCAAAAATGCCGAGAAAACTTGATAAAGATTGAGATTCTTAAAATATTTCTAAGAACTTTATTGAAATATTATTTTAAAAATAGCCAATCCATCCTTTTTGATAATTTTTCTTTATAAAGAAATATGAATATATTTGATAATTAGAAAGTTGAGGTATTTAAATTAGTGGCGAAGCAAAATAGCTCGAATATGTAAAATAGATTAGTTATAATCAATTCATCTATTTTATTCACTTGATCGGAAAAATGTCAAAAAAAATTTTTGACGAATCTGATTTGCATATTTGCTTTGTAGGCCGGATAATTGTAGCAGGACCTACATTTTAAATTATCCAAACCTTAAGTAGACATTTGTAACTTGCAAATTGTTGAATTGAACATATGATTTACAGATTCAGTTGTCTGTTTTCCACAAGTTAAATTACTATGAATTATCTTAATGAATAAATATAATATAATTAATGGGCAGTGAACATTTTAAAACAAATCTAATGATAATTACTAAATAAAACTATTTGTCTTTCAACAATTATTTTTCACTAGAAGGCTGGGATTTTCAAGTTGAGCTTATAAATCATTACACAAACATCCAAGTTCAAAGATGAGAATGGAACCCACAAATTGTTGAACCAAAGGCCAAAGTGGTAGTCAATCAGCTCCAGTAGAATTCACAGAAGGTCAAATACTTTTTATGTTAAAAATGAGTTCTATAAAAGCTGGTGAAAGATCAATTGATATTTTCTGAAACTACATGTTGATATTTAAACAAATACTAAATTGATATTTAGAATCAAAACATTGAATTTCTAAAATATTGTACACTAAGAGTGTGAAAATTGACAGAAATTAAATCAAACATATTCTACTGCAATAAATAAGCAATGCACAACTAATTTTCATTTAATTTCCCAATAAAATCTAAAATATCTTAATATTTTTCCCCCTTTAAAACAATGAAACAGTTATGTTACTTAAACTGTTTCATTTTAAGTGACGAATATTAAAATGAAATAAAATATTGTGTGTAATTTTATTTTGTAATTGTTTTATTCATTACAAAATTTACCTTAATTTATAAAATAACGTGTAGTAAAGTAGCAGAATGAGAGAAAAAAGCTTTTCCTTTTCACAAGATCCATTTAGAAGAAAATAAAACTTTTATTTTTCATAAAGCTGTACAAATACACATCTCCACAATATAATATGAAATTATCATTATAGAAATACAGAATAGGGAATGCATTACTTACAAGAGCTTAACTTGTCAGTTTCCGTACAAATATAAAAACTAAGATAATTTTTACAACCATAATTGCTTAAATCTTTGTTGAAGTGTACAACAGAATAGAACAATTTGTAAGAATTGCTAAAATTAATCTGTTGAAAAATTATTTTTGATAGTATATATAAGAAAATAAAAAAAGCATTTCATTAAGTACAATTAAAATAAGATTAACACTATATTTTACACAAGGAATTACATAGACATTTTTCAATTATTTTTAATTAAAATTTTCATATTTAAATGGTATCTATGAATGTCATGATAGAATATACAGACTTCCTTTTTTACATAATGGAACATTTGAAATCAAGTGAAATATTTCATATCCTAAATTTTTTGTAATTTTAAATACATTCATTTTGTGGTATACACATTTCTGGTAGAATGGAAATCATCCTTAAGATTCATTAAAATATTAAACGAACAATTTCTTGACTTTACGAATTTCTTACAGATAGAAAGTTTGCTATGGTTGTGTGTATGAAAATGTATAAAATAATTTAACAACAGTTCTTTCACAAATGATAGGTAAATTTGAAATAAACAGTTTAATATTGATGTAAAGGAAATATAAAATCGATTTCAGAAATATATATATATATTTATATAACAAAAACTTTTAAATATTATGCATGTAAAATATAATCATTAGTTATTTAAAACAATAATTTATAAAATAGACTAAACTTATATTCTAAAATTTCTTTTAACATCTGCAATATATAATATATATAACAAAAAAATTCAATATAACCACTATCATTGGTAATGATTTAAACATTAATTTGCAATAACATGATCACTGAAAATTTTATAATTTATGAATTAAATTATAATTTTTTTTATTCTTTCTAATCATCATTTTAAATAAGCATAACACCAGTTAGGGAAATGAAATACATATTTTTTGATGACAAAAAAACAATTTAATACAGGTTAAAATCAAAGTTTATGAAATTTAAATGTGTTAAAAATGAAACTTTGAGAGTTTTTTTAAATAATTTAGATAAAAATATTTTATAAAATTTAAATACTCATCTCATTATGTTATAGATAAAAAAAATAACAAAATATCAATTAGTTTAAAATGATAGATTACTTTTAAATATCTATCATTTTCAGGATATACATTTTCCACATAAGATAGAAAACTAATTGCTTATAAGATCAAGTTTTGTAAATGGCAAACTGTTGTTAGACTAAATCACTTCTTCAATGATTGTTTATGAAAGAGTTCTAACATATTTTAAGCATAATTTAATATTCTTGAATAATTGAAGATAAACATCTTTAGTACCAATCAAAGCACGTCATTCCCATTGTGGAGTTTCTTTTCATTGTAAATATCTTTTTTATAAATATAAAATATGAAAAAATAAATTTTTATACTTTAATAAAAACACATTTCAAGAGGCAGATGTTGGATAAGTACTGCTTAATCACTGATGAGTATAGACAAACCTCACAAATATTGACCAATATACAATGTTTTTTTTTATTATGTACACATTTTTAGTTAAAAAAGATTAATTAGGAACAAAATTATAAAATATCATGTGGCAAGGTCCAAAACAATTTTTCTTACACTTGTAACAAAGAAGCCTTTTCATGATAGGTGTTACATGATTTGGCTCAACAGGCGTTTTTGTGGTCTATTGAGAGTGAAGCTTTGGTCCTAAAGCTGCATTCTGAATCTCATTGAAGGAAGAATCAAAGCAAGCTTTCAACTCGGCATAAGTAACAACCAATACATTCTGCTCATCTCTGCCCATCAAACATATTTTGTCAGAGACTCCAGCATCCAGCTTAAAACATAAATAAGAAATCAACATAACTGAGGATAATGAAAAAAAGAATATGAAAATTAACTACATGCATTCACAATTTCGAATGAAAGCAATTTTTGATTTTTCTTTCTTATAAATCAGTTTCAAATGCTTAAAATTAATTTTAATACATATTTTTACAACAGGAAAGTATTAAAATTAAATTTTGGTAGAGAAATCAAATTTATATACAGATATGTAAATAATAAACTAATAATTTTAGTTGTTTCAATGATTATTAACTAAGGTAAATATTTATTTAAAACATATCAAGATGTCATTTACCCTTTTTTTTTTATCATACCTTAATTTGGAAATTTATATGACCATGTGCAATCTGCCATGCACATACACACACACACAAAATATTCTTATTTTAATATGTTTGTTTAGTACTAACAATTACCTATACTGTGCATTATTTTAGCAAATAATTTAAAATTGTATTTATGCAATAATGAATTAAAATTATACCAAATTGCAACTTTCACATTTTACTAGAATTTTGGAAATTATATCTGTTAGAAATGTTCTGATAAATAACTTTGAACTGGCAAGAAAGTTCAAAGTTATTTATGTACTTACCAGAATTATTAAAATAATACCAAAAGTTTGATAAATCTGTCCAGTAAATACTTTTAAAAATTTTGCAAAAATATATAATTAAATAAATATAAGTATTTTATTTTTAAATATGTTCAATCTTATAGCCTTTTCTCTTAACATGATATTACATCTTTATTTTCCAAGATAAAACTTCTTTTCCTTAAACATCACAAGGCTGTTCTACTAATCCTTCACGTTCTTTCAAAGCCTACCCAATGTTTTGAGACTCCACATACAAAAAGCTTGTTTTAGAAATCCAAATACACAGTAATCCATAGGTGAAATGTCAAAGGAATTAGGTGGGATGCATTTAAAAGGAATAGCTTCAATTCTTGTTTTATTTTCATTTATTTATTTTTTATTTCATATCTTTATTTTTTAAAAAATAGAGCAGTATAAAAATAGATTTAAAGGTAGGACTTGGATTATTATCCTGACAGAACTTAACACAACAAGCATTGTTTAGATAAAAGAATGGAATTTCTTTGAAAATAGGTGTTAAAGCCTACTTCTGATAGCAATCCAAATTAATTGAAATTTTTTCTATTTTCTGGTTGTAAATCAATCCTTTTTTGTTGCAATCAGATAAGTATATTCAAGCTTCATCAATTGCACAACTTTTTCCATTTTTCATTGGCTAAAGAATTTTCATACAACTATTTGCTCATAGCCCTACTATGTGAAACATGTTTGGGTGTTAAGCGATGAACATCGTGCTTTTTTCCTTTGATTAACTTTAAATCGGATTTTATAATTTTGTTCATAGTTCCAACAGACAATTTTAAAGATTTGCGATAGTTCTTTGGGTAATAGGATTTTCCTTTAAGACATGAAATGCGACTTTAGATTTAATAAGAGGTGAATATACATTTATTTAGTATACATTTTTTGCCTTTCATATTAATTACATCAGTTGTTTTATGTGTATAAATCTTAAAACCATAATTTTCACATCCATTTTTAATAACTGAATAAAAATATTTCTCTTCAGATTGCGCAAAAATGTAGTCTTAAATTCATGATTTATTTTCAGTGACATTAGAGCCTAGAATATTTTTAATGATGCAGACGATAATTTAGCCCTATAACAATTTGATTACAATTACATTCTGATTTTTAATTTCAAGGAGAAAGTTAAAATTGTTACAAAAATGTGTGAACTCTCTTTGTATATGCAAAGTACATAAAATAATTCTGTTAATATTATATACATTTGGGATATTCTAAAGTATAATAAATTTAAAATAAAAAAAATAGTGTAAAATTTAGAATGATTTTCAATTTTAGCATTATAACAATAAGTTCTCAACAAGAAAATGATTTAAAAACATATTCTACACATTTTTTCAAATTAAATTAGAAGATTTCAATGGCAATGTAAAATGTTAACATAATAAAAATAAAATTTTACTTTCATGTACGTAAAACACTACACAGTACAACATACTTTATTGAGACACTGTACAACATGTGCAGTATCAACCCAAGGCCTACCATCTTCTGTGACTTGATGAAAGAGGTAGTCTCTAAAAAGTTTCAGAAGATAACGATCACCAGTTTCTGCCCAGGAGTGATCCATGTTCAATCTATAAGAATTTAATGAAAATTTTCTATACTACACTATAAAGCAAATCTTTTCAGGTATGTGACAGTAATTTTAGGTAAATTAGAAAAACATTAGAAGGTAAAAAATAAATAAAAATACAAACTGTGAACACGTTTCTTTTAATAATTTCAGCTTCAAAATATGCGATATACTATAATTGCAATAATTAAATATTTTCTGCATTTTAAAATTCATTATTTATAAGGGATAGAGAAAGCAAAAGTTAAATGAAGAACACTTTGTAATCATTCATATATAATGTACTGCAGTTGAAAAGGAACAGAAAAACTCCTTAAAATTTAAATTACACATAAAAAAATCTAAAGTTCATTTCGACAAGCAGATATTCGCACAAAAGTGAGAACTTTAAAGTGTAATTTTATAAAATTATTGGAAATTTTACTTATAATTATATACCAAGCAACATTTTTAGTACCTAAAGAGTTTATAATTCAGTAAAGTTATTAAGTGCCATAGATTACTTTTTTACACAAAATAAAATTCCTATTAGAAAATTATTAGCAATGAATAATGTTTACTACTGTATTTGAATTTTAGCTCTTGGTGTAATTCATTGAGAATAAAGAATAGGATTGCTCACTAGATAATGGAAACTAGCGTATCAAGTAATACTTGCACACCAACCACACACAAGTTTCCATTTTTAGCAAATCAAAGAAATTTGTCCAGTTCAAAGATTAGCCTTCCACTAGAGCATGAAGGTATTTATAGGATTTTTGCAGTATGTTTTTATATAAAAATGTAGAAATACAAGAAAATTTGCTTAGTCTTTTAAAATATTTTTTAACTATTTTAAACAACTTTAAACTCTGATTAAGAATTTTTCCACAATAAATTTCTTAATATTAGAAATCGTTCAGAATGATAAATATTTTTGAAAATATAAATATATAATTAAAAAAGGTAATAGCAATCAAACTAAACTATACAAGATTCATCAAGATTTCCAATACCATAAGAATCTAATAATTATCTGGATTATTTTTGTTTTCTACAGCAATCCAAATGTACCTGGACATTAGAAATAATATGCACAACTTATATTTAAAATATTTACATGAAAAGCAAAAATTTACATGAAAGTATATTTGAGATTAGTTGATATTTCTTGAGCAATATTGTTTTGTTATACTGTATTTTAACTGCAATTCTTCATCAGATATGTGAATGCTATATTTAACTTTTTCTTCATAAAAAAATTCAATTTTTAAACATGATTTATTTTGTACTTGATTATGTACATCTTTTTTTTATGGTGAACATAGTATACATTCAAAATAATATCAAATACAATAATTTTAAGTAGCTATTTTAATTTAGAAGTTTATTAATCAAAAATGCTCAAAAACATGAAGAATTAAATAGTGAAGGATGTGTTTTAATATTTTTGGTATTGAAATATAATGCAAAAAATAATTGATTAAATTAAAATAAGACAATATTTACTCACTCTGCACGTTCTGTGATGGTTCCCAGTTTAACTAAAAGACGGAACAATCTTCCATTTTGAACTTCCTAAATAACAAACAAAAATATTTAAAAATATATATATATATATATATATATGTGTGTGTGTGTGTGTGTGTGTGTGTGTGTGTGTGTATACACACATTATACTTTGGTATAGATTACAAAACTGCATACAATTGCATTAGATAATTTTTATAAAGTAATAGTTTTGAAAATATAAAAAAATTTCATGAGGCAAATTAAATAATAACTATTTTAGGAGAAAAAGCTAAACTTACAGTTATCACCCATTACATTATAACTCTAGGAAAACAAGAATAAATTTTTATTTTATCACGTAGGAATAACATTTGTTATATAATAGATGTGATTTATCAGTTCCATGAGTCAGTGCCTGGAGTTCTGAAATTATTAATATTTAATAGATATATATTCATTTATTTAAAATATCAATCAAGCCTGAAAAAAACTTACATGTACATACATTAAAATGTTTTATTAAATAATACTAATTTAATTTCAATGATATCAGTAAAATGAAGCTCCCAGTAGATTACAATAGAAAATAAATTAATGTATATTCCCCATTTTATTTATGAATTAACTTTCCTTTCAATTTTTTAAAGTTTTTTACTTAAAACTAATAGTCATTCAAAATTAATAATTTTAAAGAAAGTTTTACGTTCTAATATAGTACTTCTTCTCTAACTACTTGCCATTGTTAAAGTTATAGTCATATTTTTTCAATCATGCATTTACAAATTGGATCAGATTGGAAAATATGGAAAAAGTTACAGAAACATGGGATAGATAAGGCACAAAATTATAAGATAATTTAACAAAACTTAGGCAAATAACATATAGAAATTAAACTGCTAATATACTAATAAATACAATTCTTCTAGCAGAAAAAATAGAAAATGTGATAAATATTCTGGTGAAGAGGTTTTTGTATTAAGCAAAGAATAAACTCATTTGAAATCAAAATATTATGAGAACTCAGTCTAGAAAGATGTTTTGCATGATTAGTTTAAAGTAATCAAATCAAAGTTTTGAAAGTCTTGTAAACATTTACAATTTCAATATTGTTAAAATCGGTCTGTTTTTCATTTGACTAAGTATAGAAATTTCAAATTTAAGGAAATATTAATTGACAGAAAGCTGTCAAAAGAAGATATGATCTGTTACAAGGAACAAAAAACAGCACTATAAAGAGAAATATTTGCTGTTGGAGCATGAGGTAAACCAATACATTAAGAAATGTTAATAATATTTCCCTTTATTAATTAATAAACAGAAAAATTTTTATACATCACAGTTGACTATGTTGGTGCATCTAGTATAAGAAATTGCTTTTACAAATGACAAATAAATGCAGCTGTAATTTTTTCCACAATATAGTAAGGTCAAATAGCATACATAATACTGAATATGTATGTATGTCTATGGGCTAGGTACAGGGAAGTATGCTAGTGCAACATTACTGAATAAACTTTTAAATTTTTAACAAATAATTGATAGTAGAATCATATCTATTACATGGAAAAAATAATGGCTACTGCATTTGTTTTATTTAAAAGAAAATCAATTAAAATACATTTTAATCTTTTCTGACACACTACCCTTTTAAAGTTGAAATATCATCAAAAAATATTGAAGGCTGTCTATTTAGGCTTTGAATAGTATAGAGTAAAAAACTGTTAAAGATTGCTCTTACCATCTCGATTTTGTGGATGTTCCATCACATGGAACATTGTGCCGCAGGGGCTATGAAAAAACAATGCATTATACAATGCATTAGCTAATCCAGAGTGCACCACAAAGAGGCCCGCTACTCAATACTCCACTCCCAAAAAATGGAAAAAATGTGATTTTTACTTTATACATGAGTTTTATAAATCTTGATTATATTTAGCTCTTATAGACAAAATATTTTTCAATAATTTTTTCATTTACTTTTTTCATGATATTTTTGAAACATGTACCCCTTTTTTGGAAAAAAGCACACAATGTTGCATGTAATGCATGAAAAATTTGTTTTGTGCGGCTTTTCTTTTGTACTACAGCATGTGCATCTTCTTCAGTTTCCTTTCTTGGATATATGCTCCATATTACTGCAGCTTATGTCATGGTATAAATAAATGATCGCCATCATCTACACTTGGATCTGATACATAATTGCTATCAACCAAAGATTGACCAAATGGTACAGGAACATATTCCTCTCCATCCCTATCTGCACGTTCTGATTCACTACCAGAAACATTTTTATTACTTCAGAAAGAATAAAATCTCTCCATGGCATTTATTTGCATAAAAAATAAATTAAAATTTATAAATTAAAAAAAATCTATAAAATAAATAGCAGTGAAAAGGAAAATCAAGAACTTAAAAATAATGCAATTTCTAACTAAGGATGACTTGAAATAACTTATTTAATCTTAGACTCCACCAAAGCTTTCCAATTAACAAACGCCAAAAACAGTGTAGAAATATTTCCCATAAAGAAATCTTTTCCTGTAAATTACTAAGCATTAGTTTCTTTCTTGTTTTATCCAATGATTCTACGTACACTACATGAATAAAAAATTTAAAGTAATATGGAATGAATAATTCAATGTACAGGCAACAAAATAACAGAAATTTTTTTTCCAAACAATTATTTTTGTATCACAAAAAAATTGGGAAAAATTTCTAAAAAAACAAGGGGATTTAAATGATCTGCAATAATTGAAAATTATTTCACCTTGTGTGTTGCTGACATCTATTATTAAAAAAGAAAATTAAAAAATAAATTTGATCCATTTATTTCTAAATGCAACAGTTCGGTAACAAGTTAAAAGTTTGGTGTTCCATCACCTGGAACACTGAAACACAAAGGATTAAAACTCATTTATTCATGGATATATTCACATCTTTTATGAGTCAACAGATGTAATATCAACAAAATTATTAAATTTAAATTAAAATATATGCAAAAAAAAAATAAAAATACATTAACTAATAAGTTTTCAATATAGTTCATTTGCATTTCATTTTTTTATAGTCATCAACTAATCTTAAAATTGTATATTATAAAACTAATGTATTTCTTTTCTAGGCAACATTAACTAATGACCCATAGCATCATAGAGCTCAAAATGCCAGTAATACAAACAGAAGCTATATTGAGAACTATCACTGTTATTATTCGACCATCACGAGAAGGTGGCTGAGATCTGTCTCCGGTGGAAGGGTTCATTCTTTCAGAGGCTTGGACAGTAAAATGATTACGCAGTTTAAGGTTAAAATAAATTCTTCGCCCATTCTTCTCTTTGGCGAAGAACACAATTTTCCCCTCTTCATTCTTTGCTTTCTACTTAGCCTAGAAGGTTGTATTCAACAACAGGAAACAGCATAATCGACCTGCAGAACGCAATGTAGTTTTGGAGAAATTTGATTTGTCTGTCATACGAAATACAGTAAATGAATTTTATGCCTCTGATAAAGTTCCATCCATTTCATTATTATTGCCAGTATTGAAAGAAAAGATTAATTTTTCTTGGAAAAGGGAATCTCTTAGGAAAGTCCTGCATCAAATTGGATTTCATTGGAAACGATGCGAAATTTAAAAGAAACTACTGATTGAACGGCCAGACATAATTTCATGGAAATGCCGGTACTTGAGAGAAATAAAAAAATATCGAGAAAGACAAAAAAACATTATTTTGTGGATGAAACTTGGATTGATAGCAACCTTTCCTTCTCAAAATGCTGGCAAGATGAAAAACTTGGTGCTAGTAATAGGTTAATTAATAATTGCTGGTAATAGGTTGTGCATGCTGGATCAAAAGATGGATTTGTGCCAAATGGAGAATTAGTATTTAAAGCAGGCCGTGCAACAGGTGATTACCATGGGCAAATGAATTAGGAAAATTTTGAAAAGTGGATAAGAGAAAAATTGCTGCCTAACATCCCTTGTAATTCCATCATAATAATGGATAATGCATCATACCATACAAGGATTTTGGACCCAGTACTGACAAAAGCTAAAATGTGTAAATACTTGGATGACCAAAAATACAGTATGACAGCACTATGAGAAAGCCTGAACTGTTTCAATTAATTAAAATGAATGCTCCACCTACGAAAAAATATCACATTGACGGAATTTTAAAAGCAGAAGGTCATTCTGTTCTAAGATTGCCTCCTTACCATTGTGACTTAAATCCTATTGAATTAGCTTGGGCAGCAGTAAAGCATCATGTTCGCGAAAGAAACGTCGAAGCTGATCTCAGTTTGAAAACAATGAAGGAATTGACATCAAATGCAATTAAAAGAGTCTCGGAAGAAACCTAGCAAAAATTCTGCTGTCATGTAGAAAAAAATCGAAGCAGAATATTGGAAAATTGATGGACTTGTGGAGACTACAATTGAAACATTACATTTTGATATAGGATCAGAAACTGATACTGCTTCTGAATGTGGTACAAATGATTGGGATTCGGACACTTCTATAGATACTTATTAATAAAATAATAAGTATCCATAAGAAATGAAATTTTAAAATTATAAACACAAATCAGCTTTGGAAGTTCTCAAAATTATGTAGATTTTTATAAGAAGGTTGACTCAGCCAAACAGATAGCATTCTGCGAAATGAGGAGTTTGAGTCTGAAATTAGTGGGTTCAAATCTGCATGAACCAAACGGAGTGACTGTGTAAGGTTTTCCTTGCACGTTAACGAGAATTCAGGTCACTTTCCATTAGAAAGACCTCCCTGAAGGCCTTTCCTCTTCTTCGGCAACTCCGAAAACTATATTTTCCCTTATATTAACATATATCATTTATGTGAAATCTGTATGAATCTTATTTTTAAAAATTTTGAGAATTCTTTGATGTTATCCTTTTTTTTACTCGATATTATACATAAAAATGTTTTGATAAAATAGGTTATATAATCAAAATTCTTAAAAACTATTTAACTAATAGATTTTACAGAGCGATATATAAATATTTTATATTCCCTCAAACTATTTTAAATGATTCCATAGGTGCACAATATATTTCCTACTATAAACATATATTAATTAAAATAAATTCCACAACATTTGATGTCGTAATATGATGAAATATGTATCTTGAGTAAAAAAAAGGCTGTAAAAAGTTAATTTTACAGCCTTTTCTTACGGAATTTCTTTTTTGCCTAAAATGGACGTTCCTTACATGAAAACTGTCTTCATCTAAATTAACAACAAGCATATTCTAGAAAATCTCACCCTTCCCTATTTTCTCAAAAATTATTACGATAACACAACGAAAATAAAAAAGTTTTGGGCACATAAATTATTTATCGTTTGGTGTCTACAAACAGTTTTTGTTCCTGTTCTTGTGAACGAAATAAATTCTAAAATCTATCTAATAATGAAATTTTCATGACAAAATAAAAATATTTTCATTCTAAATGTTTTGTCTAACATAACTTAATATATGTATTTATATATTTCTATTCTGGTATTTGAATTCTTCAAAAAAGCATAACACATACATATTTTATTTTCATTCTTCATCAAAAAGTGCTTATTAACCAAATAAGGTAACCTAGATTGAGGTGCTTTCTCCTCGTTTCCTCCTCTGTTCTCTAAATTGTTGAAATAGACTTCTCTGATAACACTGACTCTTACGTCACACCCGCCATCTCCTGGTGGTCGTACTATATCTATTATTTAAACCATTCAAATTTTAAATGAATTCTTGGGGTAATATGAAATTGAATATTAATTGGTATAAAGTTTATTTTTAAATTGCAAAACTTAAATACCTTTTAATAATCAAGAAATTTTAACTTTGAAGCCTTAAAGATAATCACATTAGCTTATCGGATTTAAAACAAACTTTTCTCATCATGAGATACAACTGTTTAATGAAAATTAAGGAAAACATTTCTTGTGACTAAAGAGGTAGGTTATTTTTATTGTATTACACTATATACTGTGAATTTAATGTTTTTCTTTAATGCATCTTAAATATTTGATTATAATAGGATTGTGAAAATCACAAAGTCAACTGTATAAATGATGTGTTAAAAAGAACATTACTCGGTTGATTTCAATGAATGGTGGTTCACAGTTAAAATTAGAAGAAAGTGATAATTTTTTTATTCGCCTTCCTCAATAAATTTCCTCACATTTTTAAAATTTTTAGAAGACTAATTAAATTAGAAACTTTAATTTTGAAAACAATTTCAGCTATAAAATACAACTTAGAAATGATAAGTTGATGAATTATTTTACCTGTACATATTTTTTTATTAGAACGAAGGTTATAATATTAAAATAAAAAAGTATTAAAAATCCTTAAAAATTGTACTTAGTCATTTTAAAGTCAATTTTGAGACATGAGAATGTACAAGTAACATCTATATACCACCTATTTCATTAAAATATGCATAATAGTTCAGTGAAATATTTCAAATTTTTTTCTTGAAGTCTTGATTACATAAAAATCTAGAAGAAAATTGCATTAACCAGTCTTATATTGTTAGAATTTAAATGGTTTGTTAAAATTTCCTACACTCTATTTTCTGGCATAATTAAAAATATTCTTGATGTTCTATATTGAATTTAGTATCTCCAATAATCCAGTCAGTTTCATTGACATCTTATTGAAGCTAAGATTATTTTGAAATCAATGATGTTGATCTTAATAAAACAATTTTTGATGAATTCACTATTTTAGATCTATATAATTTGTTATACTTGATTTTTGAAATATGGAAAAAATATATTTGAATTATAGTATCAATTGTATTTCCTTTACTTAAATTTTTAATTAAGTTTTCATATTTCAAAAATCAAGTATAACAAATTATATAGATCTAAAATAGT
>JAPDSC010120677.1:306832-339292 GCA_026290005.1 Latrodectus geometricus | reverse complement strand
TATATATATATATATATATATATATATATATATATATATATATATCCTTGTATGAACACAATCTTACATATCTAAAATAAATTTTTATTAGCTGGAAGTAACTAAAAATAATAAAACATGTAATGTTATTAAGACATAACAATATTTAGCATATTATAATTTATAAATGTCACTAAATAAATTTTTAGAATTAAACCTTTGAAAGTTCATTTTCAATTACATCACTTCTCATTTGAGCAGCATCCAACTGAGTATAAAATCGAGCACCAATCATTGGCATGATGTCATTAATGCTGCGTGGTCGTGATTGGTTATGCAAAAGGTACCTAGATACAATAAGATAATCATGCTAAAATTATTAGTTATATAAATGAAAAATACATAATTTTTGAGAAAAATTTCTTTAGAGAGTCAAAGGTGCAATGGAACTATGAAAATAGATATTTGCACTTATGCAATTTACACATAATGTTTTGTTTTGCAATAAAGCAGTTTGTATTTGCATTTCCACAAAAAATATAGATGCAGATTTCTTTTCCTTTTGATAATGCCTAATCAGGCATTGCGAAACAGGCTTAAAAAATACTAAAACTTTGAAGAAATGAAGACTTAATAAATCCAGGTATTCAAGTGATAATATGAGATAGATAATACACAAAATTAAAGATCATAAGATATTTTCTTAATAAATTTGTCAATTTTATCACAAACATATACAGATTTAACAAGGAATTCATATTATAAATAATAACTATAAGATTTTTCATTTTTTTTCGCGATTTTTCAAAAAGTAAATTTTAGTATTTTAGAGTGAAACAAATTAACAATTTTATTGAATAGCAGTTTTTAAGAAACGATGCAGTTTTGAATCTTTTTAAATATAACATATCTAGAACATTTTTAAAGGACAAGGATAGGAACTATAGCAATGAGGATTGAAAAAGTTTTACCTCATCTTCAATGGAAGTTTATTAAATTTTATTTCTCTTGGACATAACTAATCACAGACAATTAAGAATTTTTTTTGATGAATGAAAAAAATTTACTTTTAAAAAGAGAAATAATTTTAATTTCTTAACAATAAAGCTAACTTAGCTTGCATTTAGACAAGGTTCATCATAAAGGGAATAACCCTAAAAAATATTATATAATTTATACAATTTCAGGATTCTTAAAAATTTTATTAGGTTTGAATATAGTGAGCAAAATTTTGGCATAATGAATTGAAGTATTTTTTATAAACTTGAAGAAATTTGGTTACAGAATGGATTCTTGGTATCATTATACATAATACCTTAAAATATAATCCAACAATAATTTGTTTCTGACAATTTTTGACCATTCAAAATATAATATTCGGTTCTAATAAAAATTTTAAATAAAAAACTTAAACTAATATTCCAACATCAGAATAAATAAAAAAGTAACAAACAATGCTATGTGATTGTATTTATCACGAGCTTTATAAGAGTATCACAACACATGTAACTCAAATACTTTTCAACTTGAATAAACTTAATTTGTATAAATGTTTATTATACCTCTGAGAAAATATTACAAGGAAACTCATTTCCCATAGTTGAAATTCAATAAAATTAATTAATTTTATTCCCTAATATGTACTATCATTACCAAAAAATGTAGTAATTTCACACAGATATTAGACTGTTCTAATAATTAGTCTAAAATTTAATATCTAAACTGTTTTTTTAACACTAAACATACCGGGGATTTTTTTTTGTTCGGCAAAATTAATGGGAAAATGGGTCAAATGACCCCTTTCGGTAGTTTTAGTGTTAAGAAAAAATCTGTACCAGCTAAAATAAATGATATATATATATATATATATATATATATATATATATATATATATATATATATGTAATTTTAATGTTAGATTTTATATTTCTATTCATCAACAATTAAACATATTAATTTTACAGTCAATTTTTTTAATCAAAATTGCCTTTTAGATCTATTTAGGTGCGTCATATTACAATGCAAGAATAAAAATATGACTGATACTTTAAATGCTGAAAGACCAAGCTAATTATAATACAGGAGTAAGACATGTTGAATCAAAGAATAATTATTAAAGAATATTTATCAAAAGAATAATTATTATCATAAATAATAATTATTCTAAATGTAAATATATCATAAATATAATTATTCTAATATATAAAGAATACTTGATATTATTTATTATTACCAAAACTATATTTTATTAGCAAAACATAATTAGAAATCAAAAAGTTACTTAAAATTAATGAATATTCATTTTATGCCTCAATTAAACCCTACAATAAACATATAAACAATAATTGTAAGCAAATTATTTTATATTACAAAATTAAGTTTCTTAAGTCAGCAGAATAATTTCTGGAAACTAATTCCAATGAATTAGTAAGATTATTCCGTTTCACAGCTGTTAGAGTATTGCATGCCAGAGCAAGAACTATTTTACCAAATGCCATCAAGTCTTCTTGCTGGAAAAAGAAAAGCATGTTCAATCGCATGCAAAACAAAACATAATATTTTGTAAACAAAATGAAAGATAAATTATAAAATCTTTTAAAAATTTTAAATGTTTTTTGTCAAATATCTGAAGATAATATTAACTTGCATATTTACAAATATATCTAAAAATAAAATGAGTTAAAAAACATGACAAAATAAAAATTTTTTTCATTAACAAAAAATTGAAAGCAGCTAACTTTTACTTATTCAACAGAAGCTATAAAATCAGATATATCATTCAATTTTTTTCAATATATTAATATAATGACAAAGTTTAATGAATAAAAACAATTAAATAATCAAATTTAATAGTAAAAATAGATAATTTATAAAATTTCACAAAGCAATCATGTGTTTGTGAAGTTTTCAGCATTTTTATTATATTTTAAGTATTTTTAACACTATTATTACTTTAACTTGATATTGAAATATGAATTGTATTAAATACAATAAATTTTGAAAAGCCAATATTGTTTTTTCTTTATTGCAGATATTATTAAAAATTCATTTCGGAGAAATTAAACACAGCTTACATTCAAATTAATAAAAGGTTTGAAAAACAGATTTAAAAATACATAAGACTAATCAAAATTTAACCAAAAAGTAAAAAAAAATATTTTTCTTTACAAACAGTTGAAATTTAAATTCTTATTAGAAATATTAAAAGTATTTCACAGTACTTAATTTTCATATGATATAAAACTATTTTATACAATGTATGGGATTATTTTTGGACGCTGCAAATGTTTACATTAACTATTGCATTGTTAAAAATGTTGCAATAATTATACTGAAAATTTTTTCAATAGAAATATTCACTAAATTTTACATTTGATTTGATTTGTAACAAAGAAACATAGGAACAGTCAAAATTGAACAAGCATTGAACAGTCAAATTTGTCTGCATTAACTCTGGATAATATTTAAATGTACTGTGAATTTTTCCCTCATTCTAAACCTGCATTGCAAGTGAGGTTTACAATGAAGCTTTAGATCTCAGAAAGACATTTAAGTTTTAGATTCCAGAAAGATTTCTTTAATGTAACCATTTTATATAAAAAAAACTATATCCCCTGACTTCAAATCTGAATACACTTTAATAATAGCAAAATTAAAAGAGCAAAAAAATTATTGAATTTTACATTTTTAAAATTAAAAGAATGCTTCCCAATTGTATAATGCACAAGCTAACATCAGTCTTAATTAAATTCAATTTATTTGATAAAGTATATAATGCCTATAAAAGCATCAGTCTTTGTCGAAAACGTTACAAGAGTGCTTTAAAAATATGAAATAAAATCTAAAATGCAAACTATTTAAAATTTCAAAAAACAAAAAAAAATTTCTTTTAAATCTTTGCAAGAAACTTTTGGAATTATTTATGAAAAATTAGCTAGAAAAGTATACATTTATATATTAATGAAGGAAAAAGCCAAATAAAACTATTATATCTTATTGCAATACATTATAATGACAAATGTATATTAAATATCATGTTGTCCAGATATGCAAATCATAAGTTAAATGGTGAGATACCTGAAAATGAGATACAACTTGTTTTGGATTGTGCTGATTAGGATCATAAGTCAACACATCAAATATACCACAACAATTTAATCGTAACCTGTAACAAGACATCAACATGAATAAAAAAACGCAATACAAAATTACTACAAAACATTTTTTGCATACTAATAGGAAGTGATAATATG
The DNA here is from genome assembly GCA_026290005.1 of Latrodectus geometricus. NCBI lineage: Eukaryota > Metazoa > Arthropoda > Arachnida > Araneae > Theridiidae > Latrodectus > Latrodectus geometricus. The sequence continues at coordinate 335,060 of JAPDSC010120677.1, read as the reverse complement.
CAAATGCTCTTGCCATATGAAAAATCTCTTTATCTCTCTCACACACACATGTGTGTGTGTGAATATATAACAAATGAATGCTAAAATAAAAATTTCAATAAATTTTTGTCAATGCTTTAATTTATACAGATTACATAGAACATTTGTATAAAATTCTTTTAAATAAACAAATTACAAAATAAATTTTAATTAAATATTTTTGGCATTGCATGCAAAACAGCATGGTTGTTAAAAAGGGAGGCATAACTAAGAAAATCACAATTAGTTGTTAGGTGTATAATATATTGATACACAGCAATAAATACATCTTGGAAACTGTAATAATTCCATGTTTTTTAGCAACTTATTTATTATAGAACAAAAGTATTGGCTTTATATAACTTTGAATAAATGAATTTTAAAAAACTAGTAATAATTGCAACAATTAATAATAAAACATATCTTCTCTGATTAAATTTACTGCTGGCATATCTTATACTTGAACGGTTATATTCAATGACTAAGCTGTAATGCTCAAACAATTTATAATTTTTGCCAACTTTAGTATATTTTACAATTTCTTAAAAACTAAAAATTCAAATTGTGTAAAATATATTTTGTGAGTACAAACATTTTTTTAAACAATGCATAACAAATAATCTAACAACTTAACTGTTCGGATCCACTATATCTTCTGTAAAGACTAGATAGTGGGTTAAATTCAATCGTTACACACAAGAGAAGCAACACAGTAAATAATCATGCAAATTCCTAGATGGAGTTACATGCATAAATTCAACATCCATCTCCATTGTTCAATAGTAGCTGGGATTGAATCTTGAACCTCCCACTCTGAAGAGGTGTCCAACCACCAAGAATTTTTAATGACATACTAATTTTAGATTGTATTTTACTTCTACTAATTATATATGGTTAGATTTAAAAAGAGGCAAAAGATTCAGTTATTTGACAAAAATAAATTATTAATATATCTACAACTATTAAGAATTTAGACAAATATGTAATTTAAAAGTAAATTTAATACAGCTGTATAACTCCTAGTCCAAATCTGTAAAATACTTAAAAGAAATAGAAAAAAGATTCAACAGGAAGATTGCACACAAATTTATAATTGTAAAATAAATAAAAAAACATTTACCGTGATTTTCCAGTGACAAGAATTTTAGATGGATCAAATGCTCGGCAAGCTAATCCAGCTGCATGTATACTTCTTAATACTGAGCTAAGTTGAACAATGTAGCCCCAAATTAGGCTTTCTGGAAGTAAACCGGCATGTTGTCTCAAATTGTTCAAACCTAATAAACAAATAAATGGAAAGATTAAAATAGCTTTTGAATTTAATACAGTAGATGCTTATTTTCATAAACCTCTAATTTACAAACACTCAAGTTTTTACAAACTAATGGCCAGTCTAATTCCTGATACCATAAATAAGATTAAAAATTTAACTCTCATTTACAAACTAAAATTTTGAAAACTCTTTTTTGTAAACTTTTGTTTCTAATAAATTGTTTATTTTCCATATTTTATATAATATGATCTCATATTTTCAAATTTTTATTTGACTTGTGTACTGAAAACTTTATTTATTCTTGAATAATGAAGTGGCACATGCATGCATTCCAGACAATGTGGAAATAATAGTTGAAGACACATGGATATCAGACTGTTTGTTATTTGTCACTCAATGGTTAACTTTTGTGGAGAACATTTGTGTGGAGTTTCTCCCACTTCATCTAACTTGTCTTACAGCCCATGGATCAGGACACAAGAAACAGCTTCAAGAGTAAATATTATAAGATACTTTGGCAGAGTTCATGGGCTTAGATTTGGAGTGACCTTATGAAGTTGATCTTTTAGGAGCAAGACATTTGTCAATCACTGCTTAGAATACTTTGATTTTTAATCCATAAAATGATTAATGAATTAAAAAATCAAAGTGTTAAGAATTAATCTTATTTTGCATTCTAAATAATTTTTTCTAATACTATTTTATTTATAAAGAAAAAGTAGTTTGGTAAAAAACACAAGATCTCAATAATCCAAAACATTTTTATTTTCTATTTTACAAACTTTCTATTTTAAGAACAATTTTACTGGTTCCTATGAGTTTGCAAAAACGAGCATATACTGTATTAGACGATTCCAATACAGGCTACCATTTATTGTTATCAAACACAAAAGAAAATATTCAATTTCAAAAGCACATAAGAATTTAAGCTTTATTCTTAGTTTATAATAAAGTGCTATTAACTAATTGTTAAGTAAAAAAATAGTTAAAAACAATTTCATATTATTTCTATATTATTACACATTAATACTTCACATACATATTCCAATCTTTTATAAATAAACAAATATAAAACCATTGAAATAATAAAAAAATTCAATCAACATTCATATTATTTAACATGTAAAGAAAATATAACTGTTTACAAAATTCCAAGGCAGTTTATTTGCATTCATTTCATATCATATAATTATCAGTCATTAGTATATAGCATTGATATACACCAACTTTTAAACTTTATCTTTAGGATTAGTTGAAAAGTAAGACTTCCTTCTTATAATCAATAAATTAAAACCTTTATATCTATTCATATATTTTTTGGATTTTTGTACATAGAGCTCTAGAAAAAAAAAAAAATGAAATATAACATTTTCTCATAGAAGAAATATTAACAGGGTTTGTAGATTTCAAGTAAAAACAGTTTGTACAGATTTCTTTGAGAGGTGATAACATTTGGGACGTTGAGTATTATTCTACCTATAATTTTTTGAGAAATATAAATATAATTAAGAACAATTTTGATTATAAATTTGTGAATATTGATAATAAATATTTTTAAACTAAATATTTTTTAATTCAAATCAGATTTTAAATGTATGATTATTTCAAAAATATTAAAGATGCAGTTACAAATCAAAATGATTTCATTTAACTATTCAAAATTTTTTTAAACTACTCAAGTATTGTATATCCTTAAAGCTTTTACACTTATTTACATGCTTTTTCTTTAATTTTAATTTATTATGTTAAAGATTAATAAAAACAATTTTCTTTAAATTTATAAACTTAACCAAGATAGAGATGACAAAAAAATGAAAACTAATTCTAAATGTTGCATATTTATCTTCTTGTAATATACAATAATGTGACTTCAAGTGAATTAAGAATAAAATTAAATAAAATATGTATATAACATTTCAACTAAAATTATTTCTGCATATAAATAGAACTTCTAATCATATCAATCAAATAAAAAAAAATTTATTGCTTACTTACAGAATTTTTGTGAACTAGTAAATCACTAAATACTATTATTTTGGATTGTGTTTATTTAATTAAGGACTTATATTTTAATAAATTAACAAAAATATTTACTTCTCCTTAATTCCATGTTGACATGTGTTTAACTCTGTAGTCAATATTAATTTGTCAGTTCTCCTAGTTTTTCAGATATAATTTGCAGTGGATTTCTGGAAATTTATTTTTTACTTCATCTTCCAAATGTTTTGACTTTAAGTTTAATTTCATTAAACAGATCTATGAGTTTTCCCACTGTTTTCTTTGTTGTTCACCTAAACATAATTGTGACTTTTGCCTGAAACCAAAAGTAGAACTAAGCAGTTTCTTTCTAATTATTTTATTACAGGTACCTTTTATATTTCAGATGATTTCAATGACAGACTTAGCCTTGATCCTTTTACTGTTTCTACCATCAAATTGCTGTACAAAAAACTTACATTTAACAGAAGTTAGGTAATAAGGAATTATTAATTTTACTATGGTAAATAAATTAATATTATTAGCAGATTAGCATTTTTTCTATAAGTGTTAATAATTTTTTTTTATTTGGTAGTAAATTAAAACATAAAAATGAATTCAATCTTTAATACTATCAGAATAGACTTCACTACATTTTTTAAAAACCATTCAAATCAGTTTAAATATCAATGGTTAAAAATTTTCTATTAAGGTATGAAATTTTTAAAAAAAAAAACAGCCCCATTTTGATGTTAATTTTAGATGGATGACAATAAAAAAGAAGCTTCTGCTATTTTAAAAAATACTTGTTTCTTATCACAGATCAAGGTCCTAAATAAAAAATATTTCTCACCATGCAATATTGCAACAAACAGTTCTCCATTAATTTCTAGTAATTGAAATTAATATTGATTTACAGTTTAAATAAGTTTTATCTTTATATCAGCCAATATTTAATGTTTTGAAACCTTACGATTTTCCCAACCTTTCAAAAGCAATGCATGAAAAGTTTATATAATAACACACACACACACATATATATATATATATATATATATATATATATATATATATATTAAAAATATGTTGTGTTAAAGTAAGCACTAAACAAAAAAATTCACAAATTTCTCAGGCTCAATAAAAATAATGTGGATATTTATTGCAGAACAAGCAATTTATTAAGAAGCCAAAAACACTTATCTTATCACAAGACATTTTGTTAAAACAGATATTCGAAAATTGCTTTATTAATTGCTTGCTGATCAACTAAAATAAAGAAATGTTTTTTAGCAAATTCTAATTCATTACAAACTTCCCCAATATTTTCCATACTTGAGCATGTTTGATAGAGCAGAGAATTACATTCCAAATTTAAGGACACAGTGCATGTATATCGAATTTTATAATTAATAACTTATCAGAACTAAAATGTTCATAGTATTCCAGAATTATCAATAAAATTGGACGAACTACTTAGAAATTATACTCTTTTTCCTATTGTTAAAATTCATAAAAGATAAGATTTTAGAAAGGATTGCAAAATGCAATTCTGCTTTTATTTGAAAGATGATAACAATGAAAATATAGATAGTATTATAACATCTCAGTTTTCCCATAGTTACACAAATTTCCCCTTTAAATAGGACTCCCAAGCTGCAAACCCTGCAACAGTTTAATTTTTTTTTTATTAATATTCAATTTAAGATTAAAAAAAAGTTTAATTTCCATAAGACAATTTTTATCAAATAATATTCCTAAAACAGGATTTTAATTACTGAAATGTTTGCATATATGCAAATAGATTACATCTGTAGTACATTTCCATCGCTTTGCGTAAGACTTTTCTCACTGAGTTTTACAACAAGGAGGTAAAAGATAGGTTAGATTAATAGACTCTGTTAATATTTTTTTACAGTTGTATTCTTTGCTCTTAATTCTTGATTTTTGTTGTAACTCTTCCTAATCTCCCATTGGAAATAAAAAAAAAATAGCACATTTCCAAATTCAAAAATGATTTTTGAAAATATTTATTTAGCTAAATAAATTATTTAATAAATTATACACCAAATCAAATTAAATAAAATAGACGGAAATCAATTTCATAATGAAAGAAATCAGCAATATAAAAGTAGTGAAATATGTGAATTTTTTTTAAAAAACATTTTAGACAATATAAATAAATCTTTATTTTCCCTTAAAACTTTTTATACACATGCAGTTCATTTTTATGGTCACAGAGAAGTCATGCTCAGAAGTCAGGACAGGAAGTGTTTACATTTTCAGAATAATCCAACAATTAAAAAAAAAAAAAAAAAAAAAAAAAAAAAAAAACAATCTCGATTTTACTGCATGGCCATAAGATCATTCAATTTAACTAAAATTTGTATATTGAAGAATTAAATCATATTAGTTAGCAAGAAACTTTATTGATAAATTAATCTGTCATTACATAATTATATATGTAATTTTACTATTATAATTGAACTTGTATGTATGGGGAGATTCCAAGCATTAATATTTTTTTCGATTCATTTTAATAAACTTTAGAAAAAAATTTAAAAAAAGGGAAAAATTCACAAAAATTTATATTTTTCAAAAAAATTAATATTTTTGTTTATTTTTTTTATTATCTATTTTAATGGTTTTGAAAAAATAAATAAAAAAAAAAGAAAAATTCACAAAAATTTATATTTTCCAAAAAAATAAACAATAAAAGATGAGCATTTAAAAATTAATTTCCATGAGTCAACTCAAAATTCTAAGAATTTCCAGTGCTCTGAAATATATCTACTTCTAGAAGTTATAACAGCCCTAAAAACTTACAAATAAAACTAGCTATTATATTAGATTAAACAGACATAAATCATATACATAATTTAAATGTCAATAAATAATAAATGGATAAATACCAGGCTTAGTAGAGATTCCAGGTGAGCCTTCCACATCACTGTGATAGCCAGATATATAACCATTAATAACTTGGGATGACTGCTGGTTAAAATATAGATTCATTAATGTGTCTGCTCCAGGATGATAATCATGGACAAAAACCATTGCTATGGAAGCATTAAGTGAAATTAGAATAACCTAACATTTTACTGTTTCAATAATGTTCATAATCATATACTGAATGATTGAGAATTATTGAACATGATTTAAAACATTACTATTAAATGCATTCATCACTAAAACAGACTATAGATAAAATACAGGAATTTTTTAAAACATTCATAACTTATAGGAGAAAGCTAGAAATTCATTATTTTTTGAGTTGATGACTGTAGTGTTCGATATTTTGTTAAATATTGATTACACAATTTCAGATTAATGTTTTTGGAAAGATCACATTTCCCCCTAAAAATATATTTTGGTATTTTTCATTTGGTGAATTCAATTATAAAGCAAAGGGTGTTAAAAAATATAAATCGACCAAGAGAAAATGCAGTCATTCAGAGTTTCTTTTCGATAAAGGCAAAAATACAAGTCAACAATTGAAAATTGGTAATGACGTTTATGATTCCATACCATACTGTTACAACCAATTATGCATAATTTTGGTTAAATCCATTCCGCTCAAGTATATTTGATGTTAAAGATGTACCTTCCACAGGTAGGGTCAGAGTCGAAAATACCCATAAAATCACTAAAACTCCTGAAATTGACCCACATGTTAGTAGCCCAGAAGCTAAAGATCAGAACATGTAAATAAAGTCTTGAATTTCAAATAAAAAAGAAGGATTTCTTTTATCCCAATCTAATTGCCAAGACAAATCAACTTGCTTTTGTAGAAAAAATAAATTTTAAATATATTTATTATCAATATACAAATTTTGTTTTTAAATGAAATTCCCATACAATTATGGATAAATTCTAATTCTTTCCATTTTTTTAAACTAATGAAAAATCAAAGCAAAGCTTGAATGTAAAGTAAAATATTTCAAGGATATAACCACTGTTAACAAATATACTTATTATTTTTAAAGAAATTCAATATAGGTCTATCAAATATTTTGTGAAAGAAAAAGTTTAATTTTTAATTAGTTACTAACACACATATTAATTCTAATAGAATTGTGCACCAACTCAATGATTACAACCATCCCTATGAAACTCAGTGAGTCATGAGAAATTTAGTAATGGATATTGAAATTTTATGATCATTCCATTGCTATATGTAATGTATTTAGAAATACATTTAAAATATTGTAATTTAATTATGAGCTATTTATGCTAACTATTTTTTGTATTGTTTAAAAGGATAAATTACTTACAATTATCATTAAAAGCTTTTGTGGTAAAGACTTCTCGTAAATGAACCAAATTTGAATGTTGAAGTTTTTTCCAGGTTTCAATTATCGAAATACATTTAGTATTCGAAACTCTAAAACCTGTAAACAGTAAATGAATAACCATAAAATAATAAATCAAAAGTTAATAGTACAAATAACTAATATGTATGATATTTTTTTTTCCAAAATATTACAAATTGCTATCATAAGCAAAATGGGAAACAAACTAACATAAAAAATTTCCCAATAAAAATAAATAAAAATATAACAAAAAAAGGGAGAAAAAAAAATCTCATAAGTTAAAGTTATTGAAAAACTGAATTGGTAAATTATTATGATTACAACTTATCCAAAAAATATTATTTAAAAATGATTTACTTTTTTTGCAATAAATATTGAAATTCACAGATTAATCACCTTAATTAAATCAGCAAGATTTAAATAAACTAATTTAAATATGATTTTAACAATTAAAATGATGGGAAAAAAACAGAATTTAGAAATTTATTTTGAGTGTAAAACAGAAAAATCTAAAATGTGAAATTAGTAAGTATTCAATTGACAATCACAATTCCATTGTGCAAAATTATATCAATATTATCAGAAAACTCTTTATTTGCTTACAATTTTTAGCATCTTTCCTTCAGAAAACTAATTTGCAATAATTTAGACTCTCAAATAAAAAAACTAAAAATTTTGATTTGTTTTAAAACTTAAATTTTAAAAAAGTGCATTCTAAAGCAAAATAAATACATTACAATAGCTAAAACGCCCATTTTACAGTGATTTAAAACATTGCTACGTCTTGTTAATTGACAGGGAAAATGAACAGAATTTTAATATTTGAAACAGAATTCCTAATGTTTGATAGAAAAAAAAATTTTTAGATTAAAAAATATCACAATATATGTATATTTTGCAGTTCCTAGGATTATTTGAAATAATTTCTTCAATTATTAAAAGCGTGTGTACAAATAAAAACATTTTATAGATTTGATTGCATCTAAATGTATTATATTAATTGTAAATTAATGATTTACATAATTTATATTGTTCTTTGTTATTTATTTATTCGTTGTTTTGGAATAATAATAATAATTCAATTTTATTCTTATTAAATATTTCTGAAGCTTTGACAGTTTTGAATAGAAAATAGATTTAAATATATATATATGATTAAAGTTAAAAAGAGTGTTATAAAAATTAATAACCTTCTCACAAATATTTTCTTATTTATTTTATTTAAAGTAGAATTATGATATACTTTATCATTTTCAAAAATCTTTTAAATATATTTACTGCATCATTTTATACATTGAATATGAAATCAATGTACAGATCTTGATTTAATCGCAACAGTAAAACTAATGGTAAAATAATAATTATAATCTACTTGGTACAAAATGTTGTGATTTTTGAATGATCATTTGATAGCTTGAATTAGTTTTTCAATATAGAAAACTAAAAATAATGTAAAGTAAAAAAAAAAAAAAAAAAAAAAAAAAAAAAATTTATGCATTGTTGTTCTCCTTTTATGACAGTCAATACTTTTAGAAATATTTGATATTATGCTAGTTTTGATAAATATAAAATATTTGTAACAGATAACAGAACTTTAAAATATTAAGCATAATTTAATGCCTAATTTATTTTAAAATAGTAACTGTATCAAATAGAAGACAATAAATGATTTAATATCTTAGACACTGAATAATTTACACATCATGCTAAAGTATTTTAAATAATTTATCAAATGTACAAAATATGTATAGTTTAATTAGTTAAATGATACAAATACATGAGAACTGAAGTGATCTGCCCTACATATAATTTCTTTAAAATCATCAAACAAAACATGCCCCACTGCACATTTGGATATTTGAAGGTTTTTTCAAGTTTTGAAGACATTACAGCATATATTATTTTAAAATGTGTTAACTCTAAAATTTCAAGTCTTTTATCACTCCTATAACTAATTATGTTTAAAGTGTTGAAAAATTACAGAATTAGAATTTAGGAACCCTCATACCAATGCACAAAACAAACATTTATAGAAAAATTTTGTTTAGAAACGAAGCAATTCTGTTCAATCTTGTAAGAATATAAAATGAGACATAATACAAACACAAAATAAACAATAATACAAAAAATAGTAAATTAGTTTTTCATGCCTAGTAAAAAAGATATTAATTTCAACCAATAAACCATACTATAAAACAAGAATTAATGAATGTACTTAGGCAAATAATTCAAAAAAGTATTTTAATTACTAACAAAAGTATAATCCATAGAAATATAATTGAAAGAAAGTAAGCACTATGAAAACATCTCTTGCATTGATTTAAGTAATTTAAAGCACTTTCTGAACATTGTAAAAGAATTTTTTCATAACACATTCAGATATATAGAAAAATTAGTGCTTTTTTAATTTAATTTCTAAATCATTAGCAGTAATTGATCCAATTACTGTAAAGAAATTTTTTTAATAAATTCTAATTAATCCTTTTATCATTTCTCAACACTTTTAGTCAACAAAATATTTAAATTTCATTAGATATAGCCACAAAAGTATGCTCTGCATTCAATAAATGACATTATATTGTAGATAAAACTTTTAATTGATCAAAGTTTTAACTATTCATACTGTTTCTGAATTAATTATCAATTGATTGCCTTAGTAAAATTCCACAAAGTGCTTGAAAATAATCAACTTTATTTCTATAATTAAATTCTATCAAAGATTATAATTTAACATTTATAAAATGTAAATTGCTTTTATTTGTAAAATGGTAATTCTAATTTACAGAATTAAGTGATTGCCATAAAATTACGACTTTCCAGCACAAATTTCACTTTTAAACAAATTAAATATGACCTTATAATTTTTAACAAATTAAATAGACCTATTGAATAGCAGCGATTCTAATTCCTTTTTATTATAATTCAGTTTGATAAATAAAATTTAAATTGAATTTATTACTTTCTTCAAGCAATATTTCTATTTAAATAAAACATCAGGAAATGAAAAAGGAATTAAAATTATTTGTTTTATTTTAACTAGTCCTTTATTAATCATAATAAACCTCAATTGAGATTTTAATAAATATTATAAACACAAAATTTAAAATGGATAAAAATCGATTTAAAGAAATCATCTCTACACAAATCTTTTGTGTAGAGCTGATTGTTAAGTTCAATCAAAAAGAAATGCATTATACCAAACAAATCGCTTTTCATTTTAACATACATTTATGACTATTTCTTACTAGCTGCAGTGGAATGTCACCGTAAACACACATGAAGTCATGTAATCATATGGTGAAAATGTTCACGTATACATATTGAAAAGAAAATAAGGATTGTTGGTGGTGAGACAATATGTAACTTTAAAAATTATAGTTTACAGCTTTATTTTTAAAGGAATAAATATTGCTTAGTGTTTTAAAAGAATTTAAAGAACATAGTGAAAAATAAGGAAATTTAGATCAGTACTCCCTGTACATTAGTATAAGCCCTTTCAATCAGGTTGAGCAACAATTAAAATAAATTTTCTTAGCTAGAATAAGCTAAGAAATAAAGGAAGATGAACTTGGGTGGATAGATTCAAGAGAGGATCACTCAATCATCGAAATTAAAAATTGGCAAACTTGAGCTGACTGAAAATGTCTAATTATGATGATTGGCCAAGGTCTATCCTGGTTTGTTGAGTCATTAACAATGATGATTAAATGATTTTTAAATGCAATTTAATTAAGACACAAACAAAGGTTTTTAACAAATAACAGCTCTACTTAAAGGCCAAAAGAAGATATAAAACTAATATTCTATATAAGTGTTTTTAGATACTTTTAAGAATTTTTATATTTTTACAAGAACTTCATATAGATTTATACTCAATATCGATACCTTCAAATCGATACATTTCGCTATTCGTAACAAATAATTTCTATTTAAAACATCATTGAAAAATTTCAAACCTACCATGAATCCTGCGTAAACAATAGTAGACACCTGTTTTGATATTAGCAGCTTTGTAAACTGATGTCACATAGCCAAAGGTTGAAGATTTCATTGGACTATCTCCTACTGGTGGTTCAAGTGGGCATAATTTATGATACGCATCCACTTCAACAGGAAGATCTAATCAAAAATAACACATTTTATTTATTACACAAAAAATTTGAAATTTTATAACAAAGTTTTCAAATTTTAACATGGATCTTGTCTAATTTTATTTTACAGATAAAATCAACAATACATAATAGCTCATGCAAAAATATCTTAGAACTTGTAAAGTTAAGATGTTTTAAATGAAGTTTTTACTTTTTTAAATATTTAAAATTTATTTACAAAAGAACTACTTTTTTTAAATAAATTTGAAATCTGACAAGAACATTTTGGAATACATAAAGTAATATATATTTTTGACGTTGAAAGCAATTATCTAAGATTTAAATGGTTTTCATGCTAAGGTAACTAAGGATAATCTAATTGCTATAAAATCATTCACAATCTCAATTTGTATTTCAGCTAAAAATTAAGATTTAAAATATTTATAAATTTATGGGGGGGGGGGGAATTTCTGAAAGCACCAAGTATTGCCCTATTTCTTAAAAAGCAAAAACATTTATGAATTAACATTTCAAATTTCTTTACAGAAGGTATTTTATACAGGTTTTTGAGTGTTTTCGTTATGATGATTTTTGCATTTTCTTTAAAAACTAGTATCGTAAAAACAGACTAACTTTCAGGTAGATATTACACTATAATAGAATTCTAGCTGATTACTGTTCAAGCAAAATAATTCAGGAGATGGAAATTTGCTTAGTTAAGAAATAATTGAAATAAAAATGTTTTAATTATTCAGATATATAAGTTTTAGTACGAATTAATTTAAAAAAATTTCCCCAATATTTTTGTGTGTGTACTTAATAAGGATTTAAAAATAAGGATTATTGTTCTGAACTATCCAACAAAATGATACATAAATAATGGATCATTATTTGGAAAATGAATATAAAACTATATGATTAGCTTAGAATTCATCAAAAAATGGGCTTTCATAAGTCATTGAATCATATTTTTCAGAACTGGTCACAGATATTCTTTCACAGGATTCTAAGAATAATGCTTAGCTTCTTCATGCTTATTCTGTAAGAAGTCCAAGTCTGGAAATTAAATGTAAAAGCATTAAAAAATTGCAAAAAAATATCATTAAGCATATTTTTTTTATTTACATAAACTAATGTAATTGAGTTTTTATGATTTGTTTTTAAAAATATATACTACAAATAAAATGTTACTATTTTGCTTTAATCATACCACATATTAAAGATGCATGTTTTTTTTTTTTTTTTTTTTTTTTTTTTTAAATTTTATAAATTTTTATTATTTATTTGGAGATTTTTGCAGAAGATAATAAGGTTCATTTATACAAGAATTTCATATTAATTGCATGAAATCAATTCATGCTTAAGCATGAAAAATGGGAATAATGCAATACACAAGAATAGCTTTGGTTTGTTGCACTACAGTCACTTGCACACAACGGCTAATTCAACTGAGACTTATGGTTCATTATCATCAGTGGATTAACAATAACTGCAAACATTTCCATGCGAGTTCTGATTCAAGCTCTTAAGCCAAGCAATGATCAATGAGATATTGGCTTGGCCCAATACAAGAATGGAGAATACTTATTCTGTTCTAAAACCTAAAACACCATTTTTAATGAATTTTAATATTGTGTCAGCATTTTCTAAGCCTGTTATGCAATTTTTATGTACATTTCACATTTTGTTTCCCTCATTGTATATTTCTATAGACCCTGTTTTCTACATTATACTAAGTTTGACTTAAAAAAAATTCTTAAATTTGATTTATCTTTTTATTGTTCAAAATAATGGTTTATTACCTCTCCAATTTTATAGTTAGCAAGTTCTTATATTTCTTTAAACAATGTATTAAAATAATAAATAACTTTTATAACTTGCACTGATATAATTTCTTTTTTATTTTGGCAAATTTTTTTTATGTAATAATTGATCAAAATATACATCTTTACAAAACCTTTAAGAACAAAGTTTTTCTTCATTATTAGTCTGCTTAATTTTTCTAATAAACAAAACTTTCAGTTTATTTTGAAACTATGAATATAACTCAATTTGTGTTGTAATTAATATATATTTCATTTAAAGTGACATTATCCTATCAATAGCCTATATATAAATACTTTATTAACTTTAATTCATTGTCTCAGATTATATTTTTAAGAATAAAATTTAAAAAATAAAAATAATTTATTACTTTACCTCTGCAAAATCAGGAAAAATATTTGATAAATCATTGCATTATTATTGCTAATTTGGATTCAGGAAGTAAAATATCAAATAGACATACAAAAATTATCATGATTTTAGATCAAATTTGGAGCAATTTTATTCTAGTGGTTTTTCTGGCACATTTTTTTGAAATTTGTTAATATTTAAATTTATTTTTTAAATATTCTCATTATTTTCAAACATGTACATATTTGATTGCCAGAGAATAAATAATTAGAACGGTTGAGAAGTTATTAAATTGCTGTAATTTAAGAGGTAATGTGCATGCGTAAAATATTAAATTTTATAACATTTAGGTTTTATCTTTATGACTAATGCCAAGCATATATTATTCTGCTCTTAATAATTAATATTATTTCTGTTTAAATAATAAATTTTTGTGACATAAAACTGTTGTAAATAAATTATTTTATATCAATCACAAAAATATCTTTTATTTTTATTATTAAATTAAATAATTAACTCTTAGATATTTTTACATTATGATTTAATGAGTAAACATTTCAAAATTTCTGTATTAAAAAAACCCAGAAAAATATGTGTGCAAATAAAAAGCAATTTATAATGGAAAAACGTATTCAAAAAATGTAACATATGTTGAAACACAATGTGAATAAGTCCAAATTATGCCAACTAAAATCAATTCCCTCAATCATCTATATCATTACATATAAAGATTCAGGCAAATTTCAGACTTTTATAGTAAAATATCATACAGAAAACATTATAAGATTTTCTACTGGTTAAAAATAATAACCCATTTACCTTGGAAGTAGATATTAAAGCCAAATGATTGTATCATTCAATAGTTTAATTTTAGCCAAAAAAAAAATGTTCAATTCAGTTTCTCATTACGCAACACACTAAAATCAATTTTACTTTTTTTATTAAATTATTTATGAATGCATAATTGATGTTTCGGATTCCTTTAAAAACTTTTTTTTATCAGAAATAATCATAATATTTTTTCTTACTCATAGTAAGTTTAACATGTCTCTCCTAGGTCTCAAACATGGATAATATCTTCAATAACTAATTTTAATCAATTACTTATAGCTGAAAAATATTTTATTAATGAAGGAGAAAACCTTTCTATAAAAATTATACGCAAGACATAAATAACTTATTTCCTAATTATTATTTACAGTTGTATTAATTTTTAATAAATATATTAATCACTAAAAAAATAGAATTTCCTTTTCTAAATCAAAATTATTTGAACAAAAGTTATCTTGTAATTTTCAAGCAAACTATACACAGAAGGTCTTGGTCATTACTACAAATCTACAGTAACTTATGATGACTTTTTAATTAAAATGTGAAATTTATGCTGGAATTTGGATGAACTAAAACAAATAATTTTGAGAATGTTTTAATCATTCTATGTATTGATGTGTTATAAACTTTAGAGTACCATTTAGAATTCTGAACTACTAAAACCCCCTTTGAAAAAATCTGTTAATCCAAAAAATCTATTAATGAAAAAAATCTATTATGCCACTTGAAATAATATATATTATTTCAAGTGGCATAAGAAAGTTTGCTAAGGATTCAATTAAGAAATTAGGATTGCTGCAAATTCACTTGCAGAAAAAAATTTACATTTTTATTTTAGAAATAACAAAATCATTTATTTTTACAGGATTTCTCACTTTTTCTAATGAGCTATTGATCAACAGTACTGCTGCTTCATCTTTTACAAGGTTATTTTCTTCTGCAATGAAAAAGTCAACAAGTTTTTATTTTTTTTATATTAATATTTTTTTAATTTTTATTTTAAATCTGCTTTATTTATTTGTTCAGCATTTTTCTTTCTTCTCTTTTCCTTTTCTTCATACTTTACTTTATTTTGTTGATCCAAGTAAGAAGCATATTGAGAATGAGCATTTTTTATGTATTGTATCATTGATTTCGTACCTAAATTGAAAACAGATTCATACCTATCTATAAAATCCTTACACATTCTTAATGAACTAAGACCAAAGTCTGAAAATAGGCACCTTTCTTCAGTTATAATATTGCTATTGACGGAAAACTCACATTCTGGGATAGCATTTCCATGTGGTTTTAGAAATGATTTAACTAATTTTGTGAGAAAATGATATTTAAAATTTCTTGAAACATCTTTTAATAAAAACTTCATTCCAGAAATAACAGTTTTTCTGCAGAAAATTTTTAATTGCTTATTTAAGGTTTTCAAAAACACATAGATAAATTTTTCCTTTCATTTTATTGCAAAATGCATCATTTTTTGTTTCTTTTAGCATATCATCTGCAAGTCGAATAAAAGTTTCTTTAAAATGTTTATCATCCTTTCTTGATGGATGAATGTACTGTATATCATGCAAAAACATTTGAAAGAGGCACTTTTTCCAGTAAATAATAGCAAGTTATCAGGTAAGCATTTGTAACATTATGCAGAAAATTTTTATATGCAGGATAATAAATTAATTTACGAGCTGAATCAACATCTAAATTTTTAAGGGGTAACCACAGTTTGGCTTTTTTAGCAATTTAAATTGCCCAGTCATTCCTCCCCCCCCTCCCCCAACAACATGAGATTTTAAAAATTTGTACACAAACTTCTTACTAATTCATTTTTGCTTCTTAAATAAACAGCATACTAACAAAAAGATAAGGAGAAAATATACTGCAAATGTAAACAAAATGGAAATATAATAAGTTCAATGGCTCTTTTAAAACCTTCGCAACAATTAAATATTCTTCACCTTTTCCATTATTTTTTAGGACAATACAGTTAAAAAATATTCTTTTAAGGCTGGATACTGGTCAATTGTACAGTCAGAAATTGGTCTTAGATTCAATCATCGTGGGTCTACATCTTTTTTGAATAGATGAGCAACACAATCTACTAATTAATGAAATCGAAACACTGTGATAATTTTCTCTTCTTATTGCTGACAAATTAAACCATTCACATAGACAATAAATAAAACTAAGTTACAACTTAAATTTGATATATCTTTCTTTATGGCATTATTGATAATGTGTAAACTGCATGTACCAATATCAATCAAATTCAAAAATCCAAAAGAATTTAAATAAGCATTTGACTTTTATGAAATGATAAATTGACATTTGATTCATCCATGGAGCATTGGAGAAATTTTCAATATTTTAATCATTTTCTGAAATAAAAATCACTATTTCTATAATTTTACAAAACTTTGCATGTCCAAGGGGGAAAAAAAAGAGATTAATTATCTTGCATTCCTTTTCTGACCAACAAGGTATAACAAATATCCGATTGTTTTTTCACTTGTCTGGTCGTTTCATCAAATATAAAATTAAGTATATCCAGATGAAATTGGATCATAAATCTGATTCGAAAGCAAGGAGAAAGTCTGAATTTTGTCACATTGTGCTTTGACTTCATAAGTTTCACAAGTTTAGCAATTTCAGAATTATCAGATGCAATGGAAAAAACATTTTCTAGTTCATTTATTGAAGAAAATGAGAAGTTACATTTTACAGCTCTAAACAAAATTATCGCCTTGGATTTTAACAGTTTGTCTGTGTATTTAACAGTATTCAATGCTTGCAGGAAGATTATACAAGCAGCAATTTTGTAAATCTTATTATTTGAATTTGTGTTAGAAACAAAGAGGATCTCATTTAACTTTTCTTTCATTCGTTTTTTTTTATGTTTAAATGGATTGGCATGAATCTAAACTGGAGAAAATCCTATATTGGCAACACTTAATTGCTTACACCAGTGTTTCTCAACCTTTTAATATTCACGGCCCAATTTTCAATCTTAATTTTCATCGCGCCCCCCTCCCCACCGCTTACAATAAAATATATACAATAATAATGTATTTTGAGTATTTTGGCTCTAAACCTACACTACAGCCTTAATTTTAAACTTTACAAATTACCAAGAATACCGAAATTTATTGATATTTTGCAACACCGATTCTCAGAATTGAAAAAACAAGAATCCTATGCTTTTTTATTGCTCTTGCGTCCCGCCATGTCGGGCATTCTCACGGTTTTGCGAGAAGTTTCGATTTGTCTGGTCAGCAAAAAATTAAGCTAGGAGCGTGCGCAGATGTGAACAAATGTTTTCTCATAAGGAGAAGGAGAAAGTTCTATGACGCCAATTTCTATTCCAGACAATCTCATTCGAGTCGATCCTTCTATCGCTATTGAATCTATTCTGAATGTGTATATTATATATATTTTCGTGTAATTGCAATTCACCGTATTAAATATTCAACGCAGCAGACTTATGCAGAATCATGGATAAATTTTTAAGCGGGCATAAGCGAGCATTAGACGATAGACAAGCATCAGCAAGTACCCAAATGAGCGTAGTTCCGAAAATAAAATCAAGAAAATATTCTCAAGAATACTTAAATTTTGGGTTCACTAGTACTGAAGTAAATGAAGAAGAAAGGCCCCTGTGTATAATTTGTCAAAAATGTTGGCGGCAGACAGCATGAAACCTAATAAACTTAAACGACATTTGGAAACGCTTCATAGTGAGTACGTAAACAAACCCAGAGAATTCTTCGAATTAAAATTAAAATCATATGAAAAGCAAAAATCATTGTTTAAAAAATTTTTGTCTGTGAATGAAAAAGCTTTAATAGCCTCTTACAAAGTTTCATATAAAATAGCCAGATGTAAAAAGCCTCACACCATTGGTGAAGAGCTTATTTAGCCAGCCGCGATTGATATTGTAGAAATTATGTTTGGAGATAATTTTGCAAAACAAATGCAGTCTATACCTCTTTCAAATGATACTGTTGCCCGTCGAATTGCTGATATAGCTGAAGATGTAGAGTGTCAGCTTTTGTCGAAGTTGAGTTACAAATTGTTTTCAATACAACTCGACGAGGCAACAGAAAGTAATAAAGATGCTCATTTCATTGCCTATGTTAGATTTTGTGATGATTTGTCAGTAGTAGAAGAATTACTTTTCTGCAAACAAATAGAACTTAAAGCAACATCACTCGCTTCATTTGCTATCTTAAATGATTTTATGAATGAGTCAAACGTAGAATGGAAAAATTGCGTCGGAATATGCACGGATGGTGCTCGTTCTATGTCAGGAATATTCCAAAGTATTCAAGCACTTGTGAAACAAATCGCCACAGTGCGTCTGGACACATTGCATGATCCACAGAGAAGATTTGGCTTCCAAAGAAATGAGTCCTGGTTTGAATATTGTGTTAACTACGGTTGTAACAGTAGTAAATTATATAAAAATGAGACCCCTGAAATCAAGAATCTTTTCCGCACTTAGTAAAGACATGGGTGCAGTACATTCAGCGTTACTATTTTATTGCGAGGCAAGATGGTTATCACGAGGGAAATTTTTGCAACATGTTTATGAATTAAGAGAAGAAATCGCCGTTTACCTAGAAGAGGAAAACAGACCGGAAGCTGATAATTTTCGCGATAGTTTATTTGTGTTGAAATTAAGCTACATGGTCGACATATTCAACAAATTAAATAACTTGAATCTTCAACTGCAAGGTGCAACATATATTGGATACGAGTGATAAAATTAATGCTTTTTGTAGGAAATTGGAATTGTGGAGTAGAAATTTAAAGCAAGAAAACTTAACAATGTTTGCAAATTTAAATGATTGCATTAAAACTTACAAGGCTGAAGAACAACATGTAAAAGTTGTTTTTGTAACCATTGAAAATCATTTAGCAATGATAGCAAAGAATTTTAAAAAGTACTTTCTTGCTGACGACAAACTGATATCAAGTTACAAGTGGGTGAGGGATCCATTTCAAAATACTCCTGAAGGAATCTCAATCGTAGAGGAAGAAACCTTCACAGACTTCACGGCAAGCGGCGAA
The DNA here is from genome assembly GCA_026290005.1 of Latrodectus geometricus. Lineage (NCBI taxonomy): Eukaryota > Metazoa > Arthropoda > Arachnida > Araneae > Theridiidae > Latrodectus > Latrodectus geometricus. The sequence continues at coordinate 315,321 of JAPDSC010120677.1, read as the reverse complement.
ACCAAAAGACAATTTAGTAATAAATTACTCTTTGAATTTTGGGCAGGAGTGGATGATGAGTTTTCTGCACTAAAAACAAGGGCATTTCACATTCTACTACCATTTTCAACATCTTACCTTTGTGAAACTGGATTTTCTGCGGTGGCTTCTTTGAAGACAAAATATAGATCTCAGCTAAATATAGAAAAAGAACTGAGAGTGTCTATTTCTAATATTAAACCCTCTTTCGAAAAACTTTGCTCTGAAAGACAGGCCTAAGAAAGTCACTAACAATTATTAAATTTGTTTTTAATTTAGTAAGTTGTTTTAATTTAATAAGTTAATTATTAAATATGTCGAAATGTATTTTGTTTTGTATGTGTGTGTGTGTGTGTTCTTTCCTCTCAGTCACTTAATCAATTTTTTTAAATAACATTTTCTCTTGGATATGCTCTCGCCCCCCTAGGGGAGCGCGCCCCACAGGTTGAGAATCACTGGCTTACACCACATATGGCAGAAAGTGGAAGATTTATTGTACGCCATCTCTAATAAAACCGTCGATTTTGTCCTCATGATCAGTAGAAAGTCAATTGTTTGAAAATTTCATCGAGGCATTTTAGTCTTGGTAAAAATAAATCCTTAAGAATCTGCATGCAAAATAACAAAAAGTTTCCAAACAAAAAAATCAAGGGATAACTAAGCTCAAATTCTTGAGATAAACAATTCTGCATTCGAAACAAAGAGAGAACCATTGGAAGTTGTCAAATTTTTTATTGATTGAATTTTTGATTCTATGTAAGAGACAGGCACCTTCTATGACATCGTAAACAACAGCTGTTTTCATTTGCTATTGCATTTATTCTCCCATGACGTCATTAGAATATCCATCTTTTATTCACCTGTAAGCTTTAAAGAACACTCCTATTTTTTCAAATCAAATCATCTAAATTCTTTCAAATTGGAAATAGGACTGTTCTTTTGTTTTCTATCTAACTGAAATAAAAAATAATTCAGGAATTTCAGGATTATGACTAAAAATTAAGGACTTTCAGGACAAAAATACTTTTTTCAGGAAAATCAGGAATACAAAGCCTGGATACATTTTAATTTTGACATAGATTAGATGTAAATTCAATAAGCAAGTTTCACAATCAAGACACACAATAATTGTAAAATTTTTTAAACAAGAGTCAGTAGAAACTAAACATAAAATTTAATGCAAGAACTCTTGAATAAAATCAATATTACATTAGTGTGATTATAAGTGGGAGAATACATAATTGACTTTTAGAGATATGAAATAATTTTTTTATTAATAAAAAAACTTGATCATGAGATATAAAAATAGTAAATACAAAAATAGTTTATTTTCCTAAATCAATCATTTTATTAAATCACTTCGCTTAAGAAAATAATTTAAATTTATTAAAGGGTGATCTGGAAATTTTCTGTACTTAAAAAATGAATAAATTAAAATATTTTGCCAATTTTTTTAAGTTAATAGGAGGAAATGATAAGCAAGAGAAAATGAGAAATAATTAGAAAAATTCTACCCATAGCTTGAAAAAGATGCTTATGAATACACTAACAAAAATTATTACCTATTAAAAATAACAGATTCAAAAATTAACAAATATTCCAATATCATGATGACATTTTAATAGCATTTGTTAATATTAAGCTTAAATAGAACCAACTGAACCTGGGTGTAGCTCTGGGTTGGCTTCTGCTAGAGTAAGCTGATGTCGATGTAAAATATCCTGAAAATTAATGGAATATTTAAAAAATTTCAAAATGTGTTAATGCAATATATTAAATATCCTAGATGTTATTAGATAAATCAAGACAATTTTATATAAATAGTTTTTTTTATGATACTGTGGAATATATACTGATTGTGAAATTAATTAGATTAAGGAAAATGAAAATTTTTTTCATTAAAATAATGGTAATATTTGAATGTATAAACTAAAGAAATTTTCATTTTGCATCATTTAATTCTTAAAGGAAAATTTGAACAAAACATACACATAACAAACATTTTTTAATCATCAGAAGAATGATTAGTCTATCTGTATGATAAAAGAATTTAATAATTAATGATAGATCAAATCAATATTAAATCAATCATTTTAATACTGATTAAATTAACTTTTTTGGTATTAATTATCAACAATTGTTAAAATAAATCTTACATTTGTTTAAGAATTTTTATTAATATAATTGAAAAGCTACACTTTATGTAAAGAGTAACTTTTCAATTCCAGAATTTTTGCATACAATATATATTTACTATTGCTAAATTAAATGCAAGTTGAAAACTAAGTAATACAAAATTTAGTTAACTAGAGAATTATCTTTCAAAATGATAATTTAAATTACAAACTAAATAATTGCAGTAATCTTGGGCTTTCCATCATTACTAAAGAAATTTTATTTTTAAGTGAAACATCCAAATTACAAATTGCATTGATTTTAACTTTATGTCAACATTCAATTTGATCAGAATTTTTACCAAGTAACATTTCTAAAAAGGAAAATATTTGGGATTGGAAGCAATAAATGAAGATATATTATTTTTCTAACAAGTCATGGCTATTTTTACACTATAGAACCATGCATTTTATAATTATTTTACGATTTACTTTAAACTTTATAAATCATTATAAATTTAAACAAGATGGCCTAATAATTATTTGTAGATTAAAATAAAATAAATAAAAAGCAGATGGAAATAGACTTAAAAAGTTCGCTCTATTTAGGTCTTTATCATTAAATTTCTAAAAAAGATATATAGATTACATGAATTGTTTCATTACTTCTACATAGCTCATATGTGTGTGTGTGTGTGTGTGTGCACTCTACATATATTACTGCTGGTTAATATGGTCATAATCATTTATTGTGCAACAAATTTTATATGGTTTTACTGCACATTTTATCCCTATATCAAAGGGGAAATGCTACAGAAATAGATATCTGTGATTAATATGATTACTATTTGTTATCAGCTGTTATGACACTGAAAAGAAAACAGTAACTATTGTTGAGGAAAAGCAATGGACAAATTTATAAAAATTATCATCTGGCATTCTTTTTAGTAGTAATTTTAAAGGAATATAAAAAATTGTAAAAACAAAGAATTTAAGATGTGTGCAGTTTCAGTAAATATCCACAACAATCAAGACAGAGATGAGGAAAAACAAATTACCTACAAGTTATACAACGTTAGGTATTCCAAGGAACAGGTGGCAATAATTTAGCTAAAAGTCAGAAATGTAAGATAACTTGCACTAATTGAAGAAATGATCATTAATTGAATATAGCATTTTGCTTTTAAAAATTCTGAAAGTCAAGATTTTTAATAAATGAGTTTATTTGTAATAATTTAGATAGTTATCACTTTTTATGACTATTACAAAAGTAAGTCATAACCAAATCCAGTAAATTCAATTAATTTAAATTTTAATTGTGTATCACTTTAACATACAAGCTTTTTCAATAACTATTTTAAGCAAAATATTAAAGTAATATGCTAGATTGATGCTTTACAACTTTACACAAATATTTCAGATTCAATATTGAAAAATCATACAAAAATATGAGACAGATATCAAATACAGCAGTTTACTACTGGCATTTGCTTTAAAAGGGATTTGATTTGTTAGTCATTGAACGGTCATTTTTAGTACACAAGGGTTAATTAGAATGGGACCTACTGTTTAAACATATCCCGATCCACTACAAATATCCAAGCCTTAGATGGGATTCAAATACATGAACAGTTAAACCAAAGGCGTTAATCCTTCAGCTACCAGCTTTGCTGCTTTCAAGGGGGGAAAAGCCAAATTTCCTTTTTATGTTATTTTGCCTCAGAATGGTGGGCAGCCTAAAGGCTGTTATATGGCATTTCAATGAGCACTGTGTAGGACTCTTCATGGATAGTAAGCCATATTTATTTACCACAGTGGAGAAAACTAAGATAATTCTCAAGCACACAACCAAACAGATATGCATGCATAAGGCAGAAACTCAATACCCATTTCCCATTATTTAGCAATGGCTGTGTGATCGAACCCAGAATCTAAAATTAGCCCATAGTGAGCATTTTATTATATTACTTGCCATTTTTAGCAGAATACCTGTATTTATATCACACCGTGTTTCTTCTGGTCAGTTGATCAAAATGAGAAGTTCAGCAATATTTATGAATAATTATTTATTATTTTGGTCAATTTTTTTATAATGTTACTATTTAAACCAAAATAGGCATCTAATATTATTCAATTAAATTTTTCAAATAATGGCAGGAAATACACTTTTGATAATATGAACCTTTTTTTTATTGAAATTAACATAAAAATTAATTATTTCAACAGCATTAAGAGTCCACAGCAAAAATAGATGCAACTTTAAGAACTTAAAATTCTTTACACTATTTGGTCTGTAGATATTGTATTTAAAAATGGATATTTCTAATTTTTAAAAATTTATTCGAATGTTTCTTTTTGTTAATTTATTGTTAACTTATTAGCATAAAAAAATTATTTTAATCAGAATGCTTGAATAAAACTAAGTTGAAAAAATGAAAACTAAATACAGTCATTACTTATCAATAGTTTAATTTCTTTTTCTTTGCATTTATTTAATAAAAAACATTTTTTCTTTTATTCATTTTAGAACTCTTTTAGATTACTTAATACTATTGCATATTTTCCAGACTTATCTATTTAATCATGCAATAAATTTTAAATATAACATGTTAATGTCAATTTTTGTTTCCTGATGCTTCAAGACAACACAAAGTTAACTTTGAAATTATCCCTGATTTGTCAGATCTCACAGCAAAAGTGACTGTAGATTTTTTAATTTCATTTATCATTTTTAAAATGTTTCTTTTTGATATTCAATTTAAGAATTTTGAATTCTTCCACTACCAAATGCTATCTTTTTGGTTTCTATTCAATCAAAATAAATTGATACTTGTGTTTGGTTTAAGTTCTTCTGGATAAATTTTTCTTTTGTATTCTTTACTAATCTCTATCAACTGAAATGGATCACACAATATTCACCATAGATGAATCAATAGTCAAATTAAAAGCGGTTGAAATGTATCTTAAAACAAAAGAAATCTGTTTCAGTTAAAATCATAAATATGTAAATTAATTTATTAGACAATACAATTTGACTTCTTCTGTTCTTTAAAGTTTATATTCACATGCAGTACATAGCATGACTGCTAATCAATCATATTCAAGAAATCTATACAGAATGCTTTTGCATTTTCATCAAATTTTGACATTAAATCTGTATCTTTATTGCAAATCTATAATTTTAAAGTCTTTTGACTGTTACCACAGTCAAAAGACTTTAAAATTCAATCAAAAATATACATACTATTGCCAAATGGTACTAATTAGCACTATCAGTTGCTCTATCAAATTCTAGCTTATATATAGTAAGGACAACAAAGATGAACATTTTAACTCTTTTTAGTTTACTTATTATTTAAAAAAATCACAAATTTGATACAATTTTTTAATAAAAAATATCTAAAAGAAAAATTGTGAAAGAACAAATTCTAAAGACCAGAAAATTCTAATACTCTAGAAAAATTAATCAACTTCCATGTGATTTTAGGAGTTATATGAACCCCAAGATAGTAACATTTAATATGCATTAAAAAAACATAAAACTTTATGATCATATCTTTGATAATACATACCATTCTAAGTTCATCAGGTAAGTAAAAAGAAGGTGCATTTGCTTTCAATCGCATATGTTCAATGTGGGATGGATTTCCAGGATAAATGTGGCTGTCTGGCATGATCAGTGGTGATATTTCAGAAGCATCTTCTTGTGAGTAAAAGTAGGTGGTACCATTAAAAGATTCCTGTAATTACATTTTTTTTTAATTTAAGTTTTGGAGTGGATTTGGTACAAAATATTTTTCATTTTAAGGAAAGGCATATTCTCAATTTTTTTTTTTTAAATGACTGGAAGAATTTTTTTTTTTATTTCCAAATGTTTCCTTGATAGCCAACAATTCTTAGCTTACAATTATATTTACTTTACTATAACTGAATTGAATAAATCAGTAATCGAAAATAAGAAATTTGTCAACGTAAATCAATTTCAAGACAAGTGCCTGGTAATCTGCTCCCAGAGAAGAGCATGTATTTTGTTTTATTTTTGTTAATAACTAAGCCCAATCTTCTTGCAGCTACCTCAAGGATAAGGAATACTTCTTTAATAAAGGGAAATGATCGTGCAATTATTAAAAAGAAGACAGGAAGTTATCAGTTTGTTTGTTGCTCACTTTTTGCACATGGGATTAATTAGATTGGGATCAACAGCTTAAAGTGCATGCTGAATCATTACAAACATCAAAACCCAAAAACTGTTGAACTGTAGGCCACAACTTATCAGCTTGACTGACAATATAGAGTATAGTCGGTCTAACACCATTATATATGTCAAGATTTTCTGACAAAAATGTCAGAAATTTTATCTTATACATTGCATCTTTCTGTATAAGTTTTGTCAATTTAAGATTTGATGGTAATAGAAAATCATAAAATATTTTAAGGAGATTATTAACGCTATCAAAAGCTAGCTCGAAATTAATAAAAAGATGACGAGTTTCAATGTTAAACTAATGTCTTCTCCAAGATTTGACAGAGGCAAAAAATCTGATCTTTAGTTGATTTTCTTGCATGAAATCCACATTAATAGTTTCCTATTTGTGGGTCAATGTATGGTAATAATCTAAGAAATAAAATTCTATAAGATATACAAAGTAAACTAATGCCATGATAATCAGCACAAGTCATAACACCTTTCTTTTGGATTGGACATAAAATAGTAATATTCCAAGCAATTAATATAATCTCAAAGTTTCAGATATCAGTAAATAATTAAAAAGTATTACACAACAACAAAAACTCACAATTCTTCAGCAATTTATCAGAAATAAGATTATATCCTGAAGCTTTCTTATTTCTTATATTTTTAATTGCAGCTTTGACCTTCATCAATTGTTGATGTTTCAACTTTGATATTATTGTTATAATCAGGTTCAAGAAAATCAACATTCCTACAATTTTACCTAGTGAGAAGTTCATGCTATCCTTATAAATGGATTAACTATCAATAAGAATTCTACCAGATTTGATTTTACAAAAACCAGAAGTTTGTTTAAAGCCTAATTGTCTACTATTTATTTTATGATAAAATGCTCTATATTTATTAATGAATTTCAGATGCTTAGCATCCTTAAACAATTCTTCATCAAAAATCTTTCATTCAACTGAATTTCTTCTCTTTTCTTAGTCTATGGTACTCATCTGAACTATGTCAAATAAGCACCTGTATTATATGTCTATATGCAGCTTTTTTATTATAAGATATGGCACCATCAAACCAGTCCTTAACTAGTTACCTTACCAGTTACCACATCAGCAGTATTGCAGATGCTATATTCGAGGCTGGCCGCACATTGAGAAAGCATATCTCAAATGAGCTCCAATTGCTTCTGGATAGCGCTGCTACAATACATCTCAAAAGGTATTTTCTGCTTCTGTGATTGCCCGAGAACTTATGTGGCCTAAATCGTCAAAATTGTTGTTAAATATTTGAAGTTTGAAAAAGCTGGGGGGGGGGATGCCAAAGGATACACTTTATTACTAAATGATAATAATTTGAATTTTATATTGTAAACATAAAATATAATTTCATTTTGTCTAACATTTGAAGAATAAAATTATCTCAATAGGCAAAATATAAAACATAAGAAATGTGAGACTTATTTCAAAATGCAACTGATTTTTATTGAATATTACTCACTGTACTTTGAAGACAAAAGTATATTTTTCCTATTTATTAATCAATTTATAAACAATTGGAAAATCATTATTTTAAAAATCAACTTAAAGTTGATTAATAAAGCGATTAACTTGTTTTTTAATAAATTTTAGATTATTGCAAATAAGATATATGTGTTTTAATTCATTAAATATTAAAACACATTTCTGTAAATTTTTAAAGAGATGTTTGATTTCCAATAAATTAGTAGCAATTAATAACTCTAAAATTAAATTGATTAGTTTTATCCTAAATATCAATAAAGGTAGTTGAATTTTCAATGTTTATAAATAAATCTAAGAATTAACTATTATTGTAAGAAGTGTTGGTTTTAATTATAGGGAAAATTCTTTAGGATAAATTGATTTAGAAATATCACTGAAATCTGAATTATTGAAATTAATAAAGTTATCAATGTATCTAAAAGCAAAAGGATATTGTAAAATAAAACTTTTTTCAAAATAATGCAAAAATAAATTAGCAAATGTGCTTGAAAAATTAGAACCTTGTGGAATACCGCAATTTTGTATAAAAATATTTTCACCGTTAAAAATAAAGTTATTATGTATACAAAGTTTGACCAAATTGTTCTAGTAATTAATATATATATATATATATATATATATATATATATATATATATATATA
>JAPDSC010120677.1:228243-299273 GCA_026290005.1 Latrodectus geometricus | reverse complement strand
CCAAAACTGAATGATATAATGAATAATAATTTATATGTTATTGCACTATTAGATACTGGAAGTCAAGTAACTTTTTGTTAATCTGCCTTTGATAAATTAAGTATTGCAGAACTATTTTTTTTAAATTCTTCTTTTAGTGGTTTTGATAAATGTGTAGTGAAGCTGTTATCCATTTTAATATTTCCCTTAAAATAGCCTAATTTTAGATAATGAATAAGATATTTGTGTGGTTGAAAACAATGTTATGTCTCATGATAACATCATAGAATTTAATGTAATATTGCAGCAGAATGACACCTTAATTAATGAAAACGGAATTTAGCTTAAAAATAAATACTAGAGTGTAAAAGAAATTAATACTTTATCAAGTTGATTAACTTTTAATGAAGTTCAACTGAACATTGTATTCCAATATTTTTAAAGATAAGGTACAACAATTAATTTTGAGAGCAAAGTGTGACAGTTTTGCAAAAGATAGAGTAAAATGAATAAAAATCTACGAGTAATTATTTTGATCCTTGTAAGTTATTTCAATGCCTAAAGCATTTTCTATTTTTTTCATTTAAAATTTTCAAAACATTTCTTAAAAACTTTAAATTATATCTAGAAGCATCTAAAAATTTTACATTGTTTCAGATACAATAATTATAATTAAAAGTGAGTACTTCCAACAGATTGTAGCATCATGATGAACCATTTTTTATTTTTCCATAGCATGACAGCCAAAGTCAGGATTGCCTATTTGAACAATGTTACTCCAAATGTTTCTGTTCTTGACCTCAGATTTCCATACTTTTATTTTTATGATATCTTTGATTTTATTACTTAACCATCTTTTTTGGTGGATAAAGAATCTTTCTCTAGGTCTGATTCAAAGGTCTTCACTATTAATAATTTTTCTTAAAAGTTATTTTCATCTAACCTTTCAATATGATCTAAATATGCTTAACACACTTATTCAATATCAAATATTTTCTCGGTTAATTAGATAATTAAGTTCACTTTTCTTTCTGATTCTCCACTGCAAATTACTTAATCTTATTAGTGTGAAAATTCTAAAATTTTTCTTAGAAAAATTAACAAGTTACATTCTTTAGTATTAGTCAAAAAACATTTTACTACTATATATAACTATGACATTGACTTGATGATAGTTTTACAGATTTATATTTCAATTTATTTAAAAAGGAATTAATTCTTAAATAAGTATTATAAATAAGAGCATTTACCTTTTTTAATCTTTTAATATTATTAAATCAATATTATTACAAACATTAAATCAATATTATTACAATCATTAAATCAATATTATTACAATCATTAAAAATTTGAATGAAGTAAGTCACTTTGAATACTTCTTCAATTTAAAATTATTTACTGTAAGTGCAGATAAAACATCAGAATACTTTATTCATTACATATTGTCTTATGCAAACAATACTAACTTGTTCTGTTGCCAATATAAACTGGCTTGTAAGCAAAATTAATAAGTCTACTTAAAATAACAATACTGACAGCAAAATCAGACAACTGAATAGTTTTAATAATAGAATCTAACAAATCCAGCTGATGAACAGTGAACTGATGTGCTAAAATAAAAAGCCCAATGGCAATAATAACTCAGTTTACTTAAGACAAATATTAATACTGAAAGTATCATAAATCTCAGAATATTTTGCAATACATTAAAAGATATATAGACTTATTTAAAGAAACTTTAATTTTCTTAACTCATTTAGTATTTTCACTTAGCTAAAATAGATACCAACTTAATTCTTCTGATTTTCATCGAAGATCTGCTTGAAATCAAAGAATCACAAATATCAATGTTGTAAAATTTTCCATTATTTTTTTCAATTATGAATAAAGCCAAGTAAATATTTTATATGGTATATTTATGTAGAACTGTCTCTACAGTTGTTGTATTTTCTTATTAATCAATCTTCTTATATATTGGTGCAAACAATCCCATTCTCCAATTTTGACCAAATCATCAATATCAATGTATACACATCCATAGTTAAGAGTTCCTTCATGTTAAATATATTTTACTTTTTACTTATATTTTCTTAACAATAAATATAAATCATTAAAAGAGAATTCCTTTATATTATTTGAATTCTGAAATACATTACTCCTCATTGTCATAATAACAACCAAATATCCACTGCAATATAAAATCAAATAATTCATGTTGCCGATTATTATAATTTTTCCACTGGTGGAAGTTTTTTTAGGCATACTTATTAAGATATAATTTAATAATGGTGACAAAATTTCTCAATTATGATTATGAAAAATAATGTAACAGTGCTTGATATATCACCTGATTTTAATTTTCAACTTGTGAAACATTATTCATAAGCAAGCAGTATCAATTAAAGATTAAATTAATTTCGTTAAAGTTAAGTGCACTATAATTAAGTAATCAATGAATGAAAGCGCATAATTTAACTCTTTAAGTTACTCCTAACAAAAAGAAAACTTTGCCTTGTGGTGGATCACTTGGTAAACTAAACGTTTTGATTTGTCACTCTCTAATGTTATTTTGATCATGCTTTTTAAAGATTTTGAGTCACTATAATTATTAAAAATCAAACACATAAATTGTTAAACTAAAGACAAGGGATTAACTACACAATAACATTTCCCTTACATCACAACTTTAAATATTAACTGGTTTTCTCAGTAAGATTAAAGTGCTTGATCTTTCTAAATAACTGAGACCATTGTTTATCTGTTGTTTTTGTTTATCATTTGTTGTTGTAGATAACATACAATAATATTTTAAATAGTAATAGTTGAAAGAAAGATTAATTCATTTTTAGCATGAAATTGCTGATAGTTTAAAGTTAACAAACAATAAATAACAGTGATTTCATAATATATATTTCAAAGATTTTTATGTAACATTAAAAATGCAGTATGTATTTATGCATATGTAATATAATATTGCTTTATATATGTTTAAAAAATTGAATTTCTATCAGAAAAATTCTAAGATTTATTTAATACAATGTTATAAAAAATTACATACATTTAAATATGTTTGCAACTTAGATTCAGGAGGAACATTCGATCCTGTAGAAAATGCTTGAAATACATGCTCCATTTCTGCATCTGTTAAATGTATAAAATTAATAAATTAAGACAAATCTGAATAAAATGAATAACATAATTCGAAAGAAAATGTGTCTCATCTTTTACACTAATGTATTGAAAAATCTGTCAGTAATAATGCATAACTATTTTTCAAACTGAATTCAATAACATTTATTATTATGAAAGAATTTACCAACTGAGATATTTTATGCATATAAGATATATTTACATGTTAGATAATCTTACAATTTGAAAATTGAATAGCCTTTTATATTGCAAATTATGTGTTTCAACTGTAGAAAGTGGTGAATATTTTGCTTGAATATGTTTTTAGATAGCAATCATTTATTATCTCAAAATTAGCTTACTTTAATCATTTAAAATGGTTTAATGAAAACACTTTCATATTGTCCAATTTACCGGAAGAAAACATTCAATAGTGAATTAAATAAGAAGTAAAATTTTAAAAATATAATCTAACTTTACATTCTCTTTCAGTATATTTTATATATAAGTTTTTATTCAGAAGTTTCTTTATTAATGATTTTATGAATTTTTTTTACAAAATTTTCTCAAGTAATCCTCATTTATCATTAACATTGAGAATGCTAATTTCCAGAGGTTAGAAGCTTACTAAGTTTCCAGCTGTAATAATGAAGATAGGTAAAGCACTAAATTTGTCAAATATGGCATTTAATATAAAAGTAAGTAGCAGAGCATTATTTGCTGAGGCTTTTGAGAAAACTATTTTACTGTACTATTGAAATTACTCATATTTAGCATAGAACACAAGATTAAATAAAATTATCAATTTAAATATTCATTTCCTTGGTATTTCAATTTTAATAAAAACAACATAATCAATAAATTTAAACATAAAAAAATTTTTTAATTTGAAAATTTTATCATTTATAGCTGTTCACAACCAGTATAAAAAATAATATTTACCAAGTGTCAATAAGTCAATTTATAAATGGTATTTAGTAGTTTGTACTCAACAAACAATTTAATCTTTTTGTAAGAAAACTGACAAGTAAAAATTACAAGGAATGCAATAATGAATTTATAAATTATTAAAATTGTGAGCAATAATGTAAAAATTAACTTCTTTATAAATCATAATTTAGAGTTGGCAATTCCAATTCATTTGTAATGACACAAATCCAAAACTATGTTTATTTTGATAAATGATTGAACATGCAGGATGAAACTAAATTGTTTATTTAAAACTAGAGGGCAACACTGCTTAACATTTACACACAACAGTGAATTTAATGAATATATGTAACTGGATGAATCTATCAGCTTTGCTGAGTTCTGTTGAAATCAATATCTAGTTCAATGAATTTATAGTTGACAAACTGACTTGCTGCATGCTTTAGATTTTATCAGGAAAATGCATATGCCTAGATTCCACAGATCCTGATTTTTTGGTGGTGCTTTAAGCTCACAAAATAATTGAAGTTAAATCCTTTTCTATATAACATACCAAAATAAGCAAAAATCCAAATTATTTTAAAAAAATTCACTTTTGAATGAAGTTTTAGTTAAAAGATAATAATTATACAGGTTCTTAAGTATGTAACTGTTATGAACTTAAAAGAAAAATATTAAATCAATGCAATGAAAACAGATGCAGAGTTTACATTAGATATTTTTTTTATATTTGACACACTAAAATACCCAAAAACTCAAAGAAATGAAAAAAAAAAAAAAAAAAAAAAAAAAAAAAAAAAAAAAAACCTTCTGGCTGAAGCTTCAACTTTCATAATAATTTAAACACAAAGTTATATAAAAGTGTATACATTATAAAATAATTTAATTAACAAAATCTTAAAACAAATTTTTGCAACACAAAAGGAAGTTTCACCTATAGATTAGTTAAAAACAAATTGAATGGATTGTAGAATGCTTGAAAACTCCTTTTAGTTATGAAATTATTAGATGCAGTAAGAACTTATCTGCATTCTAATGCATTTCTGATTAGGGACATATTGGAAAATGTGAAATCCCATTTGTTACAGAAAACAAAAACAATTTTTCAAAAATACAAAAAATAGTAAAAATTATTTTTCTAAAGAAAAGTATATTGGGGGAATGTGGAAAGAGGGAATCTGATGTCATAAATATTTATCCACTTCAAGCAACAACATATAGATGATAATTTTAAAAGAAAAAGAATCACATTCTTCTTTCTTTGAAAAAGATTACTTCAGGCAAGGAATGTTTAATTTCTTAACATAATTGTCAGCTGGGAAGCTCTTTGACCCTTGCTTGCTAACATAAAAATATAGAAATGTTGTCTATATTTTTATGTTAGACAAAAAAAAAAAAAAAACTGCATTCTGATACAGTAACATAATAATCTGATACAGTAAAGTTTTGCTTATTTACAGACAGCCATACTTAATTCAATACTGGACACAGCAATTTTAGTAAAAATTCAATGCATACATAATAATCCTGATAACATTAAAAATATAATAAATATAATTTATTTAATGAAATGCTATTAAATTATAAAATGTAAACTATTATCATTATTGAAACTTAATATTAAAATTTACATTTTTAAAAATAATAATGAAATAAGGAAATATAACTTGATATTCATTTAATAATTTAATTTTATGAACATGCACTTTAATAAAGTTAGCATTAACTTAAAAATAAGTACAAAAATGTAAAAAATTACTATTGTACAGAGAATAAATTATTAAGTATAAAAAAATCCTTAAAATTTTCAAAACATACTTACAGAAAAAGCATATCTTGTTTACTATGAAAGATATAAAAGGAATATTTCAAAAATATAATAACCTGAAAGAAAAAGAAAAACATGTTAACTATGCAAGTTTTGGTTGTAGTAAAATTTTAGAAAATTATAAAATTAAGAAAACATTAATAAGGGATGTTAGAAAGAATTACAATTTTTCAACCAAAAATTGAATTTGCAAATGAATTCTGTTATCTTTAAGAAAAGGAAAACTGGTAGTTTACAGTATTTTTTTATTATAATTTTCTTTGCATTTTTTAAAATGTCACAAAATTATTAGGATGTTTCTCTTGCCAAATTGATTAACTCTACATTTGAACTTAGAAAAGTTTTAATTAAAAATGCTGTACATAATATATAACTAAATATATTCATGACAAATTTTACTTATAATAAAAATTGAACACCACAAAAATCATATGCATGCAAATAGAAAAATATTAAAAACAAAACATGTACGTTTTATAATTTTTTTTTTAATTTTTTGTTTTGTTGTAAATTTGTTTGGCAAATGAAACACTCCCATTAAGAAAATTGGGTACAAAACTTAACTAAATGAAAAATTCAATTAAGTTATATTGCTTAACTTCTACAATATGTAAGCTCCAAGTACAATTTCAAAACGTTAACACATAACCAGATTCTTTAGTTTATTTTTCATTAAATATATGAATACAAAAATTGAATTAAATAATTTGCTATTTTGTAAACACAATGAATTTGAAAAATGTAATGGCAGAACAAATCTCAACTGGCTTAAGGAAACATAATTCATTTTCAAAATAAAAATTTTATAGACAATTACTTTATCTTATGTTATAAAGATAAATTTTCTTTAAGAGCATGGAAAATGTTTACTTAAAATAAAGCAAATAAATGACAATATTTTCAGACATGTGTGGGAAAAAATAAATATTATTTTTTGCCATCTACATATTACAAATAATGAAAATATCAGAAATATCTAATTTATACCTATTAAATTTTAAATGAAAGGAATGATGTTTTCTACAAAATGATGGCATTTACAAAATTTCGTTTTTTTCATTACTGTGTTCAAATTTGAACATCCTAAGTCTACTCTAATTTGACTAAATATTTCAATAACAATAAAAACCTGTATATTTCATTTTTAAATTTAAATAATTTTTTTCAGTATAACTTTATTATGCTGATCTAATAGCCAGAAGCCCAGACAACAGTTATGTAAAAAGTGCTTATAGAAATAAATTAGAAAGCTATTTTATAAACAATACATACACTAAGTAAATTCTCATACAGCATATAAATTTACAATCATTTTTTTAATTAATAAAACACAAAACTACATCATATTATTCATGAATACATTACATTAATTTATTTTTTAATTTATACAATTATTTTTTTTAAATCATTTTTTATGATTTAAAGAATCAGAATTTCAGAATGTAATCATGTTTGTAAAGGCAATTAATAGAGAAGAAAAAGAGCATTTCTGTCTATTACTTCAATAGTTTTTGCTCCTTAGAAATATTATCAACTGAATGAATATTAATGAATATAAATTTTATAAAGAAAATCAAAAATCTGTTATTTTATATAAATTATGCATATAAATTTTACTGACACTAATTAAATTTTTTTTTATTTTTAAATCATCAAAAGAATATACAAAAGCTTAAAAACAATTCATTAAAAAGCAGCTAAGTTAATTTTTTCTAAAAAACATATTAAATTTAAGTTTCATAAGTTTTAAATAACACTTAAGACAAAATCATTGAATAAATTATAAGTTCATATACATCAATTCTAATGTAGGAGGGAAAACATTTCCCTTTTACATTGGAATTAAAATCATAAAACAATATTGTACCCATCAGGTGAAAGAGTAGCACAAATATAATTTTTAATATTTATAAAGTTAATAAGCAATATTTATAGTATAATGCAAAAGTTGAAAAGGAAACAAAATAGTAAAACATATTGCTTATAACTCTTAAACTAACTTAAAAATAACAAAATTTTATTAAAATTAAATTATAAGAATCAACTTTGAGTAAAATTATTACAAATTTGAATTTATTTTTTTAATTGCAATTTATAGGAAATTTATCTCATTGTACTGCAATTCATAACATAAATTCGATAAAAAAAAATAATTTAAGATACACTTACAATAATGAGCCATTTTCAAAATAATTAAGTTCACAGTTGCTTTTTGAAATTTACTACATA
The DNA here is from genome assembly GCA_026290005.1 of Latrodectus geometricus. NCBI lineage: Eukaryota > Metazoa > Arthropoda > Arachnida > Araneae > Theridiidae > Latrodectus > Latrodectus geometricus. Next base: position 291,178 of record JAPDSC010120677.1, on the reverse strand, counting down.
AAATTGTGTACGATATAATTCATAAAAAAAAAGCTTGATAAAGAACATTTATAATTAACTAAGAATTTCTGGTTTTAAAAATATATGAATAATAAACTATTTCTTTTAAAAACAATGTGACATTTTTTTATTTACATCAACGATTATCTTCTTTTATTAAGGAGTAAAACTTAAATATTACTTCTTACATGTATAAATACAGCTTTATAAAGCTGACAGGTTGATGTTGCCAGCTGGCGTCGGGTCGTTGCGCGGTTTTAAATGATGGGCCAATCTCTCATATCATTTTGCTTATTTTATTATTTTTAAAATACAAATTCTTAAAAGTCATAATAATACAAGAAACTTCAAGAAAAGCTAGTAATTATATACATAGTTTCATATTTTTATACAACTAAATTTCTTAATCATTATGTTTATAAAGTGGCAACTTGGATGCTTTTCCTGATACTGTTTCTAACATTGATGAAGCCGCGACGAACTGATTGGGAAACGCGTCGTTTTTATGACCCCAAGGTTCTATACCTAAACCCATTGAAGTTTCTCAGTGGCGATTGAATCACGAAATATGTCTTGGTTGTAAAGAGGAGAAGAGAGAAATGTGCCAGTTGTGATATTTGTCACGTCACTTAACTGATGCTCAAAATAATAAGTCAATGACTGTGTTTATCGGCTTATCAATCGGTGGAAATAAGCAATCAATGCACAAGAGAACAAACAAATCATTTTGGATTTGAGAACATAATAAAATCGGGTGACTAGCAGACGAGGCTTAGCGGCTTTATCTTGTTATAATGTTCTAACTTATTTTTATACTAAACTAATTTACTAATTTTTTGAACTGTGCTTATGATATACCATTTCGGTATAAATTATATATATATATATATATATATATATATGGATACGACATTTTTTCTTCCTTTTTTACAGCTAGGCTTTGAAAATAATTATTCCATGACAGAGAAAAGTTGTTAAACTAAAAGTTATTACTAAATTGCGAAGTTTTGAACTTTAAGTAACTCTGAGATGAAGGAGAAAAGATTACATCCGGATTTGTCCATTGTCCCTGCTTAAGACAGGCAGCAAACCTGCCCACCTGGTATCTTGTGGATGGTGTCTGTCTTGTAGATAAATGGTGTTTGTGTGTTTTGTGGATTCTTGGTGTCTGACCCCGTAGAAAACAAGCACTTGTTTAATGACATCATTTCAAACATTGACCAATGAAAGATTATTTGCAATTCGTATTTCAATAATATTGTTTTTTCGTTTGGAATACATTTTATTGTCCACTAATGCTTTTTTCACATAAAAATAAATGGATATAGAATCACGCATCCATCTACCGATTATGTCGAAAAAAACTCTTCAAACAGGTGGAAATACGCATTAGAAATGTCAACAATTTCCCTCCCCCAAAAATAATTATCAACTTAATTCACTGAAGCAGTTACCTAGTCTTGAACAAAATTGTCCACCCTAATGTTTCTTTCTCGCCATCACAAACAGAAACCACGGAAAAGTGCTATCTCATTCCTCGATCCCCAACGATACACCAATGTAAAACTTCTCTTGCATCGATGCTCTCCGGGCTGTAATGAAGATCTCAAGAGAATTTCCAAATAAGATCCTATAAATCAAAGTATTTGAAAATGTTTTACCTCAATACAAAGCAACATCCTTTTGCGTTGAGAGGGAATATTTAATCTCCGAGAGCTATGTTTCTCAAGAAAATGCCTCAATGAATAACATCTTTTAAAATTCGCTTTTTCTCTAAGTAAATTTAAATCCTTGTTCTTTAAATGATGATGAGATTAATTATAATATCAAAAAAGCTACATCATTCATTAATTCTTATAATATCGATGGATATTTGGTCCAAAAAACCCATATAACCCATGGAATTTCTGCTCTAAAAACAGGTAATCATGATATTTATAAAAACAACATACAACGTAATAGTATTCTAAATTATAATCTTGGTTGTAGAACTTGTGTTTATATCAAGAATAACATTATTACTCAAGAGCTTCAAAGCACTGAAGCTACCATCATCACAATTTCTATTCAAACATGATTATTGATGGCATCAATCTTGGAATGTCTCCCGCTCCGATTCTAGCCGTAATTTTTTCATTGCCGATTTTCAAAAATTATTTTCTTTTTCAGCTAATATTTTTAAATCTTAACTCTCATCATTCTTCTTCAGACAATATAAATAATAATGCTAAACTAAATTCTTGAACCCAAAGCTCTAATTCAGGTTATTGCTACAACTTCGCCCATAAATTTTTCACACACCTCTCAGTTATTGATCTAGCTTTTTTTAAAAAAAACATAACTTTTGCTTTTCAAATGAATGTAATTTCTAATTCGAATTCTGATCATCTTCCAGTAGAGTTATACCCGAATAACTCTAAAATTAATTAAAATTCTCCTGGACAATGAAAAACAAATCGGAAACTTTTTCAAAAAGAACTCGAATAGGCATTTCTCCCTCTTCCCTCTTAAATTTCTGACTAATGAAGTTGCCGAGTTCAAATTCTTCAATAACAGTTTCCTTGAAATAAAAATTAAAGCCTCCAATATCTATCACAAAAAAAGTACCGATTCGCCTTCCAGTCTAGATTAAAAATAAAATGAAACTCTGAAATAATCTACGTCATTAATATCAACTCACAGGGGATCCTGTTAATTTTTTCACAAATGTATAGTCTTCAATATGAAATCAGATATTTGTTTTCTTATACATAGAAAATGGAATGAATATTGCGATACTCTTTCACAGAACTATTATATTATATTACATTATGGAAAGCTTTCCATTCTAAGTGGAAACCATTCAAACCCATATCTCCCAGCTCCAGAAAGTGTAATTTTTTTTTCGTGAAATAGAAGTCTCATATCAAGTACGCTCTTTCGAGGAACAATTCAAGACACATGATATTTCAGGTAAAAAATTTTCAAAAATTATTTTCACATGCAGTAAACAGCTACATTGAAAAATAAATTGTTAAAAATATACTTGCTAGTGCTTACGAAATCTATGATTTTATTCAAAAATTTAAACATGTTAGAACATACAGCATTAATAAAAGTTCTAAATGTACAATTAAAAATGATGTTCTTGAATTTATCTTCTTTAACAATTTAATCAACTTTCAATTACAGCGCTGTTATTTTCTTGATTTCTGAAAAACCGCTGTAATAATTTCAATTTTTATTGTTGTTGTTGCTTATTTTCTAGCTGTCTGAATTCATCTGACAAAATCCGTACGAATGCTGGCCATAAAGAAGTTAAGGACAAGAAAGGGGGACGAATACATTTCCTCTATGGCAAGTCCCAAACAGTCCAGGGTGTGGTTAGCGGAAGATTGCTGAGTTTGACATTTTTAGAAGAATGAAACTATTTTTCTGTGCTCGAAAAATGAGTGACTCTTAGTGTTACTACTTGCCAGCCTGGAAATTGCCGTATGCTCCATCACAACTGAGTGCAAATGAAAACCCAAGCTCCTTGCCCACAAACCAGGAATGTGGCTAGGGGAAACCCTCAACTCTTTCGAAAATTTAGCATTGACAATGGATTGATTCTTCCTTAATTCATTAACCCAATTAAATATCCACTGAAGCCGTTAATTATCATCTGATTCCACGGTTCCATACTTCCAAAAATCTATTGATTCATTCTGTTGAGTTGTTTGAGGGAATGCTATGATTGCAATAGTATTATCATCATGGAGAAATGTAGTTTCAGAAAAGATCATAGTACCATCCACCAATTGCTTCGAATCACAGAATTCTTCCATAAGGTTTCAAAAGAAGTTAATCCACTGAAGTGATATTTTTGGATGCAGTAAGAACTTTCGATATAGTTTTACACCCTACGCTCCTGATGAAAACCATACCACTAAATTTTTTAATTAGTTAATTCATATTATGAAATATTTTTTTAAATACCAATTTCAATGTTAAACTAGGCCCATACTTTTCTGAACTCATTTAATTCATGGCGACGTACCACAAGACTGCATAATTTCTCTTATTTTGTTCTGCTTCTATATTAACGGCATCCCCCATCTCCTGCGTTAGAAATTGCATAATATGTGGACGACATTGTGGTTTTGAGAGTTATTGGAAATATTTTCTAAATTCTTGGAATATTTAAATAATCTGATGGAATACCTCGTAACTTAGAAAATTAAAATAAACTTTTCAAAATCCATCGCTTGTATCTTCAGCAATTTTCTTAAGCATTCCACTTCCTTTAACTTAACTATTTTTTAGAAACAAATTCCTTGGGATTCAAAAGTTAAATAATTAGGTATCACATTAGATAGAAGTTTACTACCCATGTAGGTAATATAGCAAAAAGGCTGAAACCGCTGTCTTTTTTCTTTCATCTTATAAGCATCTGTCTGTCCCTATAAGCAAAAATTCTTGCTGACTCTTCGATTATTAGAGCTTCTGAGTCTGGTATGAAACTACTTCAGTAAAACTAGTCCAACCTTCCAAAATAAAGTTTAGTTTTCAGAGCTCCATGGTTTGTCTGAAATGATGTCCTTCCCAATAACTTAAATAATTATCTAAATTTCATAAAAAATTTTTGAAATTGCGTCTATAGATTCAAGTATCCCAATGGTTTGAGCATCACCTTCCCACTGGTAGATCCGAGATTCTATCCTTTTCAGTATATTTATTCCTATCAAAATAATTTAAATTATCTTTTTTAAAAATTTTAAAATTATATTTTCTTATTTGGAACATGATAATGATCGGCTTCTCTTAGTAAGATGATTCATATTCATTTTTTTTATCTTAATTCAGTTTTTTGAACTTTATTAAAGCACTTCTTTTCACATAAAATCTTCTAAATTGTTCATCAAACTTTTTTTTATCGTCAAAACTAATATTACTTTTTTGCTGAAAATTGATTGATTTTTTCTAAATTTATTTTTTCACATATCGTTTTAATTATTTATTTTATTTTTGTTGTTTAAATCTCGCCGAAGTTCAATGCCATAATTAATTATTTCATTTTATTTTCTTTAAATTTCATCAAAACCTCCTTTTACTCGTGAAGAAACATCCCATGAGAAACGAAGAGTTAATCCACGGAAACGTCATTGCACTAATTTTATTGTATATAAATACTCAGCAGAAGACAGACGATATTGAAGCTTCTGCAACTTTAACGCAAGAGATTCAGCATCATTGATATTCCACAATCAATGACTCCAATTGCGGCTAAATTTTCTGCTTCTCATTAGGTTGGAATTTGCTATGTAGTATACCGATTCGCATTTCAACTTATCTGATGCATCTGGGCCTTCGGGAAAATTATAGTTCATATCCCTTTTCTCAATGAGAGATGTTTCAATTCTTTTTAAAGATTTCCTTGAATAATATTCTGTTGTGAAGGAGTAGGCAATAATATGACAATAAAATGGACAATGATATCATAAAAGCTAAATTCACATTTACGCAGTTCACTGATTTTGAATCAAACCTTAGATTCCCAAAGCATGAACAGTGATATCAATTGTACTTCATATTTAAAAATATAAAATACGCTCTGCTATAATTACATACAGACATCATTAATAGCATATTCGGCAAATTTAATAACGTTGCAGGTCCGCACTTCTAACAAGGCTTACAAAGTCCTGATCTAGGTGAATGTTACACAAAATATTAGTCTCGCAATGGGCTAAGTTTTTCTAATAAAACCAAAATAAAAGAAATTCTTTTAACAATTCACTACAACAAATAAAAACTGAAGAGGTGATCCGTGTTATGAGAAAATGTTTTCTAAATCAAAGGAAAGGTTATATATATAATGAATTAAAAAACTATTCTGTCTGCGTCACTTAAATGGTGTTTCATTATACACTGCTCAAAACAATTGAAGGATGTTATAACTTTTACATATAATAAAGATATAAGCGAAATTTTTTTTGCTGAAAATGGAACAAGAGAATCACAAAGGAAAAATTTTCTGATTTTTAAACGATGCAGTACGCTAATTTTGAGTTCGACGTCAAAAACGTCACTTCAGTGGCAGTGAATGAAATTTGACTTTCAATTGAATAAAAGACAATGAAGACAAGGATGATCGGCATTCCGTGACTGCTTTGTTTCGATGAGTACGATGTCTCAGTGAAGTCATTTAACCGATTCAAAAGCTTGGAGAGTTGTTGGTTGGTTACAAGGAGGCCAAACTCAAGCCAAAGTAGCGCAAGAAACTGGAGTGTCACAAAGTGTGATTTCCAGTATCTGGAACCGTTTTTGGAGACTGAAAGTGGAGGCCGAAGATCAGGGCAAGGTCTTAGACGGGCAACAACGCCCAATGAAGATCATTATTTAGTGTTAACGGCTCGGTGACATCGAAATATGAATGCTACTCTTCTCCAACAACACCTTCGCTTGGCTATTGACACCACGGTTTCAACTAAGACTGTCTGAAACCGGCTCCATGGTGTAGGTCTGTATGCTCGCCGACCGATGGTATGTGTTAAACTAACATCAAGGCATCGTCGCGACAACAGGGAATGGGCAACAGAGCATATGAACTGGAGGAGAAATGAATGGAGCGATGTTCTTTTTTCTGACGAGTCCCGTTTTTCTGTTCTTCCTTATAATAGGCGTATTTTCATATGGAGGGACGTGGCAGTAGGAATAATCCTGCGTTCGTGCACGAAAGTGTCAGATTTGGCGGTGAGGGAGTGTTGGTGTATGGTGGCATCTCAATTAAAGGGTGCACGAAAGACCTCTATATTATTCGAGAGGGACTTCTGACTGGTGGCCGATATAGGGATGAGATCCTCAGACTTATTGTAGTCTCTTATGCTGCAGAAATCAGAGATGACTTCATTTTAATGAACGATAACTGCAGGCCACATCGTGGTAGCCTGGTGGAGGATTTCCTTTTCAAGGAGTAAATCGTACGAATGGAATGGTCAGCGTGTTCTGCAGACATGAATCCAAAAGAGCACGCTTGGAACGCTCTAGAAAGACGAGTTTCTGGCCACCAACCACCCCCACAAACTCTCCAAGAACTGGAAAGAGCTCTTCTGGAAGAGTGGGACAGAATACCACAACTTGTGATTAACAGCCTCATTGACACCATGCCTCAAAGGTGTTTGACGTTGCTGGCCGTCCGTGGAAACCATACCCCCTACTGAAAATAACTTCCTTTGAAGAAAACACTTTTTCTTATTCTTTTTTCTCATATACACAAATTGTATTTTTTTTTCCTTTTGTACACAAATGCGCAATAAAATGCATTTTTTCTGCTAAAAATGTGTAATTTATTCTCATGTAACCTTCTACGTCTGTCAACCACGTATCAATCAGCTAAAAAGTTTCCCAGCCACCAAAAACCACAATATCCTTTAATTGTTTTGAGCAGTGTACGAATTTTGTAGGCAGTTGCCTAGTAAAATTCTCATTCATTTAAATTAGGAAACTGATTACATTCGAATCTGTTTTTGTGTGGCGGATATTGACGGAATAAAAGAAAACACAAATAAAATCACCCAGATCTTCACGAGTAAAGCTATAAAAAATAGTTTCCGATACACATTTAAAAAGTATTTTTTGTGAAATGAAAAGGGTGTTAATGTTCCCGTCTGTCTGCTTGATGTTTATGTGATGATGTTCCTTTTCTTATAGTCTGTTTTTTTTTAGCTTCATCAATCAATAGAACAGCCAGCAATATTTCTGATTCAAAATTATGATAATACTTTTTTAAGAAAAGTATTTCTTATATATTTGAATGAAAAAGTGTCCAATAAAATAAAAACTTAATGGTAGCAATTAATAAGAAATTATTAGACATATGAGTGAACCAATACATACTAAAAAGACTTATAAGTATATCAAATTGTAAAACCAACCAACAAATAATTCTTTCAATTTATGAAATCTTAGGAGATTTTTGTTTTCAATTTATAAAATTGAAATACATTTTAAGTATTAATTAATTTTATACATTTAATCTTTATACTTTTTAAGCTAAAGTAATAAATGGGGGAAAAAATGGGAAAAAAAGACACTCATGAAAGTAGCTACTGTGCCTAACCTGTTTTTTTTTTTTTTTTCCCCCTCATGAAACAGCTTCAGGGATGCATTTTATACCACAGTTACGTGTGTTTTTATTATCTGTGTTTTTTTTTAATATAGAAGATGTAGCCAAATGGTATGAGCTCTCTAATAAGAGAGTTTTATGTGAATTTACAGCTTATATATATAAGTATTTTTCAAAAGGAATTTTTTTTTATTTCACCACAATTAGTTTTGAACATTTTTATTGAAATTCTTTGTTATTTTGAAAATAAAAAGTTTTGTATTTAAAGATTACAACTAAATCACCATAAATAAATTTTAAATACAATTTGTAGTAAAATATTTCGTCACCCAAATTAATTTGAAGTATGATTTACTTAAGTTTTTAGTAATATATTTTAATAATTATTTTTAAGCAATAATTACAAAACATTTATAATTTCCTTCAGAATTGAGAGAAGATAACGTGAAAAAATCAAAATATTTTATTTAAATGAATTCTAACAATGCAACCAGGTTTGTTTCATTTACCGATCTAATTTTCTACGTAAGAACAACTTTTTTTGGGCATAAAAATATGATATTGGCGCTATATCTTATATGTGAGGCTCATAATGCAGTCAGCGGGACATAAGTTCCAGGCATACACTTCTCTATATTCAGTTAATTTTAATGAGAATATAATCGTTGCAGGGAGCTATATCGACGATAATACACTACTGGCCATTAAAATTGCTACACCAAGAAGGCGACATGCTACAGACGTGAAATTTATACGAAAGGAAGAAGGTGCTGTGATATGCAAATGATTACCTTTTCAGCGCATTCAGACAAAGCAGGCGCCAGTAGCGACACCTACATTGTGTTTAAATGAGGAGATTGTTCAGCCGGTTCCTCATACACAAATTGCATTTGAACGTTGTTGCCTGGTGAAAAATTGTTGTGATGCCTCGTGTAAGAAGGAGAAATGCGTACCAGCACGTTTCTGACTTTGATAAAGGTCTAATTGTAGCGTACAGGGATTGCGGTTTATCTTATCGCAGTATTGCTGCTCGCGTCGGTCGAGATCCAATAACTGTTAGCAGAATATGGAATCGATGGGTTCAGGACGGTGATACGGAACACCATGCGGGATCTCAACGGCCACCTATCACTAGCAGCCGAGAAGACAGGCATATTATCCGCATGGATTGTGCAACCACGTCACAAGCCGTGAGTCAAGAAACGGAGTCGTTTGGAAGACAACAAGTGTCTGCACGAACAGTTCGACGACGTTTGCAGCAGTATGGACTCTCAGCTCAGAGACCATGGCTGCGGCTTCCCTTGACGCTTCCTCATAGACAAGAGCACCTTCAATGGTGTGATCAACGACGAACCTGGGCGCACGAATGGCGAGACGTCATCTTTTCAGATGAATCCAGGTTCTGTGTACAGCATCATGATGGTCACATCCGTGTTTGGCGGCATCGTGGTGAACGCACACTGGCAGCGTGCATTCGTCATCGTCATACTGGCCCATCACTTGGCGTGGTGGTATGGGGTGCCATTGGATACACGTCTCGGTCACCTCTTGTTCGCTTTGACGATGCTTTGAACAGTGCACGTTATATTTCTGGTGTGTCTACCCTTTATTCGAGCCCTGCGAAACCCTACGTTTCAGCAGGATAATGCCCGACCGCATGTTGCCGATATTGTACGGACCTTCCTTGATACGGAACATATTCGGCTGTTGACCTGGCCAGCACATTCTCCAGATTTTTCACCAACAGAAAACGTCTGGTCAATGGTTGCCGAGCGACTGGCTCGTCACCAAACGCCAGTCACTAGGGTTGATGAACTGTGGCATCGTGTTGAAGCTGCATGGGCATCTGTACCTGTACATGAAATCCAATCTCTGTTTGATTCAATGCCCAGGCGTATAACTGCTGTTATTACTGCCAGAGGTGGTTGTTCTGGGTACTGATTTCTCAGGATCTATCCAGCCAAATTTTTTGAAAATTTAATCACTTGTTATTTCTAGTATAATTTATTTGTCCAATAAATATCATTTTGTTATCTGCATTTCTTCCAGGTGCAGCAATTTTAATGGCCAGTAGTATAGATTATATAGTTTATTAGATTAACGTGCTGCACATCAACCTATAACTGTTACAATTGAAGTATTCTTAGTTCTGTTTTCATCCACTAGAACTTAAAGTGAGTTTTCAAGCATCCATAACTGAGCTAGGTATCGAACCCACAGTAATTCAACTGAGTCAAAAGGGCTAACCATTTGACTTCACCCTCGGCCAATAATTTCTCCAAAATTTGTTCATTGTTCCTTTGTCTGACATGTTGTATATGTGAACAGAAATTAGATGCGACATAAAACCGACACTTGTCATGAAATTCAAGTAATACTAAAACTGGAAATTTTCGTATTTAATTTTTTTTTTAATGCACTGGCTTTAAGATTATTTCATCTTTCGGCGTTACACGTGAGGAATAACTGGAACAGTTAGACAGTCATTAGATATAACTTCATTATATATCAAAAGTGGATGGATCCCAATAATTTAAGAACAGGACCATACAAAGCCTTGGTTTATCAATCCCAGAAATATACTTTCATTTGAAAGATTTATGTTAGCTACTTTAAGTGCCCCGTCTTTTAGTAAGAACATTGCTCTTTAGGCTAATCAAGTATCGAAAACGCAGCTAGACAGGTTACCATGAACCTATGTTTAAATTTAATACCTTAAAATAACTGATTATTTACATTTCAATACTATTAAGTGATACCTAATTTTACTCAGCCATTATAAATAAAATATATTTAAATTGAGTTTAGAAAAGTATTTTTTGAATGAATATAATATTTATTTTAATAAAAATATTTTACATATTAATTAAGAAATTTCTCTTCAAATGAAAAACTATAAAAAAAATGAAAATTTTAATTTTCGCTTTACTTTTTGGACAAGGGAGATTATTCAACAGGGGTCTACATCTTAAAATACATTCCGGATCATTACAAAAATCCACACTTGAGGTAATTTCGTTTTTATTTGTTTGTCGCTCATTGTTGCAACAATTGTTTTATGCACACGAAGTTTGATTAGACCGTGAAAAAAAGTTTAAAGAAGAATCCTAACTACCGTGTGCGCAGACATAATGTCCTTAATGGGAATCGAAGTCATGAATTGTTGAACCGAATGCCATAGAACCTATCGAGGTAGCTACTATGAGTTTTCCGGTTTTCCACGCTTGCAACACGTCAGTATGACCTACTATGGACGAAATATCATTTTAACAGTCAATTTACTCGGTAAATATTTAAATGCTTTTCAAGAGCCACAGGTCATTTTGTTTCAGAAAATGCGGTTCAAAAGTAATAATCTTTCAACTTTGTCATAATGTCAATCTTCCATAGCTTGTAGTAAAAATTCTCAAAGTGTAGATTGCCTTAGGGACCACCAGGCTATCATGAAGAACATATTATGTAACTGAATTGATGCGTACAAGTTTAATACAATTTGCTATGTTACAAACTTCGCGTTCTATCGATTGAGTAGAAATCTTCCTCTTAACCCGAAGAATGCACATTAAAAAGAGAGTGCTAGAGTGCTTTGTCAAATGTAACCTTTCTTTCAGGATTATTTTGATGTAATCATTTTTAAAACAACTATAAACATGATTACTGTATCGGTAATATAATTTAAAAAGCAAAATATTGTTACCAAATTTCAAGAATTTATCACCTTATCGGCCAATTTCGTATGATTCAATCATTTTTAATTACATTTCGTCTTCCAGTTCAACTGCTCATAAGTTCGATTCCCACCTTTCCACCACATCGAGAGCAAGTGAGCACCAGCATACTTTCCTGCGCCGAGATCAGATCGGGCTCTGTAAGTTTCTTGAACTGGTAGATAAATGTTTACATGTGTGTGTATGTGTAAAGAATTAGCAAGAAGTAAGTACACTTTAGAGGTATCTAGAATGTGCTCTGTTGGTCCAAACGAAATAAAATTTTGATCACAGATGATTCAAATGAATCTCTTCACATATAACAAACTAAACTCAATGGCATGAAAGCCCACATGGGACCAAGACATACAGTTTCCAGATCTGTTTTCTTAACCAAGGGCCCCGGGACGAAAAATATTCCTCCCGGCTAGGTGGTCAACTAACGTAAAATCCCCAGTGTTTAATTACCAGTCATGCTTGGTACTCATTTTTATCATCCCACTGAACGGAAAAAAGACAGATTTAGCCTTGCCCAGCCTGAGGATCAAAACTCGGACTTGTGTCTTGGAACTTCTTCATATTTATTCATTTAAAATTACACTGGTATACAAAACCTAAGCAACACGTGTTTTTTGCAATAACTCCAAGAGAAATCATCTGAGAGATATTAACTTCAGAAAAGAGATACAGTATTTTGCTTTTCAATGATGACGAAAGCATAGTTGCGCTAAAATGAAATCAAACAAGAAATGGTTTTATTGAACTCAAATATCGTAACACATGATTGTCAGTCCAAGTGGAAGAACAACAAGCTTTATATTTTCTCTCTTATATGGGAGATGTTCTTCCTATCATTCATCTAGTGTAATACAGGATTATGGCCCTCCCCTTTACTACAATGGTTGTTCCGCACCGTCTCTCCATACTCAGCACCAGATTGTCCAAATATCTTCGAAGCAAGAGCGTGGATTTTTCAATCGGCATCTGTTTCATTTATTGAATATTTCTCGGAAGACGTCCCCCTAAACATCTCATACATTTTCTATGCGACGTAAATCAAAAGCATACGCTGGTCCCAATCTATTAGAATTATATTTTCCCCTTTCCAGTAACTGCTAAACAGTTGTTGATTCCGAACTCTTCTGTTACACTGATCACACTACTCCTCCTTTCAGCTTGCCATTCAGTTTTCCATATATGAAATCATCCAAGTCATTTCTTCTTGCCATATTTGATGCCACATAGTATTCAGCCTGAACTTGGAATATCTCAGGAAACAATTCAATCAAAGTCAATGAATCACCATGCTGGTCTTGACGCAAGTTCTTAATTGAAACACAAAGAGAGACATATTTAGCAAGAATTTAACTATTGGCACAGCATATTACTTATTGTAAATCAGTGACTAAAATTTATATTTTCATTTAGGTAGTAGCTACCATCCATAATCTCATTTAAGAAACACAACCTAACAGTTCAAAGCCGCTATAAACCATTTTAGAATCAGGCGCTTAAATTAACTTCCTACAGGACTTTACATAGAGTGTTGGTTGTATTCATGAGTCATAAGAAAGGAAACATTCCTAAGCACCCATTATGACAGACATAAAGGCAAAAACCAGAAGAGTAAAACATTGCTCTCCCATTGTTCAACAGTAGCTGGGATCAAACCAGGAATATTATGTTTCGAACTTGGCCGCGGTGAGTCTTTCTGCTCAAAATTGACGAAAATATCATTCATACGTTTTCGTAACATTTCGTATACAAATAATAAAGATGAAAAATTTGCCAATTCTACTTAGTTCTGAAAATGTTTTATCTTTGAATCGAAATGAATGATTCATTAAAAACACATCGTTCGTGAAATCTTAGATCATACATCTTAACCTAATATTTTGCTAACCAAAATTTAATCAGAACGAAGTGAAATTTTTACTTTATCCGTTCGATATTCGTAATTTGCAGTCATTAGAATGAACAACTTAGTAATTTGTTGAATTACAAAAATGGGATACTTTAAAGAGTAAATAAAGATGATCTGGTGCTCATTATTTCTGCCAATTTATACACAAATCTATGTCTTGAAATATGTTGCAATAATTAAAAATAGTTTCTAATATGATTTTTACAATTTCGAATCCGGGATAGTACGCTGCACTTGGTTGACGCAAGTAACACTTTCAGATTTTTGAATTATGTGACTTGATAAACACATTGTTTATTGGAGTTCATAATTTCATCTTCCCCTTCAATATTCCGAAATTGCATCACCTATCAAAAGTCGAGTTTTCCGACCAATTGGTATTTGCAGCTTTAACTTTTTCTTTGCGTGAAATTAGCACAGTGTCTTCAGTTGGAAATATTTCTAATTTTAAAAATTAGAAATATTTGCAACAAAAATTTCTTTCAATTCTATAAGTTTTTAGTTTTGAATAACTTTAATTTTAAAACCACAAAGAAAAGTATTGATTAAATACAGCTAGCAAATATAGTTTTATAAAAATGAAAAATCCAACATAGCTTTTACCGGGTAATACAAAGTCGACATTAGTTTTCTGAAATATAATGGCTTATATGAGGGGAAAGCTGACTTTTCTGGCTCACGCGCTACCTTTAATTTTGAATGTATCTCCGATAACGATCGGGGGTTAAATAAGCATATTTTATGGTGTAGGGTTAAATAAATCAGCATCTGCGATCACCCCAAAATATTTTGAAGGTCACCTTAATGCAAACTGGCTTAGATACGTATGCATGCTTCAGTTTTTAAACAAGTAATGTTTTAACTTTAACATTTACTTTTATGAATATCTTATTTAAAATTCCAATAAATTTAATTACTGAATTTGCAAGTAATTTTTTCTTTTGAATCAGTAATTACTTAAAGCTATTTCAAATTGAAACTTTGTTTATAAAATCTCTGAATGAGAGATAAACCATGAATGTTTAATGAAACTGCTTTCACTACAATAGTAAGTGGGTTCGATTCTGACATAATTAATCATTAAAACTTTGAAAATAACTTGAAGAATGGGTTGGGAGAATTATAAGGTTTCTCAGTCTACCTTGGAAACAGTGACAAACACTAAATTAAAGGAAACTAAAACAAATGGCCTAAAAATCAGAGAGACTTTAAATAATCAAGCAAGGAACAAATGATGCACTTGATCTTGACATCACTTTATGACATTCCAAAAAGTGATAGATAAATATATCAATTCCTTCTGTTTCGTACAGTGGAAAATTTTAAATTACTTATTTTTAAATGAAATTCAGCTCATTAGTCAGAGATAAAAGATGATTAAATTTCTATCCTAATATTGAAGCTAAATACATTGACACACTTTATTTATTATCATTTTTCAGAAACATTGAAAAATTAACAATCTACATAACATTTAAGAGAAGCTTTAGGAGTGTATTTTACTCTAAATGCTTTTATTAATTTATATGTAGATAGAATTTATAGAACTATGGGTCGTTTGACTTTAGTCTATTTCGATTGAAACGAGTAAAGAGGGAAAAAAAACGCACACCCTTAACAGAATTTGCCTTTTGAAAACATTTATTTTTCTTTTGTTTTAATCCATGAAGATTTCCTACCAAGTTTTACACATGTTCCTTTATAAAATTTTCCCGGAGAAGGGGCTTATGTGCGACATACACATACCGCGATGCACTGGAGCATAATGCGGAACTGGGATGGAGCGAAATTACTTTTTATGACTAATAAACACCTGACTTACATGCATTTTATACTAAATGCACCCATTAACTATAGTAAAAATTTTGATTTATAAACAAAAAATTAATTTCATAATCACGCATATTGCGTATGATGTGCCGCAAAAGTCGAATTAGACATAGAAGTGCTTTTCATCTTTTTTTAAATATTAAATTTAATATCTGGAATATCTTCAGTAGAGCATTTTATATTAAGTGTATTCATAAATTTTAATTTAGATTGTGTGTGTGTGAAATTTATAGTGTTTTATAAATTGCCACATGAATTAAGTACTATGTATTAATAATATATTGCATAAAGTGAATAGACACAGGAAGACTCTAAAATATTATTTTGTATAACAAATAAATGGAATAATTTTAAGGATGTATCGATTATAACTACAAATAGAATATAGTTTTATGGTATTTATTGAAATTTCATAGTCATGAGGCAAATTTTAAAGTTCCATGCTTGGAAAAAGGAACGTTCTTCCAGCAGAAATTTTGTCCATGGAAAATATATACTTTTTGTGATAAATGTCTGTGTCAGTAAAGGCTACTTACGAAGTTCCCCAGGGATAGGATTTTACATTGATTGCACCCATTAATTTGAATACTTATTGAGTTGTAGCAAAGAAAAAATTGAATTTCAAAATTTGAAAGTCCCGTGCTTCTGTGTTTATAAACGGGACACATAGCCACTGCAAAATTTCTTTCCATGTTAAATATTTTTATTTATTTCATTAATATGCCAAATTTTATGCTTGTATTATAATTTTTCATGGGAAATTAATATACACATGCAACGAAAACGTCAAATATAAATTCCTACCCCAGGAATATATTAGTAGGATAAGGCGCGCATAAGACGAACTAGATAAGATGGCACTTATTTATTTTACTTATTAAAATAGCTTTACCTGCTTTAATATACTTTTATATTCAAGTTCAAAGTATTTGGTTCAGCATTTTATGTAAATACTGATATAAAGTCTGGACCAGGTGATTTTTAGTTTTCAATTTTTTCAACGCTTTCTTAATTTTCAATGATATTGGTGATACAACCAATTTTGTTTTGGTTCTTAGTAGTTAGGAAATTTTGAATATTCATGGCATTGTTGGAAAATAGTATTTCTTTTATTCGTCATTATTTTTTACGTGCTATTCTTGATGTAAAGCTTGTTCATCGCATATTGATTTTATGAAAGAAAGCACAGCCTCTTAGTTGAACCACTTTAAATAGATTTGCGTAAAATCCATTTTTTTTTATATCCCGATTTTATTTTCTAGTTTTTTGTATGACTTAACAAGATTTTTAGTATTTTTCTTGTATATTGTTTACGAATGTAGATTGGTATTGAGTAGCCAATCTACATTAGAAATCAATTTAACCTTTTTTTTCCTTCTCCCAAAGAACAGATACCTTTGTCTTCGGAAAGAATCATTAATTCTCTCCATTCATCATCAGTATTTCCCATGCGCACAATGTAGTTTGTTCTTGAGTAATAATTATAGTATAATTTGTTGTTGAGATTTAATTGGTATTTTTGGTTTGCACCAGCAAGCTTCCTTGTAAATAGCCTCATGTTGCGCTCCACCAGTTAGACAGAAGCAGCCGGGTCATGGTTACTATGTCTTCAAAGTAATGTGGAAAATTTGAAGTCAAGCAGTGAGGTTTTGCTTGGTCCGTGCTTTTAAATTACAAAGATTCCCAGTCAGCAGCTTCTACCCAACTGGTAAAGCCCAAAACTGGGTTATGTACAAGGAAGTATGTTGACACATACATGATTTTTAAACACAACTCTAATTTAGTTATCTTTTTAAAAATATACCATCAAATTTATGCTCTAACTCAATAACAAATTCTCCTTTAAAAATGGAAAGTTGCTGTTTACTTATTTTGTATTCAAATAATGTAGCAGTTTATATAAAAGTTTATAACATACAATTTGTTAAATAAATAATACTTTTTGTGAACCATTATAACTCCACAAAAATTCAGTCGCCTGTCCATTTTAACTATAAACGAATACTGTTTGAAATGATTATTTTATAAATTCAATATTAAAAAAACTTCATGTGAAAAATAAAGAGCTGATATTTGACTCAAATAATATCATTACTTTAATGTTAAAAAGGAAGTTTTAAGAAATCTTCTGTTTATCATGATTGTAATTGTCAAAAAACAATGCAATCTGCATGAGTTTCATGAAAATATAGATTAAATGAAACTTAATAATGTTAAATAAGGAAGCAAATTTATATTTTTTAAAATTAAAATATATGGTGAAAAATTTAAAAGTATAATTTTTCTTTAAAATTTAAAAGAAATAAATTATTTTCCCTGAAAATTCTTATTTTTAACAAATACCAGCCAACATTTGTTCAACTAATATGGAGGACATAGGGGGGGGGGAAATCAATAATATTTAATTATAAAATTGTATAGTTTCTTTGCTCACAATACCCTTTTTTTTATACTGCCATCGTTTGTTTTTTTAAATTTAAATAAGATTCGAAATGAGGGGTAAATTTAATTTCATCATATGTGTTATTGCCAGGAATCAGCCAAATGTTTCAAAATACTTTTTTTATTTATGTCCAATCATTGTCTTGGACACAATCACATGAAAAGAAAAAATTTAAATATTTATAAATGATAAAAAATTATGGTACTTACATGAATTTACGGTAACAAAAATTTGCAATTATTTAAAAAATCAAACTGTTTTTATTGTGATGATTTTTAAAATTATTAAAAGTTTATAAAGTAAACATTTATGATTTGTAAACTTAATATATCCCCGTATGCTATGTACATGTTTGTGGATTAAATGTTTTAACATTGATTTAGTTTGAAGTAAAAAAAAAAATATCGTTTCTAGAAAATCTAAATACTTAAAAATATCATACAGATATCTGCAATTTGTATAAGTTATAACATATTTAACTATAGATTTTTTCACTGTATCAAACAATTTAAATTCTTAAATCTTTCTAATAAACTATTGCTTAGAAATACAAATAGAAATTGACAAAACAAAAAGACAAATGAACTGTGATTAAACATTAAAATTACTAAGTTACACAATTACAAGTGTGACGGGATAAGAGGTCTGTTATTATTATTTTTAATGTTAACAATAATTAAGTAATATTAGTGCCAATTTGAATTTTGTTTAGTAAGAAATTGGTAATGCATTTACAACATATGAGGAAATTTCAACATTTATTACTTTCCCACATTTAACTAAATTGTAAAAAAAGTTGAAGTACATGATTTTGCATTATATAATTATTTTTTACAGAAACATAATCCATAGAAATATCAATAAAAAAAATAACATAATTTTTAAGTTCATGTACAAATAATCACTGGTCATCTTAAAAACTACAAATATATAATACAAATCAAACTATATAGCTTGATATATATTTATATAAGTACTCAATATATATCAAACTGTATATATTTATATTTCTATTAGTACATGCAATATACACAAAATTTTCATTTATTTTACAAGTTTATCTTTTATTTATTTTTATCAATACTTATGATTTTTAATGATAAAAGATTAAACCAAAGGGGACATAAAACTAATGAGAAAATTTTATAGTTCCAGTTTCCAAAGAAAAACATATCTTCTATGCTGAATAAAATAACTTTCTTGTGTCCTTCCACTCCACGAATAAAGTGAATCCACCAAATAGCAGAACGATCCATAGCATAGGATTGAGTTACAACGATCAAATAAATCACAACAAACGGATTAATCAATAGAAGATAAAAATAATGGAAAAATGAATATTTACCCTTATATTGAAGTGTTATACTAGCAGGTACATATAAAAGAGTGAATATTAATGAAAAGGATATATTTACAAGTGCTAATGTGAACATAAAACCTCCAAGCATTAATAACACAATGCACATTTTGTAGCTAAATTCATTTTTGGAAATATTTCTACGAAAATTTATACTAATTGTTGAAAGGGACCAAAGTAACATCACTGCTAAAACTATGATATATAGCAAATCTTCTGTTGAATAATGCAAAAATTCCCTTACATGATCTATATAGATTGGGACAAACAGCATTATTATGCTGAAAAATGAATGCAGAGTAAATATATCATAGGCAATCCAGTAATTGATTCTTTTTGATGGAGAAGTTAATAATGCATTTGATTCATGAATATTTAAATATAAATGTAAAGCTTTGAGCAAAACAGGCGCTGCAATCAAAGAAAATGGTGGAAAGTATAATCCAATTGATATATAAGTACGTGTACTAGGTAATAGGTAGAAAAAGAAAGACTGATGAAATTTTTCTAAAAGATTATTCAAACTTCTTGTTGCACCTTCAATAACACGACCAAATTGAATGAGAGTTACTGAATTTGAGCCTTTTCTTGTCATGGACTTTAAAGTTAAAGCTTGAATTCCAAAGCGATGGAAGAGTCCATGGCCACTTGTTGGTAAGCCCATTGCCTGCATAGATACCATGTAAGTCACTGTCTCAAAGTTATGTTTCCAGTTATACCAATTAATAGGTCTGGAAGGATAATAATTGAATTTTTCTTGGAAACTTGTAGGTACTTGCTCCCTAGTACATAGTTCTACCAGCAAGTTAAAAAAGTCAAGATTTGGTAATTGTCCATGCAAGCCTTCAATTTTGATATCAATATGGGAAAATCGATCACTACTAATTTCTAAATTTATGACTCCTTGTATAAGACCACTTGTACTCTGCAATCTTTCGGTAACAATGAAATCAGAAGTAGAAACATCATGATAGGCATCTAACCAGGCTTGGAATCCTATGTTTTCAAACTGTGTCACTAAGAATATAATGTCCTTGCTCCAATATGTTTGTTTGCGAAATGCATGAGCCAGTTCAATCATTAAAGCGATTGAAGCAAAAGTGTCCTTATGTATACTATCATCATTTCTATATGGTGTTGAAATAACCAACGCTTCTGTACTGGCCACTTTTGGTGCTCTTAGAATGGCATATAGATTTTTCCCTATGTAAGTAGGTTTTGAACCAAGTGGATAATGTACAGAAAAATTATTCTGATAAACATCTAGTCCAAGTTGGTGAAATTGCCCTTGAATCCACACAGATGGTAAAGTAGCTGGATGACTTTTGGCTTCATCTTTTAATGCTGCAAGACGATTCGATAGAGATGATCGAGGATTGAATTCAAGTACAACAAGACCAGGAAGTAAGGCATTTTCAGAAAAATATGTCTTATTATTAAAAGTATCTGAAGCTAAAAGACAGAACCATATAATTCCTATGAAGAAGCTCAGAATTATAAGTTTTTGAGAATGTTTGGTGATAATACTTGTCAACTTTTTTTGGTTTTTTGCATTACTTAATAGACCCATGTTTTAGGGACTAAGAATTACTATACAAAAAACTAAGAATTATTAGCAAATTAAGTTCCACATATTTAAAATTTTGCGGGTCTAAATTTTAACACATTTTTTGATAACTCATAAAATTTTCAGAATATTAGGGTCAATTACATTATTATACATCTTTTTTACATAAAACAACATAAACTTACACAAACAGATTTAAATTTCAATCATCAAACAAATCTACAGAGCCGGGTTAACATATAAAATAATGCTGATTGATTAATTGATTGTTGCAGAAGCAGGTATTTGAAGAATGCCATTCCAATACATATAATTTCTTGATATAAATTTTAAATTCTTATTGTAGAACTGTATTCTTATAAATTAAAAAAAAAATTTCATAGCTATTTATTCGATTGATCAGTTTTAAGATTGATGGAATAAAATATAATGATATTTAGAGGAAATTTTTTATGGAAATAAATGTTAAATTTATAAAAATATTTGAGCGATATTTGAGACCTTTAATTCAAGAAGTTCTCCATATATTTAAAATTTACGTCAGCAAGGCATGTTGCTAAGAAAAAATAAACATTAGTATAAATAATAAGGTGGGATTTTTTTTGCATCTGGTTAGTACTGATTACAATAGAAATAAAAAAATATCTGAAACCAATATTTTGTAATCGGCATTATTATGTACTAACTCTTAGTCAGTACTTTTCTTAAGTACCCGTTACTTTAAGTAACAAAGTTAATGAGGGTCCGGGATTTTCGTCACTACCGAGATAGTATTTTGGAAGATATTAGTATCCTAAAATAGGTGCAATTATAATATACTTGAAATGGAAGTAACTGTTTTAGGTACAGAAATAACGACAGTACCTTGAAATAAGTGCAGTTACAATGTAGTCGACTGGAAGTACCTGTTTCAAAGTAATCAGTGCAGCTGCTATGCTCTCAACGTAAAGTAAATTTTTCAAGTACAGAAGAGCCAATGATAGAGCGAATATAGCAACTATAAGTAGCAATGTCAGTCAACAATATATCGATACAGGCTTTAAGGAGATGAGGTAGTATTTAGGCAATCGCTTCTAATGTGAGGGAGCCTGGGTAGGAGAAGGGAAATTTTTGTTAGGCTGAAAAATAAGAAGAGTGATTCTTGAAAATTGGAAGATCACTTTGGGTTCTAATGGGGAATTGAAGGAAAATAATGATTTTCTATTGAGAAATGCAAATAAGTGATGCTTTTGAATAAAATAAGCATGCTTCTTTGTTTCGTTTTGATTAATAAAATAGATGAATTGAGATAAGCACTGAATAAAAGTGGCACATTATATTTTTTTTTCAAAAATATATATACAATCATCATATTTTATATATCATAAAAATATATATATAAAATATCATGTTTTTATAAATGTTAGAAAAGCCTGATATTTTCATTATGTATTTAGTAATTTTTAATAGCTTTAATTTTGTAATTTTTTTTAGGAATTCAGCTTAACTTTAAATTAAGTTTTTAAAATATTGTCTTTGTTATCCAAATTGCTCTATTGACTTGAAAATAGATGCATTGAACTATTTTTACTATTTCAGTTTTAAAGATAACTTAAGCTCAATTAATAAATATTTTTTTTACATAACAAATGTGACTGCAAATAATTTTTTCAAAAATGTTTCTGACATTAAAATTATGCAGCTGTATAATTACATAAAGTGCTATTCTGAGAATGTAAACAAAACTAATGAAAATTGTCCTAGAGAAATATTCTACTTTATGATATCTTGTAAAAGTATTTAGTACTAGGAAGACGAATTGTATTATTCATTTTTTTTCTCTTATGTTAATTTATTTAATTGTTCTTAGGAAAAAATTGCATACTAAAGGAATTTATCTTGTTACTTTTGGTTAATGTCATGGTAATTTTTTTACTATGGTTTAATTTAAATATGAGTATTTTCAAAATCTATACATTATTTTATTTCATAATATTTTGCTAAAATATAATTAAGGAGTTTAGAGCCAAACAAAACTTTGTTGTATATTTTAGTAATTAATAAGTCTTAACTAATATGTTCACTCTGTATCAAAGAAATTTGCAGAGAATAGTTGAATAACATTTCACATAATGCATTTTTATCAAACTATAAAAGTGATGTTATTACAAATTGTTAAATATACATGTGTTTTATTTTGGTTTTAAGGTTTCTTAAATTAAAATGCTCACATTAAATCAGTTTGTATACTTTCATTGTTATTTTTATTACTATAAGTATGTTTTGATTATCATTATTTTTTGATTATGTATATTTTTTATTTTTTCATTGTTCAGTTTCACTTTATTTTACTATAAATATTAGTTGAAACTTTTGGAAAAAAAATTATTTTGCATTTTTACCATACAATACATCTTTATTCATATAATAAGAATGTTAATTTAAACCTAATGAAGCTATTTTATTCATTTTAGTTTAGAATTTCAAATTGAAGAACAAAATGTTTAAACTAAGTCAGTTTTTACTTTTTATCTTTGTTTATACTATCATATGTTACCATCATGTGTAATTTATAAATTATGGCTTAATGTAAATAAAAAATGTGTATTTTTGTTCCTTCATTTCATATTAAATATTAAATTACTCAGTATTTTATATTTAAAAGTTATGAAATTTAGATTTTCGGTAAAAATGTTTTATATTTTTTGATATTTAATAAATTTTAATGCAATTATAAATTTAATATAGATTATTATCTACTTAAACATTATTAACAAATTAATTGCAAACCTATTTTATTTATCCATAAACCGACTAAGACTCTCTAGAATGCATAATAACAAGATATGCAATTTTAATTAAAGAAAAACCTGGTTTATCTTGTATGTAAAATTATAAATGAATAAACGTCATTTATAAGAAAAATTACTGTTCATTATAATATCCACAAATACTACAATTTGTTTCGTTAATGTTTAATAACAGAAAAATATAAGAAATTTAAAAAGATGGTTTTATTTTATTTTTATTTAATTAATTGCTGTATTTTTTTAAGCAAACTTTAAAAAAATCTCTTTGTAATTGATGAATCCTACAACATCACAATTTTTCACAAACTATTTTACCATTTAATTATAAAATATGAAGTTAAAAAATTTTACTAAATTCTAACAAAAAAATTAAGCTAATTAGATTGAAAATTAGAAATCATTTTCTTATGCCATTTAATTTCATATTTTAATTAACATTGGAAATCTTTGAAAATTGCTATTAAAAAATTTGAAAATATACTTTAAAATGATACAAATATAAATAAGAAGAGATTATGAATTTTAAGTTGAAGGAAAAATGCTTATCAAATTTCACAAGTTCAAAATTTTAAACGAAAAAACTGTTTGTAGAGGAAATAACGTATATTTATCTGCTGCATACTAGAAAGTAAAGCATTATATGAAAAAGCATAAAATTGCAATTTTAAAATCTATTATAAATAAGAAGAATTATTTTTTATAGTTCTTTTAATTAACATTTAAGTGGATGTTTATTTATAAATGATAATGATTTAAATAAATATTAATTACATTAATTCATTTAATGGAATTTTATAAAATATTAATTTCTTTTAATTAATTAAATTTTAACTCAATTTATTTATAACTTATAGAAGCATCGTAATTATTTTTTAATTCAATAGATAGCAGCTCATAGCTAAATGCAACAAATACAAAATGTGATAGGTAAAATGCTTGTTACTTTAAAAGTAATTATAATCAAGGCTGCCAAGAAATCCCGAGGTTATCTATAAGGTCTTGCTCAGTAGTAACCAAGTACAAAAAAAGTAACTACGTCCCATTCGTATTTTGTACGAATTTCATTTTGTTTTGTGCTGCTCTCTGTCGGATTTAAAAATAAAGACAAAGTTTCTACAAGTTTTATAAATAAATTTAATAAAAATTAAATTAATAATATATAAAATAATTATTATTAACTAAAATATAAATAATTAAATTTATCATATATGTATTATGTAATTCCATAAAACTAATTAATATACGTAATGTTAATTTAAATCATTGTCATTATAAATAAGCATTTATATTAATGAAAAGATCCTATATGATGAAGTAATTTTTATCAGTGCATTCCTATTTACGTTGACAATTTTCCTTGATTTCTGTTTTCTTATTCTTAAAATAGCAATAAATCTTATGCTTAAAATAGAAGTTAATGCGTTTAGTAAAGAAATTACATTATTTTTTGTTGAAGTTAAAAATTTGTGAATTCATTTTATTCTTTGCTGAAAATTACTTTTTTCAAACAAATGTTTATTAAGCTATATACATTGGGGGAATCTCAATTCTTTCTACTTTAGGTTAGAAATATGTCTCATCCTATTGCTGAAAGTAAATGTGCTTAAATAATATTAAATATTCTTAAATTGCCATTACTTATCAAATTAGTACTATAATAATGATGAAAGAATCAAGTATTGGCTTATTTTTGCAATGTGGAGGACAGTGTAAAAAAATTATCAATAATACTCTCATGTTATACTTGAAAGATTCATCAATGAATAATTTACAATATATTGATATATTTCTATGTAACAGTACTGTAGTGCATTATAACTAGTGTTTATTTTAAGCTATATTAATTTTTAAACGTGTAAAACTAAAATCATTTTATGCAATGGTATATAAGTGCAATGTTGTACAAAAGTTTGTGAAGTTTCTTATAATGTTAGAATGAAATTTAGTTAACTTTATTTTCTTTTCAAATAAAGTTTAAACCTTCCTGTACATTACCAATCAATTAAACAGTGGGTCAACAAAAGCTGATGGTATCGGAACTTTAAGTTAATTCTCATAACACCAAAATAATCAGTAAGACGCAGCAACATCAGGAAGACGTGTATACTAAGTCTAAAAACGAATTCTTTTTCTTGTTCAAGAGTGAATGGGATCAAGACAGAGACCCTCTGTTCAAAGAAACATGATCTTGCAACATTCAATTATCACGGTGAATCCTTTCGAAAATTCTTTGACAAAGCATAGATAATAAACACTTAGCTGGAAGCTATTTTAAGGCTCTAAAATAATACATTACGTATTTGGACAAATTTATTGATTTAAAATAAGCTTAGACTCTTTTAGACTGATTTTTCGGACCTTATTATGTTTCTCTAAGTTCGTTCAATGTTACTCTATATATTTAATTACACACTTTGTTTTCAAAAATCATTTTCACAACGTTATTCGATCAGATTTGCACATTGCTTTATCAACATACGTGATTTATGAAATTCGACATGCGCTAATATCACTATATCCTAAGTTTATTTTAACGGATAATGAATCCCATATAATGAATGAATCCCGTATAAGTCTTTTCCCGTTTAATGAATGAGCATAAATGATTGGTATTCTTCATAAATTCATTGAATAATGTATACTAAGACAAAACTCATTTACAAATCCAATATAAATAAATATTTTTTTATAATTATTATATAAAATAAAGTATCAATAATATAATCATCAAATAAAATCATTTATTAAAAAATATTTAAAAATAAAAGAAATAATTTCACGGTGAATACTGTTATATTCCTTGAAAAATGATAGTTTAATTTCATCAGAATAATAATTTAAATTCATTCTTTATTTGATTTATTTGTAATCAAATGTATCTTATGAGAAAAGGATTTTGCTTGTACTTGGTGTAAAAATGAATTTTTTTTTTCAATTGTAAACATAATTAATATATTTTTGAATAGTAATATTTTGACCCTTATACATCCAATACATTATAGAAAGAATTTTATCGTTTTATTTATTATATTTTCTAGAACAAAATTCATTATTGAATTTTATGCTTCCATATGTGTAATTACAATTTGCACTGTTCAAAATAATTAAAGGATATTGTAAGTTTTAGATAAAGTAAAGGCATAAGCGAAATCTTTTTTTGCTGGAAATGGAAGAAGAGAATCACAAATGCAAATTTTTCCCTTCAGTGGAAGTGAATGAAATTTGACTTTCAACTGAATAAAAGACAATGAAGACAAGGATGATCTGCATTCAGTGACTGCTTTGTTTTGATGAGTACGATGTCTCAGTGAAGTCATTTAACCGATTCAGAAGCTTGGAGAGTTGTTGGTAGGTTAGAAGGGGGCAAAACTAAAACTGAAGTAGCGCAAGAAACTGGAGTGTCAAAAAATGTGATTTCCAGGATCTGGAACAGTTTTTTGGAGACTGGAAGTGCAGGTCGTAGACGGGCAACAACAACGTTTTTTGGGGACAGGAAGTGTAGGCCGAAGACCAGGGCAAGGTCGTAGACGGTAACAACGCCTAATGAATATCGCTATTTAGTGTTAACGGCTCGGAGACACCAAAATATGAACAATACCCTTCTCCAACAACACCTTCGCTCGGCTACTGACACCACGGTTTCAACTCAGACTGTCCAAAACCGGCTTCATGGTGTAGGTCTGTATGCAAGGGGACGAATATTATGTGTTAAACTAACATCAAGGCATCGTCGCGACCGCAGAGAGTGGGCAACAGAGCATGTGAACTGGAGGAGAAATGAATGGAGCAATGTTCTTTTTTTCCGACGAGTCCCGTTTTTCTGTTCATCCTGATAATAGGCGTATTTTCATCTGGAGGGACCGTGGCAATAGGAATAATCCTGCGTTCGTGCATGAAAGTGTCAGATTTGTCGGTGGGGGAGTGTCAGTGATATGGTGGCATCTCCATTGACAGACGCACAGACCTCTATATCATTCGAAAGGGACTTCTGACTGGTGGCCGATATAGGGATGAGATCCTCAGACTTATTGTAATCTCTTATGCTGCAGCAATCAGAGATGACTTCATTTTAATGGATGATAACTGCAGGCCATATCAGGATTTCTTTTTCGAGGAAGGAATCGTACGAATGGAATGGCCAGCGTGTTCTTCTGACATGAATCTAATAGGGCACGTTTGGGACGCTCTAGGAAGACGAGTTGCTGACCACCAACCACCCCCACAAATTCACCAAGAACTGGAAAGAGCTCTTCTGGAATAGTGGGACAGAATACCACAACTCGTGATGAATAGCCTCATTGACTCCATGCCTCAAAGGTATTCAACGTTGCTGGTCGTCAGTGGAAACCATACGCCCTACTGAAAATGATTTCCATTGAAGAAAAGACTTTTTCTTATTCTTAATTTCTCATATGCACAAATTGTGTACAAATTGTGCACTCATATACACAAATACGCAATAAAATGCATTTTTTTTCTGCCAAGCATGTGTAATTTATTCCCATTTAACCTACTACGTCTGTCAAACATGTATCAATCAGCTAAAATGTTTCCCAGCCACAAGATCCTTTTAAAACCACTATATCCTTTAATTGTTTTGAGCAGTTTATTAAAGTGCACAATTTATGACTATTATACTTTAAACCTGTTTCTTGATAATCTTTTCACGTATTGAAATCCTATAAATATATCAAATTTAGTACAATATATCAGATATATAAATATGCCACATATATTATATACATAAAAATATTTCAGATCAAAGCTGTTATTGCTGGACAAATTTACAAGATATTCACAATTTGACGACAAATTCTGAAATTTTTGCTAATTATTATAAAAAAAGAAATATATGGAAAAACTTGTGAATAAAAATGACATTTTAGAATGTGCTTTGAAAGCATTAAAAGAATAACAGTTACTAGCATTTTTTTACATATAAATAAAACTGTATCCATATTCTGGTAGTATGTGATAGCTTCATTGAAGTTCTTTAAGTTTAGGGGATATTTTTCAAAAGTATAAAATGTCGGTCTTTACTCACTTTCAAAAAGGCAAAATATTTGCAGGAGCTCTCCAATGGAGCAGTCATAACAACCTAGAATTAAGATGTTTCTAGAGAAGCATGATCGAAAGTCGTGACAGCTTAGAGCAGAAAGACAAGCTCGGCAAAGCAAAATAACCGAGTTAAAGAGACCGACGGATTTGGATTGTAAAGTCCAATAACAGAACAATTGTAGCAAAAGCGACCACAGATCTCAATCAGCATCTGTTATTGATACAGTGTTAATGATACAGCTAAAAGGCACCTTCATAAACATAACATTTACGACAGAAATCAATTCGAAAGCCACTAATAGCTAACTAATAGGCCACTAATAAGCTTGTCACTAACAGGCCAAGCGTCGTCTACAGTAGTCACAAAACCTAGTCGATTGATAAGAAAGTAGTAAGGGCTGATCGTTTTTATCCCTTTTCCCTGTAATAGGATGGGTGCACATTTGGAGGACATTTGCACAAAAACAGACTACGATCGAACTGCCAAACATGGAGAAGATCTGCCATGAAATGGGCCGCCATGTCATGGATTTAAGCTGGAAAAATCATAACCCTGAAAGGTAGGATCACTGGAGAGAAATTTTAGCTGACAAGGTCCGTCCTATGAAGTAAGCTTTGTTTCTTGCAGAAAAGGAAATTTTTCCAAGATGACAATGCAAATATCCATGCAGCAGGACTCGTCTTGATAAACACGAGGATGAAATTAAACATCTACATTGGCCCATACAATCGCGTGACCTGAACACAACCGAATATCCATTTCTATAGTTTATCATAATCTATTTTGAATATTTCAAATACGGAATGAATACCCTCCACAGTCATCTCTTTCAAAACTTTCGCATTATAAGAATGATCTAAACACTATTATCTACCCCCGCTTGTATAAATTGATTCCTGATGTATAATTTTGATTTATATCTATAACATAATTGTTAATATGATAATTAATTTAAAAAGAAGAGGAAGTAAACTAAATAAAAATACCTGCTCTTATTAGAATTCTGGGTTCGATGCTTAAATAAATATCCAAACATGAAGTAGAGAATTTTAGATTTTTAATAACTTTAGCTTGATAATGATTATAGATGATTTGGAAAATTTAAGAATATGTAAAGAAAAATTTGAAACTTTTGTTTCTGGTGATACTTATTTCAGAGGATACTGTAACATAAACTCATGTTAAAGCAGAAACAGAAAATAACAAAAGGGTTGATGACAATGATAAACATAAAGAATTCCAAGCTCAGCCGCCTCCAACATACTCAAGGATTTTTGAGTACTAAAAATTTTTAAAAGAGAATAAAAATGTTTTTTTAACCATGTGTTTCATGAGAAGAACAATAATACGTGAACACTAAGTGATTCAGAGCAAATCAATGAACTTTTTTTTAACTATTTAGAATTAAAAAGTAAAGTGTAAATAATAGATTCTGTATGTTTGAGTTTTTATGATCATTTTTAAGAAATCATTTTTTACGAGCACACCGTAATAGGGAATAAATATTGTGGTCTTTTCACATTTCTTACATGTGAGATCAACTCTAATTAATTCACGTTTCTCTTTACAGGTGTTGCATTAACTACTATTCCATTAAACTGTAATTAAGAATTTTATTTATGGACTAAAATTATAAAAACGATCTTACTCTCTATAATAATGATGTGATTAAAACACCTTTGGAACAACAAGAATTCAATAAGATAAGTCCCATTTACATTGCTAGATTACATCCAACAAGGAATCACACCATGATATGAAACAAAATTTCCTGCGCAGTTTAAATAGGCATTTGAACTTACAGTGGCGCTCCTTGTCGACGATGACAGAAAAGTTTCGACGATTTCACTTCGTGTCTCTTCCGGATCACGACGCTTGACAAATATTTTAGTTACTTCACTTTCAAAACGAAATCATGAGACCATTTGAAAACATAATTATTTAGTTTCCATTCTTGACACACTTGATTAAAAAAATAGCAACAAATTATATACTTTGTATTTTAAAAGTTTGTTTTTTACTTTGTTATTTCTGATTAAAGCAGGCAGTGATGCATGAAGTTTGTAAGTAAACAGTAGAGAATATTTCGTTCCATCTAATTGGAAATATTTGCGATTAATACAGAATGTATCAAGAGTTGATTCTTGTCTCGAAATATGACAGCATAAACTTCGAATTGTAACAGCTTATTTAATAAGTTTTCAGCTCATTAAGAAGGGCGTTTTTAGGAACAGCAAATAAATTATTTACGTAAGTATATATTGGTACAATATTTATTCCCCACTACTATTTGAACTGATTTATTTAAGTTTTTATGAGAATTTATATTTGGATCATTATTGCTGTAACAGAATATAATAAGTTAGTATTTTAAGGTTGTTAATTTTACACTATAGGGAATCTTTTAAAACATATGCTTTTTTTTTTTTTTTTTTAAATAAACCTTTTAAATTTAAGTCACAGGAAACATGGGATTTTGATAAAATAATAAATGAGATCATGATTCAGTATTATATGCATGAGTGTAAATATTTTTTATTAAATGATATAAATAATATAATAATTTCCAGGTACTGCACCTAAATAATTTTATTAAAATATACATTATATTCTAACGTTTAATTAAACAGTTTCTTGATTAAATTTCATAAAACAAATGTTGTGTTTTCTATTAGCCACAAGAACAATAAACACAATTAAGAAGATAACGTTTACTTAAATTTACAATAGCATTTCAAAATTTTTACATTTTACAGAAGAATTGAAAACATATTGTACATTTTTGTCAAAAAGTTTTCAAATTAAAATGCATATCAAAATATTTTTTACAAGATACAAATTATTTTGAAATTATCAATAATCATTTTATTCCTGGTATTGAAATACTTGTTTCATTATCATTTTCCAGTTTTGTTATTTCTTTAAGTAATCATTTTTAATATTATTTTTTACATTTCATGCTATGAAATGGAGCTAAAAAAATACTAATTTTCTATCTGTAAATTTAAATTCATATAAAAAAAGCTTGCAAAACATTCTGGTATCTAAGTATTTGAAAAGACTATTTAGAAATTAAATTTGCGTGTTGCGTCAGTATGCTTCATTGTCCTGAGCTGCGCTCTATTAGTTGGTCAGGTGGGAGTCTTCGTCATTCAGAAGTAGGAATCAAGCCCCGCCCCCATTACTTAAATTGTCACTTCAGTGGTATTATTTCATTTGGAGGACCACAAGTTATTTAACGTGATTTTCAGAGAACATGACAAGTCTGCGGTTGAATCGGTATTCTAACTTATTACCTTCCGACAGTGAGAAGCAACTAGTGTTTGTAACCTCAACATTCACGATTCTGCCCTATTTTGAGAGTTTTGAGGCCTACGATTTAAAAATTATTGTAAAATGTTTTATTGCACAACTCATTTTCTGAAAAGAATTCATAAATAGTGAATTACCAGTCACATGGAAGAATTTCCAGCCTATTGTGAACTTTCAACAGGAGTATACATATAAGTGTAATGAAATAATTTTGGTGTTATTTAATTTATTGATATCAAATATAGAAAAATAGAAACAAAGTTAAGTAACAAAATAGATTTAAGATTATCAGCAAAGATCAAAGGCAAGAAAAGAAAGTTTTCTGAATTATAACTAAAATATATTGAGGCACAAAGCGGTTCCCTGACACATGGCGTTAAAAAAGCAACTGTAGCAAATGAAATAAAACAAGAGCTAAATTCAAACTTGCCAAAACAAGAGCTAAATTCAAACTATTTTACTCTAAATATAGAGCAGGCATCCTATTTTTAATTAAAAGACAATGAATTCAATAAAGTATATGCATTAGTTTACCGGAAATTATGCAATATAATGGTGTGTAATATGCAATATAGTATATATAATATGTGCAATTATGTATATCACTGAAGAAGAATTTCATTGAATAAAATTCGTTCCAAGTTATTTTAGAAAAAGTCCGGTGAAATAAATATCTGTCGTTGAAATTTCCATCAATTTATTTTTATGTTGGTTTATTCTTGATTGCTTTTTTTAAAACAATTCTAACATGCTTCAATAAATAAAAATTTGAATATAAATAATTAATTTATTGTATTTGCAGAAAATGTAATATTTGTTACATTATTTAACTGTAGTTTTACATTTTTGTAACGATATCATTTTAATCCACTACAGATTATCAATATTTAGAAACTTCATAATTTATCACTATGGCGACAGAAGCATTTGCGTGAATAATTGTCCGAATTTCCTTCATTATCTTTTTTGAAATTAGAATCCAAATTCTTAGGATATTCTTTGACGATCCTTTCAATCAGCGAACTAGTAGTTATTTTAATGTGATTTTCGCGTGACACTTCAAACAGCCCAATAATCCTCTCTAACCACAAAAACGTTTTCCAATCAATAAAAATGAAATGCTTTTTGGCCGTCTCTCTATTTCTGACCACAGTCTAGGAGACCTCATCTGAACTTTGACGTTCGGAAGCGCTTGTTGTCGCAGTATTGGAAGGCAAAGCGAATTACGGATAATTTTCAAAAGAATCGCCCCTGATTTTTGATGTGAAAAGACATTGTGGAGGAAACCTTAGGATTTATTTGATATTCTTTGGGTAGTAGTAAAATGAATTCTTTATTTAAATGCTACATGTGCAAGAGTTATGTAATCACTAATTACTCAATCTAAGAGACCTCATCTAAACTTCGACGTGAATTAGGTCGGGAGCACTTGTTGCCTCAGTATTGGATAGCAAAGTGTGTTGTTGTCGATTTTCAAAAGAATTGTCCTTGAAAATACAATGTGGATGAAATTCTAGGATTTATTTGCTTGCCTTGGGTAATTATAAAATGATTTCTTTATTAAATATTCGAAAGCTACTAGTGGAGTATTACAGTATTTCTAGTGCAGAGAGAAAATTACAGCTTATGAAAAGCATGGATTCCGAAAGAAATTTACAAATTTCTTTAAAATGTTGGTGGTTTGCATTATTATTTTTTGCAAGTAACAAAGCAATCAGTTTCAGAAATTATTTTAATAAAATTATTTTATAAATTAATCTCAATCATACTCTAAAAGATCTTTTGAGTTGCTTTTTATCTTTATAATTTTATCATTTAACATGACATCTATAGAAATGTGTGTGCCGTTTCACTTTAAGTCAGAATGCATTCCAATGAACAATAGCATTTTTGAATTTTATTTACAGTTATAGACATTTTATGTTTTAAGCTTTTAAGGATTTCATCAGTATTTAATTTTATATAAATTTTTGTATTTATATGTCATTAGCACATTTTTATTGCAGTTATTTTCTATTATTAACATATTTTATCTATTTAAATTTTTAAAGAAACTGTTTCTCTTAATCATAAAATCATCATAGTTTATCTTACTGTAAATTAGCACATTAAACACGTCAAAAAAAGTTCAATAGTTAACATCTCGACAATTTACAAAAAAAATGATTAGAAACATATTGAATTAATTTATATTGAATAAAACTACCTTATTCTTCCATATTGCTGTAAAATTATTTTAATATTAATATCTTGCTTATTGTTCTGTTTGTAGATATTCTAAATTAGTTACGTGATTTTATTATTTACTTGGACTTATCCTTTAGCGCGAAATATTTATCGTGCATAATTTCTGCGTTCAATGTGCATCATCCGAGGTCAACAAACCTTCTGTAAACGTTTATTTACCAAATAAGCTGTTTTTTCTCTAGATTGATTTCGGGAAAAAAAGGTTCACGGAAATATTTTTCATACATTCATTAAATATATTGAGATTTTCCCCTCAAATTCTGAGACAGTATTCATTAGCCAGAGACACTCGAAGAACACATGAGATTCAGAAATTAATCAGAAAATCCGCATAACGTCAATCATGTTCTAGAATCTCCATGGGATATTATTTTTAATAAAACATTATCTTGGTTCGTTTAAAATGCGTCCTGTGCAATGCATTGAAACTTTTATTTGATTGTCTGTCCACTAACAACTTTTTTCAGTTTTACATGGATTAGATGCAAGTATTCATATATGGATCACATATATTTGAAGAGTTTGGTCCTTCATTTATTCATTTCTCTTGAAAATATTGATAAAATACAAGTAAACCAAATCATTATTTATAACTTTGTTAAATAAAAATATCATCTCTGAAAATGAAACGTACAGCTTAAGTGACAAAAATCAAAACTTTCTTTTTAAAAGAAAAAGGAATCAAACATGCATTTCTTAATTATTTTTTACAAAGAAAACACCACAGCAAACTTTTATAGAAATGATTTCAAATTTAACTATAGCCCTCGTAACATTTTTGTGTGAACAAAAACAAACAATAATTTTTTAAAAACAAAAGAGTATTTTTTCTCCAAGATTGGAGATAAATTTATTGCAAAAAACGCAATATTTTTTAGCCAATTTATAAGTTAAGCAATATTTTGCATTATTTTTCACAGCGTCAGAATAATCATTGAAGTATAAATTTAAAGACACATTTTTTTTTATTGCAGAAGCATTTTATTTTTTATCATTGGATTTCCAGGTTCATGATATTGAAGTATAAAGACAAGTCATTAGATAAACTGAAAAAATACCTCCTAAAAGAATGTTTGAATAAAAATATATTTATTTTCAACCAAAGAACTTGCTTTGCAATCGCCCTTTTGAAAGCTAATTTAATTGAATGCAGATTCAAATAATGCTTTGTTTTCCTAACATCTGTATTCATTACTATTATGTTTCTATACAAAGTATAAGAAACACCATGATTTTTAAAATTCAAAGAAATGTAAAAGTAATTCCTAAAATGAATGAATTTTGATATTTTTCACAGTATATAATTCAACGCTTTAAGCTCAATTGGAGTTTTTTTTTTAAACAGAATATCTACAGAATGCTTTGATTTTTCAAAAACTCCTGATGTGCTCAGAATAATTTTTAAGCAAACAAAAAATTTTTCATCAGAGTGATTGACTTTTTTGACAAGTGCCGGCAAAAAATATTTTTAGGCACTGGAAAATGGATTTCTGAAACAATGATTCTTTAATAGTGTAAGAAGTTTAAAAACAACGAAAATTGTTTCACAGTACAGTTATTATTTATGCACCAAATGAAGGCCTTAAGAAACTATGAACAAATAACAGGTTATTGTTAAACTGGGAAATCCGTTACTTCATAGATAACATAAGTATTTCTTGAAATAAGTCAATTAAAGATAAAGTAATAATAAGACAATTAAAGACAAAATAATGCAAGTCAATTAAAGTATATAAAATTAGTAAATTCTCCTATTTAAGTAGGTATTCTATAGAATAATTAGTATTTGATCGTTAAAGTATAAAATAAGGAACTCGAAAGTTCTTTGTACCGATTCTAGCTGCTTTTAGTCAATTTCGAACAGCTTTTAGCTAATTTGCAATGACGTGTATGTGTACGCTTCATGTCGTTGCTTTTAGACCTTGGATTTTGATAGTGCATTTATGAACAATTGTAAATTATACCATCTGATTTTCCTATTATTAATCAATTTATACTCCACAAAAACGATAAGAGTATTTTGTCACTTTAGCTATTTTATAATCAATTAATTTATAAAATACTTAGAAACTGTCTATTTTTAATTCAGAGTCCTCAGTTATTTTTCAGAATTACTAGTTATTAAATGGAGTAACTAGATGAAGTATAAAATTTTTTTCTATTATGTGTTCACTATAATTTTTCAAGTTATTTAATGAAATACTTAATTATTCTAAGAAATAATTGACACTTTAACGGTGATATATATACATGCATATTTTTACTTCTTCTTTCTTATCCTCCAAAGTCTGACGGAGTCAGACAAGATCTAGAATTCTGATGACTCTTAAAAAGTCCAACACAAGAAGAGTAGTTGCATAGAGGTCCTCCCTAGAGAGGCCCATACAATCCAAAATGTGCCGTGGCGAAGCCTCGTGAACACCGCACTTTGTGCAGGAGTCGTACTTCTTTCTTCCCTCAAAAAACGAGAGGCACTTAATATGCCCACTGACGAGTCTTGTTAGCACAGTTGAGGAACCTCTATCACAGTCGAGGGCAAGGACAATTCCCGTTACTTACTCTTTTAATTAACATGTGAAAAATGCTTCAGTATGTAACTCAATTGAAATATAATATTTAACGTGTATTATATTGTAACATAAATCTATAGACCAACAATTTAAGTCAAATTAAAATAATTTAGTCTTCAAAAGAACTCCCATGGACTCTACATGCATGAGAGGAATATTGAAAGAAACCATTAATGTGTAACAAATATAAATAATTTAAAGGCATTATTTGAGAGGGTCGGGAAAAGAAATGTTGCAGGACTAAAAGGCAAATTCATGAATCAGTAAAATGTTTTGAAAGGCTTTTTGATGATGAAAGTTTATTTGTAATGCAATAGTCAGGAGGCTCTATTCATGATTATCAGAAATCGCTATTTCTAACACAAGGATTCGGTTTGATAAGGTTAAAGCATAAACTCATAAATAATGATAAATAACCATAAAAACAATGTTTTTTAAATTTTCGAGAACAATAAATTTTATGCTTCATTAACGGCAAAACACTGTGTTTCACAAGTGACATCGTTCTTTTTTGAAGATCTCAGATTCGATAGAAAGCTCTCGATGAACAATGGAAGATGGATGGACGAGTGCCCAAAGGCTCTCCAGACTTGTTTTCTTGCTATTATCTATGACACGTATTCTCCAAAGGCAAGTCACCGTGAAAGCTTAAAAGTCTTACAATCAAGATTAATCGATATATTGCGCCCAATAAATGTAAAATTTCTTTATATAGCCTATTCTATTCACATTCAAATTTTATTCAACCATTCATGTTCAATGTATAGCTAAATAAACGAATCAGATAACTCCCATGTTTTTATTGATACAGATATGAAGAAGAATTTAATTTCTCATTATTCGAACAACAATAACTGATATCGAACGCAATTCAAAGAGTGAAAACCTTCACAATATCTCGTAACACGGTCACTGTATAAGCTTATATATAATTTCATACATATACATACATATATAGAACATAAATGTATGCAAATATATACATATATATGCGTGTGTATATAAATATATAGAGAGAGATGCATAAATTTATATCTTTATGTCCAATTCAATGTCATTATCATTATGACGCTGAAATTAATACATTCACGCAGATAGGGGCTGAAATAAATCATTTTGGCTAGAGATGATTTTTGCATAACTGATATAATTTTTTTCCTTTATCATATTTTTGATATTCATTATATAATGTCAAATTATATTATGCAGAGCTCACTAATGCTTAGTGATAAGAAAACGCTCTTCCATGAGAAAGGTTCATTCATCAATAATGAAAGATGGATGTTTCTTTTATTCCATCTTCTTGCTGTCTTCAGATGTTGCATTGCTTCCTTCTAACTGTGAAAAAGCAGTTAAAACAGTTGTTATTAGAAGGCGTTACAAAAGCCTTTGCGTACAATTACAATTGCTCGTTGGGCGATATCAAAATTATGTCAGGCAAATTTTTGTATCTGATTTCTTATACAGTGTTTTAATATGTATTTTAATTTCTTTTTTGTGCCCACAAATAGGCGTTACACATTTTCCCTTTCCCCCTCTTTTTTTTAACTCTTCTAACTTATTAACTGATAAGTTCATAAAATTTTGGAGAAAAAGATAGATCACATAATTTTAACCGTCGTTTTTCTTCTATTGTTATACTGAAATTAATCAAGTAACTCGAATTGGTAATATTTCAATGAAGAATGCTTAAAATTGCACAATGAATATTTTTTTAGCATTCACTCATTAGCCTTGCTCATGCTTTTAAAATAGTGCTATTAACTTTTATCACCGCTTATGCTTACTTTATAACTTCATTTTGATAGTAATTGTTTGTTTTTCTAGTTAAGAAGACTTCACGATGAAAATTACCTCGGAGAACTCGTCTGATTTATCCATTCGTATTAAAATTCACACCTTTTTGTATCAGGTGACGTTTCATTTACTTACTGTTTTTCTCTTATTAAAATGGATTAACTTTTGATTTTACAACCATCTGAAGAAGGGTTGTAAGAAATGCATCAAGTGAAAAATGGCATGAATTGATCATCACACTTAAAAAAAGCTGCTGACATTTTGATTGTTTTTTGGGATTGCTTTTCAATTAGAATATCCGCATATATTTTTCGGGTATATTTAAGTAATTATAATGATAAATTGACTTTCTAATTACTTAGATATATTCCAAAAAAATATATACACAGAAGAAAGTCCAGGATGTTTGAGGAAGGAGAGCTAAATGTGGACTGTACGGCTCCAATCTTACGACTTGAATTCTTGCAGCAGTTACTGAGTTTTGCCAGCAACAGGGTACTTGACATTTCCATGCAGGAGGATAATGCTATTATGCCAGCAAACTTAAGAACTTTTGATTATGAACTTCATATGCTACTATAAAAATTAAATTACTTTGCATACTTAAAAAAAGACTTTTCTAAAAAAAACATTTCCATTTCAATATATATTTTAATAAGTAAAATGATTTTGCCAACTCATTTTACTTATCCATACTACAATTGCAAACAAGCATCTATCTTCCATCTGCTGAGGAATATTTTCTACATAAAATATTTTTTCAAATCCTGATTTTAATAAATTTTCTGCATTGAATTATTAATTTCTTTGTATCGAGGTGGCCTGGTTAGTTGAGGTTTTTGTTCTCATTATAGGATGGTGGTGAGTTCGAATCTCTACCCAAAAGATCTGTCGTGATTGCTTATGGTGGCTGGGTTTAAGTAAAATGGTTACGTGATTGAAGAGTACTGTGTAATTATCGTATTTGAAGGGTGCGGATTATCATAACCCTAATTATTCTAGATGTTTGAAGTCTTAAATTTCAGCAGAAAGTTTTAGCGAAAATTTTTGACGTTAAGTTAAAATAAATAAGGAAAAAGATTACTCAATACATAATAAATCATATTTATTTGAGAATTATAACTGAACATTTGGATTACATTGATATTCAGAAACTGATTTTTCTAAAATTGATGAGAAAGGGAATTTTAGTTTAAAACTGCTTGCAAGTATAAAGTTAAATGTGAGAGAACAATACCTTGATTCAAAAAGAAAAAATTATTTTCTAAATGAAAAATTTTCTCTGCTATATAAATTTCGATAATGTGTTATACTAGCTTCCTTTTAGAGAACATAATTTTATAAGAATGCTCAATTTACGTGACAATATGTATAAACATGTTTCATTTATATATTTTTTTCACCAATCTGTTTTTAATTTTTAAACAAATGTTTCAAATTTTGTTTAATAATTTTTTCTTCATTCAGTACTGATATTTTAAATCCTAATTTAAGAAAATATTATTGTATTTTTAAATTAAAATACAAATTATTCCAAAATAATGCAATACTATAATTGCATTTTGTTAAAAAGAAATGAAATAAATAATATATTAAAAGCCTAATTTCTACTTTAAAAATTTTGCTCAAGAGAAATACTTCTTTTTATATTATCCTAAATTAATTAAAATTATGTACGCACGAATTCCTAAAGAAAAACAGGTATTTATTTCTATTTATTTAAAAGATAAAGGAATTTACGAGATAGAGGGAAATTAAGGGAAATGTAAAATTTAGAAATTATAAAAACGATATTAACTGTGATCCATACATGCTAAATAAATTTGGTATGATATATTAAAACAAAATTTTTGTTTAGCTCGTTACTAAATAGCGAACTGTTAGGAAAAATATTTTGCAATTTTATTTAATCAAAAAGTCAAGCAGCATACTTTCTATGTTTAAATTACATTAGACAAACATAAGGGCTACGGAATTGTTCATAAAAGTGTGATTTTTAGATGTCATGCATCTTATTAAAAGTCGCTTTCATTTACATCTATGACATGTAAAATCATTTTTTTTTTTTTTTTGTATTATTTACACTTCCAACTGATGACTGGGTATAGAATTTTTTTCAAAGACTTTTGTTAAAAAGAAGATATTAAATAATGAAGCATGTATTTTTAAATGTATGATATTGTGTAAACAAAGTATTTAAATCTTGTATATTTAGAAACAATTTCATTACAAATTTTATTTTCATATTACAAAACATTTTTCGTTAATTGAACTTGTAAACAAAATAGAAATTCCAATGTTATCAGATGAAATTATTATAATAAACCTTTTTAAGGAAGTTATAATATAAGTTGAGCAATTTATATGATAATTTTAAACGACTCATTTAAACAATTTATGTTTACTTTATAGAAAAAGTAAAACAATAAGTGATTGTGTCAAAAATGAAAACATCGAAAATATAGAGTTTTATAATTTGCAGTTTTATTTCATAATGAAATTCTGACGCATCGCTTACTTTACATTCAAAAACATTATACGTGAAATTTTTTTTTCTAAAATGTTAATAAATTTAAATGGTTAATCTGAAAATGAGTGTTTCTTATTCCCTAGATATAGAATAAAAATGTCGTTTTAAGGCTACAAAGAGGCAACATATTAAATTATATTGAAAACCAATAAAATTCCTGATTCGGAATGGTACTGTATGTGCTATTTTGACCAAAATGCTACAAAATTTTTTTTAACTAACAACTGAAAATCCAAATTGTACCATTATATAAATGTAGTTATAAAGCTTAAAATGATATAGTTTTAAATATCTAACAAATAATTTATAAAATTTCTTTCTAGATAAGTTTAGCTGAAATGAAAATTATTAATAAAAATATTTCTCAAAATATTCAGTAACTAATGCATACTACAAATCTACTTAAATAGAGCAATATACTCTGCTATCAAGCTTAGTTATATTGTTAAGAAGTAAAATAATATTAATAAAGCTACATGCATAACCATTTTATTAATATAAAAAAATTAAATATTAACTTACAATTTGATTAATTTCTGAAAATAATATTTCAAATTTGGTTTCCTAACTTGGCCTTGAGACGTTTTGTTATGTATCTCTTTGGATTTTTCAAAACATTTTATTATGCAATGAATTCCATCGTAACATAAGCCTTTCTTCCTTTCGTTCCAGAATGACCCAATCTATTTGCTTCCAAATTAAACGATGCATTTTCTGACATTTCTTTTAGGCCTTTTATTACTATTAAAATAATTGGTTGCTTCCTT
This sequence comes from Latrodectus geometricus, assembly GCA_026290005.1. Classification (NCBI taxonomy): domain Eukaryota; kingdom Metazoa; phylum Arthropoda; class Arachnida; order Araneae; family Theridiidae; genus Latrodectus; species Latrodectus geometricus. Next base: position 249,193 of record JAPDSC010120677.1, on the reverse strand, counting down.
CCAATTATTTTGTTTAGTTTTGAGTTCTATTCTTGGACGGTATTATTTGCACTGTGCCGTCGGCCTCTCACATTGCACATTTCTATTGGTAAGTTATCTTCATCCAGTCACGATTCAACGAAATAATCCATAAACATCGATAACTTTCGCTGAAAAAATAATTTTCAGTTGTTATTAGACAACCTTCATGCATATATTTAACAGAATTCAAAGAAGAAGCTACACACGTTTTTTTCTTTAATATTTCTCACTTCTTAAGATTCTTCATAATCTGTAGCTAATCCCACCTCCCCGATTTTTTATTTCCCACCTCCTCGATTGGCCATTTGGTACTTTCGTACCAAATGGCCAATCAAACCTTTTTATTTCTTATTGAAATGATTGATTGAAATATTTCTTATTGAATGAAATTTTCATGTGCCGCACAAAAACAGCCGCACAAACAAAACAACAAAAACATCTCCTGCAGTTGACTGGAACCACTTTGCCAAGACTTTTTAGAAACTTTTATTTCGTGAACTCTTCTGCTATTTTGTCAAATATATTTTTAAATTCAATTGTAACTCTATAAACTGTTTTTGGCTGGTTTCCAGAGATTTTTTGTCTCTTATACTAACAATAAAGATTTTAGCTTGTTGCCTACAACTCTTGATTTCATAGTGAGATTCGAACAAAACTACATCAGCTTGCATACAAGCTTTCAAATCATGGGGGTTAAAATCGAAACCAATGATTTAAATGTGTATATCTCATTGTTTCTCCTTCATATTCATTTCTTACTTACTTCTGATAAGAGGGATATTTTTTTTTAGATTATAATATCAGTTCTAATATGCTCAAAATAAGCAAAATGTTTGGTTTGAAATAAATTTTATAACGACTGCGAGGAATTCCAACAAAAACAAAATTCTGAATTAACAATATGAATTCACTAATAAAAAGTAGTGAGCCAATTTTAGATTGCCTTTTCCTTTTTTAAAAATATTCGTAGTGTAAAATTTTTGAATTTTTGAAACCTAGTCAGACTTAGTCCCTCTCAACATTGTATAAAAAGTTGTGTCAAAAATTGAGACATTAGGTTTTCATAGCAGCTTTGTCACTGATTTTTATACACTTTTGAGAGGAGATGTTTATATATATATATATATATTTCTTTGTTCTTTAAATCATTTCATCTGCCATTGTTTTCCTAGGCAATTCTGCTTAGTTATATTTTGGAAGAGTATATTTTGTCTTCATGTTTTTCAAATCTAAGTTTGCACTGTTTTTATTTGTATAAACAGCATATTTCCGCCCCCTTAGAACAACATTCATCTTAAACGCATTTATAATGTTCCCAAAAATGATTTACATATTTTGCGGATATAGTTCATTCGATAAAGAATTTAATTTTATCTCATGGTTATTTCGAAAATAATATATTTTTGCAAATTCTTTTATGTTATAAATGCTCCAAACAATTTGAATTTCCAACACATAAGCACATAGACTGGTGACATGACATGCACATACATTATTCCTAATTTATATCAATTAAACTCAATTATAGTGAAGATATGACATTGATTTAGGAACATTATCTAATTTTTAAAAAGTTTAATTTTTTGGAAAATCAAAAGTGAAGGCAATATTAAAAACATTTTTTTTTACAAAAAGATACTTCAATAGCAATTAAATACGTTACCTAAATATTACAAAAAGTAGGTAAGAATTAAGTATGTAATTGAAACTTCATCTGAAATGTTGTTTATTTGTGTGTGTATGTGTGTGTATTCAATAAATAATTAAAAATTACATACATTTTAGACATTCAACTTTGACTTGAGAACTGATGCAAGAAATGGAATGAAATTTATAAAGACATGACAGTCTCTGCATATCTTAAAACAGATATTTTTCAGTCCGAAATCTTGATTACAGCGTTTGTATTAATTTAAACCATAATTAACACTGATTCGAACTCACAGTAAACTTGATTAGAATAAGACTGTACAATCTTTCGGAACTCGGATTGCTTTATAATTTAAGCATATTTCTTTTCCCTTCTTAAATTAGTTATCCATACGTAATTTGAGAAAATATTTTTGCCCTCTGACTTTCCTATTTTTTACACATTCCCAAAATTTACTTTTAAAATAATATGTTTTCGAAAAAGTATTATTTTCGTTAGTTGCATTGAACGACTTTCAGTTTTTTAAGTACGTCAAAAATTGGAAATGCATTGAACCCACATGACTTCCATATTTAATAACTCCGTTCCAAACCTTATTTGATTTCTTTTAGCTGATTGATAAGAGATATCTTCTTTCTTGGTGCAAAACAGCGTTTTATGAACAAAACTAATTGAATGATTAAATTTATAAAAAACTAGTGTCTCATTAGTTTTCAAAACCTCAGTTTAGTCTTGAATACTAGGCATACATTTTATGTTAGAAATGGGGATTATTAAGGGGGACTTGGTATGTTAATCATTAAGAAAATGTGCAATTGTACATTCTATAAGATAGTACGGATGTACTATTGTACACCACTGAATGTAATAATGATAAGCATGAATATAAATTTCTCACCATTGTAAATAATGTGAAAATAATAACAAATAAACAAACTATTAGAATGTGATAAAAATAATTTTCAGAAACGAATATTTCATGTTCACGCTTTTCACTGACATCTGCTGCAACTCCTCAGCAAGTCTTCATATTTCTGACACCAGCATTGTTAAACAATTGAGTAAGGTCTTAAATTTTGATTTTTAAACTATTCCACAAGCGCTTATAAGAAGAATCCGTGGGGTTAAAAATATAAGGTTGAGATTCAGATGATATTCACACAAACTTCCTGACGTAAAGCATAACAGTCATTTTCTGAAGTGTGAAAAAGTAAGGATTGCTGACTATGTTAAGATCTCAATTCTACAACTCCCGACGTTTTAAGCTATAGAATATCTTAGTTAATATTTTAATTCGCTAATAATGTATCATAAACATGCTGATTTGCTTCCAAAACAGTTATTCAAAAATAAAATATTAATAATATTTTGTTTTTATTGGAGATTTTTGTGAGAGTATATAGAATTCTTCTTTAATTGGATTGTCAGATTTTGAAAATTATAAAAAAGAAAAGTTGTAGGAGAAAAAGTAGTAACAATAAGAATATTCAGGATAATATTAAATAATAGAAGATTTAAAGTATAGATGATCTCGGATATTGTATGAAAAGTACATAATAGGTTTTATATAACGGTCTGCAGATAGAAAAAATCTCTTCAGAGAGAAGAGATATCGGATTTGATCTTAGTCATATGCCCGACTCTTCAGGTAGAAGTATCCCGGGAATTCTCCCTTATATGTGAGTATTTACAAGATCTTCCTATTTATAAGACTTTCCTCAAGGTAATGGACATTAAAATATCAATGCATTTAGGGCTTTGTTAAAGAAATGTACCAAAAGATACATTTTACTAGCAAGCAATATTTTCTAACATTCCATCAAAATCACAAATTTGTGACTTCCTCACATATATTCTTGATCTATTGAGAAAAAATATTGCTTGTTTCACATTGTTCACCTTGTACATATATTAATGCAATTTTTATCTGCATTTGTTTGTTAAATTTCAAGTGTGATCATTCATTTCATCTATTATTAATAAAGTGATTTGCCCTAAGTTTTGAAACAAATAATTTAATTGATAAACGAGAAGAGGGTCAGATAATATACTGTAAGCAATTATCCTGTATTCGTTGTACAATTTGTCAAAAAATATCTACCACTAGTAATATACTATTTTCATTTTACTTGAAAATCAGCTACAACTAAAGATTATTCCTCTCTCATCCCAGATACCATCAGTTATTATTTTGTATCTTTACCCAATATTGATAACCCAGAGAAATTAAAACAAACTTTTATACTTAGTTTTAATTTCTATTTTCTTCAACAGAACATTTCGAAGAACAACCATACAGTGCATTTTTCATTATGTGTAGTTACATTCATGATTGATATCGTAAGAACAAAAAAGTAGTGAAATTACAAAGGAATATGCCACGGGTTAATTAGGGGGATCCTATCTCATTATCAGAAATCAGTTCGTATCCCGACTCAAACGAAGGTCCACCGCGTTCGCAAAGGGAGACTAGGACACGTTAAAAAAATCGTGGTCAAAATGTTCTCTATGTGAAATATCTGTAGGGGTGGCCGGACAAGTATTGGGGTCTTCTGCTTAGTCCCTGGTTCTAAATTACGAAGACTCATCCGTTTTCGGGTCCACAATAGCACAACCACTGGATGCTCCTCTATTTTTAAAATATTTAAACTGTAAACTAAATGAATATTAAGAAATTAAAACGAAAAATAAACAGAATAATACAGTTTTTTTTTAAATAAGACAAGTTTTCTGCATTTGTAAGGATATAGGAATGTAGGAAGAGTTAAAGCATGTTCCTCACTAAACTTTCATCCCAACTCTTCTTTGGAATTAGAAACTGCTTGATATTTATATTCGCTGCTAACCACTGAAATTGCTACACCAAGAATTTAATACGTTGCACTCGTGAAATTTACATGACAGCATAAATATATTGTGATTAACGTTCGTAAAATATGCAAATGTAGAAATACATACAATTTGTTTAAATTATGAAATTCTGTTAAAGATTACCCATGTGCACATTACATTTGATCGGTATTTTTTGATGAAAAGTTGCTATGATAGCTCAAGTAAGAAAGAGAAATGTTTACTATTATGTTTCGGATTTAAAGGTATATAATTTATTGACATTACGGTTAATCGTAATGCAGTATTGCTGTTTCAGTCAGTCGAGACCTCATGAAGATCTGCAGGATTTATATTAGTATCGTCTTTAGGAACGCAGTACTGGATTTCAACAATCAGTTCTTAATAGTATCAAAGAAAACAGATATAATTCAAATGGCTTTAATAGAATCTAGGAGTCTTTTGCATAACAACAACAGCATGGACAATCCTTTCGGCAACCAACATCTTCTGTTACCCTTGATGCTATAGCGCAGATAGAAACGCTTTAAATGCTATGATAAACTTGGATCCAGAAATGGCTTGACTTCATATTTTCAGGTAAATTCCTGTTTATTTACTTTTTAATGATAATCTCATCCGTGGCCGTATCTAATGTGTTTTCGACATCATCATACTGGACCGTAACTAGGAGTGATAATATGAGGTACCATCGGATGCAAGGCAGAGTTTGCAATGATGGCACATTGAACATAGTTTTGCATTTTTCTTTTATAAAAGAATCTGCTATTTATTTGAGCACTGTGAAATGTTATATTTACGAATAACGTTTGGCGCCACGTATTGACCATAGCTTCCTTAATAAAAAAAGTGTTTGGTTACTTCCCTGCATAAAAGCTTATTTTATCAATAGAATTTGCCTGATCAAAGGTTGCCAAGTATTATCTGTTTACCATATGCCAATCATTCATTCTTTGTCGCCATACATCAAGAACTATGGTATCGTGTTTAAGCTACATGAGAATCATGTCATTCGGTTTGATCCAATGTCAAGTGCACTTGCAGGTATCAGAAACCATTGTTCTAGGTACAGATTTCTTAGAATTTACGTATATTGAAATTTTAATATCATATGTTATTTCCAATAAAATATATATTTGTCCAATAAATTTTATACTGGAAACTGATTTCTTCCAAGTGAAGCAATTTTATAAAAATCAGAAGTAATGTATTTAGTTGTTAATAAACTGTAATTCCCACACTAAATCCTACATCTACTTTCTTTGAAATGATTATTTTGAATTTTTAAGAGAGTACTTTTCTCTTTTGAAAATTTTTATGAGAAGTCAATTTAGAAAACTTTGGATTAATAAGCAAAGAACATTGAACCCAAAAAATAAATAAGGGCTGCTATCACCCTTTTAAGACGAACTGATAGCTGAATGGTTCACGTTTTGGCCCTGTTAGACACACCTAACTCAAGAGGGAACACTTAGAGTTGTTAGGAATGCACTCCAAATTGAATGAATCCTCGCGTGAAAAAAAGTAACTATGAAATAAATAAACCGAATTCTTCCTATCATATATTTTCTTTGCCCATCTGTTGTTTGCAATTATTTCAGTGTAATTTCCACCTCTGAAAATGTTTGGCACTGAAAGAAGTTGGTAACCGCAAAAAACTTTTTTTCAATTCGACATGTATTTCGACTTTGAGCATTATTGTCGTTATACTTGAAACTGAAAACTTAAACATTAATTTAAATACCATACAAATTCGTGCAAAAAATATGATTATTCAAATAAAAATGAGCGACATATAAATGAAAAGCGAATAAAAAAGTGTAAATGTTACCTCTGTACTTCCACATTATTTGAAAAATACCCACAATAACTAACGGGGCTTAATAAAGTTATTTCTTTTCTCAAAATTATACCTAGGTCATCTGCTAATTACTTTGGAAATAAAATGAAAATAATAGCTTTGCTATGAAAACAGCTTTTCCGTATGCCTAGATTAACATAATTAGGATATAAACAATCAAATGGTTTATTATAAAATTAAAAGAAATGAATCTTTCTTACTTATATCTATACAACCTATTTAATTTTCGATATGTAAGAAATCAATCCAATAATGAATAAATTAGCTGATAGTGTGAATTTTTTTTCAAGGATCAACTTTTGAGCAATTTGCATAACGTAGAAAGAATGTTAGAAAACTTTCTATTCCTCACTTTTAACGGAAACAGTTCAGCAGATTAACTGTATAATATGTAAATGAATGGAGTTCCGAGCCTTAACACTTTCTGTGAGCAGTGAAGAAGATATTCCGAATGAAAACGGCGCTGGGAGAAACCGGCGGAGGCCAACCTTAGGTGGTTGAGTTCAAGACAGGGGGATTTATTTTTTGGTGCCACTGCCAGGGCGAAAGGCCAAGAGTTATTTTTCTCGCCTTGATTCAATAACCTTGACAGGCTGCTGCTGGTGGTAGTGTTCTTACGCTGACTGTCAGCGAGAGGTAAATAAATAATCCCCAACTCCCCGTTTCAACAGCCCTTTGGTTCTGCCACACGCATCTCTTTGGAGTATTTATAGAAACATTATAGCTCTCACCTTTCAATTCGAGAATTTTACCTTTGGAAAAAATGTTCATTCACCATACATCGGTTAGATAAAAATGAATGCCTGTATGTGTAACATTTTAAAACTTGTTCTCTTAAAATGAGTTTCTATGGAAATTCGGACGATTGCAGTGTTCAGTGAACCATCAGTTTAAGCAAAACACAGATCTATTCTGAATGGAGATAAATAAATTCTTTTGTTAAATTAAATTTAGGGTGAACCTTTTACTTTAAAGAGAATTGCTTAGAATTCGTATTAGACTGAAACATTTAAAGAGGTTAGTGATTAGATCAAAAGCTACAGCGTAAAGTGGATTTAGAATCACAAGAAACGTTGAAGACTGAAGTGGAATCGAACCTTTGTATTGTTGAACCGAAAACCAGAGTGCAAATCATCCGACAGCCAGGTAAGCGTTTGAGTAAATAAATATATTCTCAATGATTTTTTTTTTTTTGTGTTTACGAAGAAGCACAAAAGGATAATTAAAAATGGATTACAAATCATTTTAATAAGAAGCAATGCATGGTTTTACATAATATGAAAGTCTAACATTGCTTTAAAATATTTTATTATCTAACTTGCGTGTGTCTCTCAAGCGGATTTTTCTAAAATAGTAAGCAATATTCTTGCGCCTCTGATCAGGAAGCCTGTAACACACACATACCCAATCCCTACATATATATGTAGGGATTGGGTTTTGTAAACTTTTCCAGTTTCTCGATACCCGGAGAAAAAATTTTCTCATACTTTTGAAGCAAGATATTTAATTTATTGGTTCGAGAATTACAATTTTCAACCCGAACTGCTTTAATTGAGCTCCAGTCTAATTGGAAATTTCTCAACCATTCACGACCAAAAACTGCATTTACTTTTGAATGTACCAAATAAATATATTTTAATATATTTATATATTTTAATATATTTTTATAACAAATAAATATATAATGTACCAAATAAATAATTGCATGCATATATATATGCATGCAAAAAAAATAGAAGAATGCAGTCTACCTTTGCTCAAAGGTAACTGGGCTCAAAATCAGGATCTTTCGCTATGAAGAATGCTGTCCTTCCTCCTGACCAGGGCGAGCATCAGAATTAAGGGAATTTTTTTTCTAAATCAAACATTGTTAGATCTTCTCTTCTGCATACTTATAATAAACTCAGTAAAATAGATAAATTTTCTTATTTCCTTTCAAAGTACAACTATATTCATGACTTTTAAAATAGACCATATTTTCTTTGGAAACGTGTATTAATGGCGCTGGAAAAATAAATTTTCAATCGCACTTTAGATATTCTGAAAAGATCACCTTCTGAGTGAAGTCAACGTCCACGTGATATTTAAAATTCTTCAAACCACGGGAAAAATTGCACTCAATCTATACGAGTTATAAAGCCATTCAGACATTTTATGAATTGTAAATGCATTCACAGGAAGGAAGAGAAAAGAATTTTGTAGAAAAAATGTGCACTTTAAAGCTTTTATTAGATTAAGAAAAAAATAATATTGCAGTTCGAATCGTTTTAAGTATTTTAAAAAGATATATAAATAATTATGTAGGAGATGAATTCTTATCGTGCAAATTTCTATTCAATAGCAGTCTTATAAAACAAAATTTTCAAAGAGCCTAATCTAAGGTACCATTGACTTGATATTTTATTGATTTCTTAAAATATTGAAATTAATATTTATAATCTATTCACATATCAAGAATTTGAAAAGTTAACTTTTACCCTTAAATGAATTTATTCAATTAAATGGAAGTCATAGAAATAAATTATTTTGCCAAACATACTTCAAATATTGAGACGTTTTTAAGTCCAAAATAAGAAATTCAAAAAATAAAATTTTCAATTGTGTTTAAAATATTTTTCCGAATACTTCTTTTACTATTATTGACTCAGGAGGGCTCTTTCCTCATATATGCCACCTTTAAATTAAAAAAAAAAATTCTTTCACGTGCTTTGACCAGATTTCCATGCTTTCAATATATAATTCGTAAAACTTTTTTTATCCCCCTAAAAAAATTTTTTTTAAAGGCAAACATTTTTGATTATTCAGATTGCTAAGGAATAGAATCGCTCAGCTTCCTGTTTTGTCCTCTGGTTTCTGAGAATAACAATATATTTTAAACTCTCACAAATGGTTTAGACTTACAAAATAAATTATAGGATATAGTAAATTCTTGCGTACAACCGTACTCTTCTCAATAAGTTCAATTCTGGAGACACTGTTAGCTAAACAGGAAAGCATTTCCGATTTTCTTATGCCTAAGCATCGGGATGAACGGGGGATTGCAATTTATTTATGTACACATGCTATCATGGGAATTGTGCTTTTCACATTCTGTGTGTGTTTTTGTGTGGATGCTTGGGAGTTTTCCAGATTTCCAATACATGAATATGGTCCTTTTCTGTAAAATTCTTTCCATGAAATGATACTTTTCAGGTGATATTGTGATATGTAATTCGTAGCTTTTCCCTTCTTTGTTGCAATTTCAATAAAGATTTTCCACCCTAAAATAGTTGTTCCAATGCTTTCAATACACTTCATTCTCAGTTTGTCAAACAGTCGGGACAGACAAAATGGATCTTGATTCATTCGAGAAACATTGTTTTCTATAGTACAACTTAATCTTGCTTTAATAATTGTGCATTTGACATTTCAGATTAGGCATGACGAATCGTTATTTGCGGGGCATTGCAAGATTTCTTCCAATTTGTCATCAACAGTATTTTTTTACAGCTGTGTTCAATATTAAAATTCAAATGAAATGTTTTCACAAGCTACAAAAAATTGTTATCGTATTTTATTAATTTGTTAATGTTAATTTTCTTTGCTACAAGTTAGTCATCGTTAGTGACGTCTTGATACATTTTATAGTTAGCCTTATTAAAAACTTATTTTTGCTTGAAAAAAGCAGGCGAAAGTTTGCATATGTGTCAGATTTAGTTCGAAAAATTTAAAGATGCTCTGTGTAAATCTGCATTGAATATTAAAAAAGCGACCGAAAAAGTTTGTTCATCCCTGGTCAAGATCAATGAACAAACGTACAGATATGTTCTTAAGAAACTGAAACCCTTTTTAAGTGTGTACACGAAACTTGAAAATTCATTCGGTAGTGTTCTAATATTGTCTATCATTTTCTTATGATTCTAAACTTTTATTATTAATGTAACAATATGATTCAAGGTCAATAAAGTTTTTTTTGTAGAGGCTGTTTAAATTTAATCTATCGTAAAATATTAAAATAATACTTATATTTCTTTTTAAAAATTGGTACTAAATAAAATTGTTCATTAAACCATATTGTGATTTTGCATGTAAAAGTATAGTTATTAAATAAACGACAAATTTAGTAATGAAAAAGGTTAAATAATTTTAATCACATAATACTGTCACGTTGTTATTTCTGATCATACGAGCCGTTGCATGCAAAAAGTGTTCAGCGGCATACTTTCCTGCACCTTGCCAGACCAGTTAGATGGAAGTTATTGGGTCATCTTAATTTAAAAGAAGGCACAAAAAGAGGAGCCCCAATACTTACGCCAAGAGATATTATTTCACTTGGAGAACATTGCCACCACTGCTTACTTAACGAGATTTACTGAACGAACTTCTATAGTGTCAGGTATTCAACTCACAACTTTCCGGTAATGAGAATGACATTTTAACTAACCAGGGGATCACGGCCTTTCGTCTAAAAGCTGTCTATTCAGTGACAAACTAATCAAAAAAATGAAATTAGTTTGTAAGCTGACCATATGCGTATAAAATTCAAGTTATTCTCTGCAAAAAATGTGTCTTTGAGATTAAATGTTTTTATAGCTTGGAAACGCAAAGATACCTTTTTAAAGTTTTAATCATTAAGATGTTGAACCCTGAAAAGAGTAGAAAATAGCGTGCTTTCTTCAGAAGTGGCAACAAATGAGTTTCACTTTTCGCCTGCTTATTGATTGCTTTGCAGCACGCGCACCGCGGTCGCTACCATAACAATAAAACGGAGTCACGCAAACAAAACACAATTTAAAACAAACGAATAAAAATTTTTCCATTTAATGATTCTATCACTGATAAGAAATTAATTCAGCACTCGTCTGATCCAAGCAGTTATAAAAAAAAATTCCTCTTACATATCATGAATGTGAAATTGATGGAATCAAATAAAAAAGTATTCATTCATATTTTGAATGTCACAGTTCAGACTTTCTGTTTCAAATTATTTTTAATCATCTATATGTTCGTCATTTCTCTTTTTTTTCAACTTTTAAAGGCTCTATGGATATCATAAATCGGACGTTTTTATGCAATGCAATATACTCAGTTGTTGTTGTTGTCGTGTGACAGCCAGGCTGGCAATATGGGGTGCGCTGCTCCACTTTTCTTAACTGAACCATATTTGGTGTGGAGTCCGACTTCCTTAGTACACACATGCCATAGGTACCCGTTTATAGGGTAGGCAACCATTCACACACAAAGAAAGGACAAAGACAAGAAATAGAGAGAGAGAAAGTACATCCATGCCTGAGCCAGGATTCGAACCCAGGTCCCACCCATCTGTAGTCAGGTACGCTAACAACTAGATAGGTTGGGCGGCAATATACTCAGTAAATAGGCCATATGAAATTTGTAATGATATTTTTTATAACGGAACTTATGTTATGATGGAATGCGACAATTCCATTATAGATTCGTATTCCTCTTATTCAATGGGTTTTTAATTCTTCTTTCCTAAAAAAGAAACAGTATTAAAAGGCTATACTGCAGAAAACTTTCTGTCAAGATAATTCATGAACACATAGCATTTTTAATAACCTTTTAGTAAACTAATCTATTTATTTCGGCATATGTTTGAAATAACAAATTTAAAGAATGAAAACACATATAATACTGAGATGAGAAATTCTCTTACAGTAGAAGTCCGATAATCCGGCACGTTCGGTAATTATAAGAACAATAGGTTAATAATTAAACTACAAATACAGTATGCAAATACATACAACAAAGTTTATTTTACATTTCATATAATGTATGTACACGTACTGTAAAACATATTTCACTTAGATTTAAAAAAGTCATGAATGTCTTTTTGTTTTCTTGACTTTTGGCGTTTAGTTTATAATTCATTTCTAATGATATGGAAATCAATAATTTCTGAAGCACTGTAGCTAGTACTAGCCTCAGCAAAAAAGATAAACTTATTTAGTGATTCTGCAACTTCTGCCCAGCTGATTTTTCCTTTTCTTCCGTTTCGGCATCTGAGTCACTTTATTTAGGCTTAGGTTTTGAAAACATGGTCACCCTATGTACAGTTAGAACGAAAATCACTTTTTTTATAAACAGTCTCAAAAGTTACGTTTACTATTGACTTGCCAGCAGCTAATTGTTTCCGAACAATACCGAGCGCTTCCGGATGATCTCGAACTACCCAGAAAACTTCCGAATAGCTCTCGAGCGTTTTTATTTGCTTTACAGACATACTTTGGGAGAAAACCAAAATGTTTACAATTTTCAGAAGCGATGCCGGACTATCGGGCATTCCGGACTGTTGGATGCCGGATTAATGGACTTCTACTGTATTTTGTTTCAAATAGTTAATGACCTGGTATTTGGCTTAACAGTTTGTGGGGACCGAAATCGTCCCGGACTTGTGTATTTGCGATGGTTGGGAATGCAATTTAAAATGTATCATACGTCCTCGTCTTATGTGCAAAAAAATAAACTTTTAGCTATAACCAAATCTTATTGAGGATTATATTTTGTGGAATATTCGATATAAAGCATATGTACAATCAAATCTCCTTATGTATCTTAAATCCAAACTTTTTAAATTTTTGTCAGCTACGTATTCTTTTTGTTGAATTTACTGACACAAAAAATTTTCAGTACATAAGTATTTGTTTTATGTATACTTTCCACAGTTTTTTTTTCTTTTAAAAAATAAATTAATAAAAATAAATAAAATAGAATAAAATAGTTAACAAGTCAAGCTAATTTAGAAAATTTTCCCTCTTATAAAAACAATAATGATTTAAAACGTTTTTGATTATTTCATTACATGCGCATATAATTTTCTTTTCTTTTTCAGTACATAATCATCAGGGTGAAAGTTTAAAACCATCTATACTAGTAATGCGATGTGTATACGATGCAATGTTTGATGACATTTCTAGTTTTTAACTGAGTCAAGCATTTGGCCATAGTTGCGCTGAAGAAGTAAATTTCTACTACAAAAAATGATTGCTTTTATAATAGGACTAAGTTTTATCTTGCTTGAAGAAAGCAAGCAGTTTGTATTAATGCTAATAATGTGACTGATAGCTGTCTACGTTCATGACCTATGCTTTTTAAATTATCAGTGAAGGATAAGTTTGATGTTTTTTTTGGGGCTGTTTACTATTTTTGTCAATAATGGGTGTATATGTGCAGAAACAATATGGTTCACTAATTTGTTGTCTCAGTGGTTGACCAAGGTTTCCTTGGTAAAAATTACACAACACGTATAGTGAATGCTTTCTTTAATTTTCAAATATATGCAGCGTGCATAATCTAACATTAAATTCGGTTGAAGTTTTTGTCCAGTATCTCATTACTAAATGAAGAGCTTGAAAAACATATGCATTGTAAATGGTATCCAAAGCCTTCTATGGGTACAAATGTTTTGTTCATCAATTAGCTTACGTTGACACAATTCATGATCGGAGGAACATTTAGTCAACCGTGCCATGAGTTTTACAGATTGAAAGTTTTTCGGATTCAATCCCAGCCATTATTGAACATCAGAAGATAGATGTTGCTCTGAATGCACTGTTGTCCGACAACTACTTGCGATTTTCTGAGGGTTTTTTTTCCCCTTCTTTTGGGAACTTGAATTTAGCTCATTATCTGTGAAAAGTTTTTTCGTAAGGCAATTTACCTTTACAAAAATTTTAGTCTGTTAAGCTGTATCAAAACCTGTAGCACGATATTGAATAAAAAAAATTTAAAGGGCTCAATATTGTCAAAATAAGATATTTTAGAATAAATTAGTAAATTACTGAGAAATTTTTAAAACATCAATTTAACAATCCTATTTTTATAATGAATGTTCTATAAACTTTAAAGACACTATTTTAATATTAAATAGATACATCTATAAGAAAAAATGGGTAACAAGTAACAACGTTCACAGTAGACAAAAAAGGAACTAAAGATTATAAGACACCTGCCGTAGAGTTTCTTCTGAATGCCTAAAAAAAAAAGAGACGAAAATGGTCATTGCGAGTTGTGGATAACCTAAAAAATTTAGATTTTTTTATCAAAATGAATAAGGGTATATTATGTATATCAAGTTGTGCATAACTTAACAGGTTTACTTTTATAATTATTTTCATTATCGCAAAATCTAAAAAGGTGTAATCTTTTATTCACTATGAAAATCTAACTAACACAAAAGATGAGAATATGGATAGAAATCATTCCAGTTTTGATTTTAAAATATTTCTTCAGAATTACAGCCTGTGCCTCCTTTGTACAGAAAATAACAAGGGAACTTGGCAAGAATACAAGAGACGAGAAAAAATATTTAGTTTCAGTTTTTGAATCACAATTACTGAAAAATCGCATAAGTGAATGTAGGAACAAAAATCCTATATTCACTTTTGATATCAAAAAGCTCATAAGAAGATTAACTGCTATTATAAAATAAGTAAATTTTTTCATTATTATTACTTCCGAAATGAAAAAAAGGCTTAAGTTTTCAATTCAGGCTTTATTGTAGTTTCTTTGTGTAGTGTCTTATCTTATTATCTTACTTGGTATATGAAGTCTTTCAGAATTGTGGTGCTCGTTACCATTGTCTTTTGCCGAAATATTTTTGTCCACGGCTGTTTTATCTCCAACACAAGGAAGGAATCTCTTTTCAAACTATGTTAAACAGTAATTTTTCAATAAATAAGTGAAAAAGTTGTAACATTAATTTACACAACCGTTTCAAGCTTACGATGAGAATATTTGTTTCGTACTCAAATAGTTTAAGTGAAATCTGAGAGACGCCAGAGATAACGGCAGCGAAGATGGCACTGATTGTGTTCCTTGATTCTCGTTTAATTACACGCGGGGCATTCCTCTTTCCTGGTTGTTTAGCAGTTGAGAGAATGAACTAAAATACGATATGCGAATAGCAATGTGCATCATTAGACCCCGAATTCTAGAGACTGGTTTCTCCTTTACGAGTACGCATCTAATTATTTTATAAACTATACAATTTCTTTATGATGATTCATAATTTTTTGAACACTGCTTTGGCTCAATTTTTTTTCAGAACTCACTCTGGACCTCAAATAAGTCCGTTTTGAGAATAGTCAAACTACACGAAAACAAGTGATATCTTTTAAACTGCATTTCTTTCCCAAAAAGCATTTCATAAGATATCTATGGTTTTACATACTATACATAGTGAATAGAATTCTAAAAACTAAACAAAATAATTGTTTACACTATAATTTCCGAACTTTAACGAAAGGGTAATTTTACAATTGTCTGAATATTGGATACGGAGTAAAGTTCAATGGAACATAGTATAGACTGAAAATGACACAAAATGAAATAAAATAATGTCTTAGATTATCTTACTCAGTAGTGTTAGAATTTAAATTACATTTTACAATATTTTTATCATAAATTCTATCATAATAATTAAAATATTATTATTTTTTTTTTTTAGATTTTCGTAGATATGTTTCATTGATACCACCGCTCTCGTGTTCAGTACCTACAGGTTCAAATAACCGAGGGGAAAGGGTCATGAGATTTTACGGATATTTCTCTGAATGAGGTACATTTCATTTCTTTTAGCATGAGTTGTGAAGCAGCTGTTTCCATTTGACATTTTATAGACCAATTTATTCGAAAGTAACTTAAGAAAAAACTGGCTTTGAAATTTGTTACTAAAATATTTCATATCATATTTCATCATAAAATGTATACAGATATATTTTTCAATTCTATCTGTATTCATTTTTAATAATTTGGAAATGAGTTAACTTCCCATTAGGATACAAATTTTATGTTTGGAATCAATGTAGACTGACAAATAATTTGATTTAAGTGAATTTAAGCTTCATTTTGGTCTCTTTTTATGATGAAATCTAAATTTTGTTGGATATGTCATTTAGTAAAGACGAAAATGCGTAATATTCTATGTTATCAGTAGTTTCGTCTTTGTAAATGACACATTAAAAAACTGTAACTAGAAATATCGTAAACATAAAAAATTGTAATGCTTATTTTTCTGGAATAAAGTGGTTTTGAGAGTTAGTTACTTTTACATTACTCTATTAATTAGATTTATCATAATCTTTAAGTGATTTTATATATATATATATATATATATATATATATATATATATATATATATATATATATATATATATATATATATATATATATATATATATATATATATGTATGTTTATGTTTGTATGTTTGTATATATATATATACACTGTATTATTGTTTCTTTGTGATGTTCTTACTAATTGAAGATTCTAATATGATATTATCTTATAACTAATAACAAACTTATTTAGTAATAATAAACATTATTATTTCATTATGAAAATTATCAATATCCCAGCTACAATGTTTAAAAAAAAGAGAATAACAATTTAATATCTTTTACTTATAAAATATAGATCATTCAATTGAATTATCATATTGCCATCTTTCAAAGAGAAAATAATCTACGTTTTCGGATTATAAATAGCTTCTTCATTAAACTATTAAAGAATGAATATTTTATTAAGTTTGTATAATACAAACAACCCATATTTTGTGTATTTGTAAAAAATTATTTAAAGAATATATTTAATTCTATAAATGTAAAAAATTAAATTTTCAATTTTTCCTTGAGAAAAAAAATTTAAAAATTTTTAATAATGCAACAATTTGGTTATCTCTTTGTAGCTCAGGCCAGATAATCAGTTAGTGAACTTTTGGGCAATAAGGACTAATAATCAATTGGTTCCAAAAGAGATTCTGCAATTGTTTTTCTGGTGGAAAAGCAACATTTTGCATAAGAACTGCTCTCTTCGTACATTTAGCTGCGGGATGCTTGAATGAATGATAAAAAATTCAAAAAATGAATAATGTTTTCCATTATTAAGATTAGAAATAGACCAATGATAAATCTTGCCCCACATAATGGAAAATATTGTTTATCAAATGTATTTGGAAAGGATTATGTCTTGTGCATAATTTATGATTTTGATAATTGATAATCTTTTAGTTTCCGTGTGATCACAAAACAGTTTTAAGTCCACGGTGTCATGGTTCTTTCGGATTTCATTCTCAGTATTAGCAAGTTCGAATGCCGTCTTAAACGTAGATCCATCGTGTTCATTAAAAGCAGACTCACATTAAATAAGTCGGTGTCTTAATGTCCTCCAAGTGAAACGATAAGCTTTTGAGGGTGACAGGTTAAATATTGTAATTCTTCTGATGGGTCACTGCTTTTAAATGACGAATACTCCCAACACATAATTGATAGAATCCAGTTCTTGGCTGGGTACACGGTACTGAAGTATGGAGTACGAAATATACACCTCATCGTCCACTTTCATCCAAACAAGAAAAGAAGTTTCCGCTTTTCTTGAGAATGAATAGTATTGAAGAATATTTTGTGAAATTGCGCAAACCGTGTCTCCAGATATGTTTAATGACCCTTTGAAATGTTCATTTTTATGGAATTATTTGAGTTTTTCTATAGTTTTATGATATGGACATGTTTTCCTCTTATTCGACGTAATTTCTTTCTTCCTATAAATTTTTCTTTTCAAATTAAAATTCAGACTACAGTCAACAAACTAAAACTTAATCCTCAGAAATAGATAATAAAAAATCACGTACGATAATTCGAATATAAAGAAAATACGATAATTCGAATATAAATCTTTAGATATATTCTTTCTTCTTATTTGAAATTTTTATGTCGCATTCCATTATTTTTAACCCATTGAAAAGAAAATGAATTAATATAAAATGAATCGAAGCACTCCAGAACGAAATCTGAATAAGGGACAGCGAACATGTCTAACATTCGAAATGTATTCCTTTTCGGCAATCGCTTCAAATATTTTTCATTTTTTTATGGTTAGATTGAATTCAAATTCGAGAAAGCATAGAAAAGGAATATAGAAAGTCACAGTGCCACATAGTATCTGTCATTTTTTTTAATTGTAATGACTATGTGATAAGAAATTGGAGCTTTTTAATTGATAGTGTATCGTAAATATCAAAAAAAATATGGATAATTTTCCCATTTCTTAAATTCAATTTTTCAAGATTTAAAAAAAAAAAAAAAAAAAAAAAAAAAAAAAAACTGGTTGTCTCTAGGTATTAAAAGTCACTGAATCTCCCAAAAAGGATTCTTCGTTATGTAGTAAAAATAGAAAAGAGATGCATTCTAATATTTGTCTCAGCATCAAGATTAGATTAATACCGTGAAAATGATTCTTTAACTTGTGGTGCCATTAATTGCTATTCTCTAAGCGTCATTTGGTCTCTATGACCAACGCCCAAGTCAAATAGACCCTGACCTTTTCACTCTTTCGCTTCTCGGTTTCTCATTGGTCAGTCGAAAAGAACAGGCATCTTTCCACTAACAGGTAACTACTTTCATTTCCAAATTTTTTGATAATTATTCATTAAATGTTTAATGTTAAATAAAAAGTTAATAACACCTTATTTCGGAATATCTAAATACCTAAAATGAAATGTCTATGTTAACTACCTTTAAAGCTTGAAAAATTAATTTTACATCACTAAAAATGATATAATATTAAATTTAAAAAAAATCTAAATGAATCAGTAAGTTCCACTGATAATTCGCAATTTTTGTGTAATTTAATAGTGAACATCAAGTTAGATCACGTACATATTTTAAATAAATATGCATGAGAAATTCTGATTATTATAACAACAAAAATAGAATTTTCATCATACATGAATTATCATCTAAGAAAATCACTACAGTTGTTTTTAGTCCATTTATTTAAACAAATAAGTATTATATTATTAAGCAAACAAGTAATATAAGTATTACATGGTCAAATTAATTTGTTATACAAAATTTAAACAATTTTTTATTCCTTTTTAGTTACATATGATTACTGTAATGCAACATGTGAAAAAATCTAGAGAATATTAATAAGAGCTATTTCTAAATTCTTTAATTATTTGAATGAAAAAAAGACGTGGAAATAATTTCTATGCAATTAACTCGTTTTTAAGTCCATTTTAAGCCGTAATATATCAAACTTTATAATAAATTCATGTATTTTCAACTATCTTTCAATAATATTTTTAGCGGGACAACAAATAAAATATAATTTCTTACATTTTTGATGCAATGTTCAAGGAATATATTTCATTAGTATATTTTTTGGTTAAAAGAAAAATATGATTCTCATTTTCAAATACATAAAATTACTACAGAAGTTAATAAATATGAGAAATTAGAAATATCCAATTAATCTTCATAAACATTTTGAGCTGAATTGGCTGACGAGTAGTCAGGCATTCAGTTGAACAGTTCGTAAGTTTGATTCCTACATCTGGCTTGGTTGAGTGCAGTTGTTTGAAATTCTTGCTTAAACCATAAGTCTTGATCAAATTATGCTTCATGAGCAAAAAACAACCGCAGAATGACAAAATCAATGGTTTATTTTCTTTAAGGCACAAATTTATTTTTCCCGTCCTTAAAGCTTTCGAATGTTTATTGGATTTTCTAATTTATTTGATTATTTATTATGATGCATTCAATAATGAAAATGTCTATTGTCATTTTATTTTGATAATTTGTCAAACCTTAAACTCACTCTAATATTTTAACAAATACTTCATTATTTATTTTAGTAAATTTCATTTCCGTGTGCTTAAATTTCACTACTCTTATGAATTTCTACTTTTGTTTCTAATAAGAAAGAAGAAGAATTTAATAAAGTATAATAGAGAAGTTGTTTAACATTATAAGCTTTTAATTAAATATCCCACTTGATTTTTTTCTCACATTTGTTGAATTGTTATTTTTCCCATATTTATTTTGTTTCCAGTAAGAATGATACATTAATGGTAATTCAAATGATTTACAACGAAAATGTGAGCTTTATTGTCACAATTATAAATTTAATAAGGCTGTTGTGACAATAAAACAAACTATGGGATTTTTTTTTCAATCTTCATATAATAATTTAAAACTCAGCTTCTTCATATTTATCTGAGGCTGATATTTTGCATGAATTTCCTTTCTTGCTTACGTTAGGAAACTTCATTGAAATCTTAGTGAAGCGAATGCATTTTTGTACGAGATTCATGCATGAGAAATGAAACTGCTGATATCCTAATTATGATTGATTCAAAATTAAATAGGATGTAATGATTGTTCATGGGAATGTTATCAGCAGCAACATGCATGATTTCCGCGAATGTTTACACGAACAACTTTGTATAGCAAATATATTACATGGGTAAATGTCTCTTGAATGATATTCTCTATATTCTAAAATTTGTAGGCCAATATTTTTATATATTTTTTCTTTCTAAAGCTTTAATGAAAGCAAAGATACCCATTTAATACAGTTAGATTAAGTATTTAAGTACGTCATCTTTTTTACTTTGAAATTTCTAAATGATTCTGTTTTTTACTTATTGAATTAATCAAAAAACTTATGAAGCAATAAGTTATTTAAAATTTATTTAAATGCATCATAGTTTTTATTTGCTTCTCAAACATTGTTACCTTGTAACTTTCATAATTATAATTTCATGTCTACTACAAACGTTGA
>JAPDSC010120677.1:214568-228233 GCA_026290005.1 Latrodectus geometricus | reverse complement strand
TTCTTAATACCAATTCTTAATTCAATTTAGAATTTACATACATTTTTCGATATCGTTGGAATAGTTTTTGAGCTAATTTACCAATCTTGGAGTCATATTGTCCAAAGGACTCCAAAATGTTGAACATTTTGATATTAACAGAAAATGTATTGGATGACATTGTGAGATATCAATATTCTAAAAATGATACCACAAAAGCGATCTTGAAACAAATTTCAGTATCCCGAATATTTCATAACATTTTAATAATTTAGTATATAGATGATAATGATAGACATAAGATGATAATTTAGGAGTATAGGACATGAATCCCCATTCCCACCCCCACTGTTAAAACACGTGTAAGAACTGACCATCACAACTTGTTTACCTTAGATATTATTAGGAAAGCAGACTCAGTTTCGTTTTTTTGCTGTAAAATGAAGATTCAGATAAAAATGTCCATCATTTAGACCAAAAAACAATTTTCAACTCTAAAAGAACTGCTTTTCTCTTTTCTTCATTAGTTGTATCAGGCTGGCAAAGCAACGAATTCCTCGTTACTACCAATGAGTTTTTGTTTTTGTGAGGTATTTATTTATTTTTATTTTATTTTATTTTTATTTATTTTTATTTTATTTTATTTTTATTTATTTATTTAATTGTGTCTTGATTTTTAACATTTTTATTCAAAGTTTCATCATTAAAGCATAAGCGAGGAAAAATATACATATCAGAATAAATTAATCAAAAACAATGATATTTAACAGGTGCTACAAAAAGCAAACTATAGATTTCTGAAGAGAGAAACACACTCTTAAATGTACTTTAAATAATGTTAGTTTTAAGAAGTTTTCAGAAAAGTGATAATTTTCTACAGTAAACATTTTCTTTAAAAAAATTAGATGTGTCTCATATCTTACAGGCACGTATTTTCTGTTGATAGGCACTATATTTTATATTACAAATTTATACGCGCTGAAATAGTTGGTGCATTGGAATAAGGCTTGCTAAAAAGATTGCTATCTCAAAAGTTTATCTTGATAATAATTTTTATTAAACGTAATAAAAATTACTATCACGATTATTTACGTAAACAGTTTTATTTACGTAAAAAGTTTTATTTGCGTAAACTGGTAAAATTAATTTTTGAAATTTTTATTTGTAACAAACTTAATATTTTAGGAAATCATGAGAAAATAATTAACAGTAGAATTTTTAATTATTTCCTTGTTAGCGGTAAACAGATTTTATCAGGGTGTTGATATTGATTCACAATTCATAATTGGACTCACGTCATTGTTTGTCTAATGTTTTGGACAGAGAAGTAATTGAAGAGTCAGATAAATTTCCTTTGTCATTTGAACATTTTTAAAAAGAATTTGGGACCAAAGCTTGAATTGAGAGAATTTTTTGTAGTTATAAGCAATATACCACTTTTGCCAAAGAGCTCTACGTATGTACATTCTAAAGGAAATATGAATGAATGATTGCACAAGAACTTGTACAAACTACAGGTTTCTCAAAGAGATTTCGCCTGCTTTAAGGCATATACATCCTTGGGGGACATCAAATCTTAACAAGTGGAAGTGGTATAGCTAAGGAATGGATATCGATGGAAAATAGCTGCTAAATATTTTACGGAGATTCACTTTCTGTTTGATTTAGAATTCAAACCAGGTAAAAGAACTCTGATTTCACATGATACTGGACCATTTATTTTGACTATTTTTAGTCATTCATTATAAAAGTATATTTATTAAAACATATCTTCAAAACATTCATGCAAGAGTCCTGCCATTGCAACCAAAAGTCCATAGAAACTATCTTTAATGAAATATTACACATAAGACAATAAATTTATGTTTTAATTTTAATAAATAGAATTTAATTTTAATAAAAGGAATAATGACAGTATACTGTCATTAATCCTTTTTTATCAATAAAATTAGCATTCACTAGCTATATAGAAGTTAGTATGCGCTTTTGCTGGTAGTAGATGAGGAAATTATTAAAAAACGTTTGCTTGTAACTCTATCAAAGTAATATTCAGCAATGTTATTTTAAAATGAAATGTGATTCAGCAGTAACCATTAAGCAGCTATAATTCGAAGTGAATAAATTTCTTTTTATATAAATATTTCCAATTTCTTTATAAATTTTTATATTAGTACGCATAGAAATCAAAAGATTATTCAAATATTGTTGAAATATACATAGCATTATAAGTAAATGAATAACGTTAAACGCTCTCTCATGCAAGGAATTGTAAGATAGATAAGCTTATTTTTCGGCAGAAATTTCGCATAGAAACCAAAATGTGCCATTTGTGTTGACAACATGAAATTATGTTTACCATTTGATCGAAACGCACTCAATTGATATCGTCGTACTTCGCACGGAATAACGTTTTTCAAAAAAATTCGCGTGTTTAAAAGAGAAGCATAAATACATCATTTATTTAAAGTGTATTTCCCTTCCTTGAAGAACTATGATATATGAAATGAGACTGAGCTGTCAATTTACGACACTTATGTGATACATTGTTTATAAGTACTGAAACGGTTAAACTCTGTTTTAAGCTGTTTAAAAATTATCTTTCGATCCAAAGAATACGATATATTAAGGTCTGTCTTTTTTTGGACCGTTTCTAGCTATCATAACTTCACAAAAAATAAATTTATGTTAATTGATATAAATTTTGTTGAACAAATTTATCAGTAATTACAAAATAGAAATATTAGCATATTTTATTTTACAATTTGAAGAAAAGTACATATTTTTTAAGCTTAAGTCACTCTAATGTCTGTTTGATATCTTGAATTATTTAGAACATTTTCATTCAGTTAAATATTCACATTTTGAATCAATAAATTCATGAAAACGTATCTTTAAAAAAATTACATGCAAAAATGCTATATATATATATATATATATATATATATATATATATATATATTTTTTATTTTTGTTCTTAAAATTACAAATTCCGGTGGTGGATAAATTTATTACTCTCCTTTAAACTTATCAAATTATTTATAAAATGTGTTGAAAAAATTAGCCGCATTTAATTCATTTGAGAAAAATTCAAAGGGCAATATATTGCAGTGAAAAATAAAAATTCCTTTTTTTAAACAAAATTTCTGCATTATTAACATTTACACATTTCCCTATTCCGTCAAAAATTTCTTGACTAATGTTTAATTTTTTTAATCTTTATGTTTAATTTTTCTTCAATAATTTCATTTAATATTTAATAATTAATTAATGATTTGTAATCTGAGGGAGTTATGTTTCTTATGAGAAATTTTAAATCTGTTTTCCAAACTGCAACGGTGATTTTTTTCTTAATAATCTTCAGGATCATCAAAAACAATTTCTACTCTATTTAAATGCAAAATTTATTTTAAATTTCCGATTCCTTTTTTAAAGAAATACATGAACATAAAGAAGTATTTGAAAGTGAAGGCTTATGAAATTTTTAATAGTGTCCATGGCTTTCTTTCATTTTTCAAAACTTTCTCTTTTAGTTTCAATGGGAAATGCTTAGAAATTTTCACACATTTTTATCTTTTATAATTTATTTCACATAAGGCAACGTGAACAAAAGAAATTGTTTTAATCATTGGTTTTCGTTTCTTTTAGAAATTGTTTTTTAAAATTTTAAAGATTTTTTAAAATGGTTAAATATTTAATTCATAAAATATAAGTTTTGCTTGATTATCTTTATTTCTTTCTGAAAACCATAGCAATGTATTATCTGAATTGATCGAAGTTTGTTCCTGCTTATGCAAAGAATGAATTTAACTAATTCGACAGTACATTTTTCTTATTCACAGAAAAATCTCAATCATTTAAGATCATAAAACAATTATCATTTTTATTAGCTTTATGTACATCAAACTTCAATGGAAACTCTTGAAAAAGAACAGATTTTTTTTTTTTTTTTTTTAAATTTTTGTTACCAACACCGAATTTTAATTTCTCTTTGCAGAACTTTTATGTGAAATTTGTTTTAAAATTTACCTAAAAAACTTCTTAAAACTCTATCCCAACAGATATTTATCTTCTTTGAATTGATGAAATTTCATTCTATCTTCATTCAGGTACCACTGAATCAATTTATATGTAATCTAAAAATTTAATAAAGGGATTAGAAAAACATTTGCTACAAATGTGATTGATTTGCTAGTCATTCAATAGTTGCTTTCTTCCCACATTGCTTATAATTCAACAGAGAGTTAACAGCATAAAAGGGATTCCAAATTACTGGAAACATTTAAACCAGAGGTGGGTCTCAAACTTACGAGTTATTCAACCAAAAATCTGAACTCAAACCACATGGTTGAAATAATAACTGTATATAAAAAACTAAATTCGAAGATATTCGAAATCTTTTTAGAAATTAGCTCCGAACAAGTTAAATAAAATCATTTAGAGATTATTTCAGAATACATTCAATAAAATTAACAATCTATTGTAGAGTTAATTTTAAATATCATTATATAATATAATAGAGCATGCTTGGTTCTCCATAAAATTATATCTAATGCCTCCAGCTTAATTTAAATGCTCGCACAAAGAAAACACTTTTCACCTTCGAAACTTGAAAGTGTCTCACATTACTGTCATTAAGAAATCTGATTATAAATAAATAATTAATCATGAAATGCAAATTGATGCCTCTTCATAGATGGCAATAAATTTGTGATGAAACAATTCCCATAGTCAAAGAATCTCCTTATTTAGAGCTCTTAACAGAGCTTCTTTGGTCTTAAGGAAGATTTACTGAAGTATTCAGTTGATTCTGTATGCATAATATATGGACAAATCGAAGAACATTCCAAGTTGATTCTGAAAGTACAGAGAATTATCTCTTAGCAGTTTACATATTCACTCTATTTTAACTTATTCTTCGCTTTTGCATGCTTACAGTTTCATTAACATCTTTAGCACGCGAGCTTTTTTTGGAAAAACTGTTAAAAAATTAACAATGCGCCATTTATTTTAAATAAGTTTAATTATAATCTAATTTATTTGTTTTTACTGGAATGGATCTCAAATTAGAAATAAAATAACACGAGATATAAAAGCGCCTGTGTAAGACATGGACACGTGAAAATTTGCCAGTCACTTTAGCTAGTGTCTGACACGGACAAATGCGTTAAGGAGTTAAAGAAAAATCAATGCGTTTATCTTTTGCCCCTCACCTTGGCTTCTAGTCGCTTGAAAATAAATTCTTTGCCCTTTTTTAACTGGGTGTTTTCCCTGGTAGAAAGAATTTAGCCGATCAACATCATAGATAGGAAATTCGGAGAACAAAAGGAAGATGATGCATAACAGAATTAAAGCATTTTATAAGATAACAAATTCAGTACCAATCTTTATTTATTGCACGTGTTTCAAATTATTTATTTTAAACCAATACAACTTTATATATAAACATGGGTCTAATTTGATAATTACACAGTACTTAATGTGTGTGAGAGAAATTATCTTTATTTTGTCTATTAATCAACTGAAAAGCGTTTTCTGTTACCAGTTCACGCTGCAGAATGAAGATGTAAATTTTGTTACATTTTCAAATCAAAAAGGTGATCTTTAATACCATATTTACATTACAAATAGGCATAATGAAATAATTCAAACAAATAAGATACTATGGTATCAAATATCAAAAGAGTCAATCATCCAACAGCAGAAATGTTCACTTTGAATGCAAAAAACGTCATCCACAATCAAGACTTCAATGATGATGAATGACTTTCATTTCTCATTCCTAAAGAAAGAACTGTTAAACTTCTACTAAATTAGTTTTCTATCTTCATACACTATAAAGTTTGTAATATTTCAAAAGAAATCTGAAAATTATTTAAAAGCACTTACATTATATTTTTAACTATGAATGTACCTGCTTCATTCATTTAAGTTATTATGAATCATTTATAACAAATGTGGAAAATAAAGCTAACCATAAATAAATGAATAATTGTTCTTTAATTTTTTATATAAAATAATTAAAGAATAAATATTACATATCTTGCTACATGATGAAATATTTCCTGAATAACAACTGCTTTTTAGAAAATTATTTTATGAATTCTTTAAATGTTTTTCTTTTCTGCGACACTGTTAAATTTTCGATATCATTTTTTCTGTTATAATATAAATTCTGATTCCTTTATTCGAGAGAAAAAATACTTTTTGTGGTTCAGGAACTTGAGATGTCTCTCCGAACCCGTTTTGCACATCTCCCACTGTGTGATCAAAGTGTGCAGCATGTATAAGCAGCTGTCCTCTGCATTGCTGTAGAGTGGATAGTTATAAATCTTTTCCTAACATCCACTACTCAATACTGTCTGCAGCATTTACTTGTGTCAAAAGGATGAAAACTCTAATCACTTATCCTATTATTCTTGGCTTGGGTTATTGACATAATGACATATTTTATATAAGAGGACTGACTGCATATTGGGGCCTAAAGTGAACTCGTCACCAATATAAATGTACAAGGAGTTGCGGAAAGCGATCTGTTGAGCTTTCTAAGTCATAACACTTGGCAAGTCATGCATCAGAAATGTATGCAAAAAACAATAAGGAAGCAACTTCCTCACATTCTTCAACAGTGAATACGAAATTAAAAATCACGGTCATGTTATGGTCAACCCTGATCTTCATATATAACCATTTTTCAATAACTTAAAGGGTAAGATGTTAAAAAAAGGAAAAATTCTTTCTCTCGAGTAGCCCTTTCGTTTGATGCGCGTATATATATAGTCAACTGTAAACAAATGAAAACCCGAGGACGTTTGCCAAACGGCTTTCACACCCTTTTTTTCTGATGTTGCTCGAAAGATCATTATCCTTTGCGTGCCAAGATTGCGAAAAGGTTAGCATCGAGACTAAACCTCTGAGATGTTCCCGAATATTTTTTTCGAAATCTTATTCTAACTTCACTGTTGTTACATTTAGCTAATGGATTAAGGAGAAAAAATAAGACAGTTGGAAAGGAATTCATTTTGCATTTTTTATCAACTGAATTCAGAACATTTTTAAATATTCGGTTAATAAAATGTATTGCTTTGAATGGAGTTTTTAACATGTATTTCTTAATTTGTATATACTTCATGAATGATAATTTAAATACAACTTAACAATTTTAGACTACTTCTTTTTCTCACTTTTTTTTCTTCTCTTTTTAAAAGAAGCTTATACATTCAAACATACAACTTTCCACAGAAGTATATGAATCTTCAAATTTATGGTTCATTAATAAGTTAATATTAATTCCATGAGTCATTAATAAGTTAAAACTAGTTTTTTCAGTTAATATATGTAGAAGGATTTTCGTAGATTCTCGAGATATGAATTTGATTTCTCAAGAAATAAAAGACTATATCAATTAGAAAAAAAATTTAAAGAAATAATCGTTTAATTTTTCCTTAACTTACACTGAAGATCTTCATTTTAATTTAAAATAAAAATAAGAAGGATTCCTGCCGAATGAATTAATATAAGGAGCTGACAGTTTTATATGATGATTTATATTTGAATCATTATCACATAGTATTAAAGCTTTTCCAACACTTGCTTTTTCGAATTTTCTATTTTTAAAAATTAAAAATGGTGTGATAATTATTATCCCCAAGTTCTATTCAGTTTTTGCACATTTTTGCAGTTATTATCAATTTTTTTCTTTCGTTCTTTCGCTTGTGACTCTAGCAAAATTATTATGTTTGTTGCTTTATAATAATTATCATCTTATCAATTTTATCCTGTTTATGGGAAATTATAACCAAATAATTAAAACTATTAATTAATTCAGAAAAAAAATTTTTTTTTTTTACTTTTCATTGCAATAAACAAAGAGTAATGTCTATCAACTATGTAAACACGATTTTATTTTTACGATTTTCTCAAACTAAAATAATAAGTCACTCTGTAAACTAATCATATACTTTCGTTTGTTCCAAGAATAATACAGTAAGGATAGAAACATCGCTAAAATAAATCGATTGAACTCGACCTAATTTTAAAATTTTTTCCAGTTACAATTCCTTATAAAGTTATTTATTAATAAACTAAATGAATTCACAAATATTTTTTCTGAATTTAAAATAAATTTAATTTCTAAAATTAGATTATTTCATTCAAATTTATTTTTGAATTCTCAAAATTAAGAATCCACTACTAAAATTAAAATGATTGACTAATAATTTTTTGAAGTGATATTAACAGAAAATGTGTTGTAATAAAATATTCTTTAAGCAATGATATATATTTAGAATACGTAAATTGTATGATGATTAATCTTCATTAATTTAAATTTTTGTGAAATCAATTTATAAATATTAATAAAATACATTTAATAAAATGCGCGTCATTGATCTTTTCTGTATCATTAAATATTTATATTTAGAATTTAGTTTCGTTTTACTTTATATGCATTCATGCTAAAGTCAAATCGATGAATCTGTGTGTGATATCAAATATTTGACTTGAATTTATAAGAAGAAAGGGAGGACGCTGTTCTGCAAGCCCGTTTGTTACACTTCCGTGTTTGACTTGCTTAGTGACGCTACGGGGTCGGGTACAAAAAGCGTTTCCAGGCGCGCTAGAGACGCCATCACAAAAGCTGAACGGCGGCATTCATCTCTGGATTCCATCAACATAGATTCATCAGCACTAAAATGAGGTAATTTCTAGATGATGTCCCGAATAATTTTCCGCTTAGCATTTGCTTAATATCCCCCAGAAAGTTCTTTATTTGTTCTTAATCATTTTCCTGTTTCCCCAAAGAAGGCTTATCCCTATTTTGAACATAACTGAAACTCAAAATCTAATAAACGCAGGCTATAATACTTTATCGAAAATTGTCGTCCTTATATTTATAACTACGCGAAACAGCTTTCCTTGGAAATTTTTAAATATTTAATTATTTTATAAATGATATTATCTTCCTTAAAAATCTCTGACATATTTTGGGTAGCATCTAGGTCACATTAAATCCATTTGTATTCGTTGGAAAAAAGTTTTCTATTGTAAATAGGCAGATGTAATATTAACCCTTTGACCTTCAATTCAACAGTTTGTGGGTTCGATTCCTATCAACGGCATGAATGTTTGTAATACTTCGAGATTAAATTGTACTCTCCAGTCGAATTATCTTTCGTTCACTCTATAGTGAAGAAAGTGACCATAGAGAGAATGAACACCAATCATTATTTCAGCACTGAATCTGTCGCTTGAATTGATTCGAGTGGGTCTAAAGACTAGTACTAATTTTTTCCCAAACTTCAAATACTATATAATGATAGCATAAGAGTTTCTGACTAATTTAAAAATCGCTAACAAATTATCCCATGACTTTAAAAATGTTTTTATTAATCATTATTTCTAACTTCATGTTCGCGCTTTCCTTTATGAAAACATTCCCAAACCTCTTTTAAACTCCTGTGAATACAGAACAGAAAATTCCAATGTTTTTAAAATGTACCCAAGATAACTTTCATCTAATATATCAGTTCAAACGACGATTTTCAATCAAACAATTGCTGCGTTTCGTCGCCGTGTTCCGTCACTTCTAAAAAATCTTAAGATTTTTGGTTTAAGTATTTTCTGCCGTTATTTGCCATCAAAATTCTACTTCTTTTGAAAACTGAACACTACTGCTTTTGGAAATTCTTTTTCTGGTGTTTTACACTGATAAGTGCCATAAATGCTTAATTTTTAAATGATAAAGTGCCATTTTGGTATGGCAATTTTCTTCTTATTTGATACTGGGTGCCTGAAGATTAAAATGCTTCTGTCAGAATTTAACATAGTAAGTTGTTTCGTATGGAAAACAAAATATAAAACAGATTGTTATTGCACCAGCATAACAGACTACCTGTACTTAGCCCAGAGATGATCCCTACGAATTAGTGGAGGGAATCTTTATCCTTTAGAAGCAGGCATCAAATCGTGTTTAGTTCACTTGTAAAAAATCTTAAGATTTTTAGTTCAAATATTATTACAAAAAGTAGATGATTCCCCAATATTTGATCGGCCACTTCCAAAGGTATCTTTTCATTTGCTTTTGTCATACCCTGTACAGTCATTTAACGAGAAAGATGCTCAATAGTGGCTCGACTCTCAGATAAAATCCAAATGTTATTGAAGACTAATTCAGTGGGTAATTCAATAAAGTAAACTCTCCAATAATGTAAATAAGAATAAAGACTTGTAAATGTATAAATGTAAATAACAATAATATAGTCCTATAAATATATGAATTGCTGAAATATTTATAATATTTAAGGGAATGAATGTGTGTTTATTTAAATATGGTTTACCGAGAAAAATGCTGAGAAAAAATGCCATTCAGTAACGAGAATCAAATATATGTATGTTTAAAATCAAGTTCTAATCACTGACTGAAATATTCAAAGACGCATGAATGGAAATTACGTAACAATATGAAGTATGAAACTCAATCATAAAGGATGTTATTGGGAATTTTATTTCTTTCGGAAACCTAGACTCTAGATTATTACCTGTGGTGTTAATAGATTTAATACATCAAACAACATGACTCATTTCTACAAACCAATCCAATTTGTTAAGTGAATTACTTTAACAATGAGTATCATTGGACTGACTCTCATTGTTAAGTGAGGTCATGGTCATTTGAGAGCGTCATGCCAGTCATACAAGGGAGTCTCGTCATAGGAAATTTTCATTAACAAGTGAAATCCAAACTTGTGAGAGACACAAGTGATTACAGAGACACAGAGTATTCCATAAAATATATTATGTTACAAATACTCTCAACTGTGATTCAAAGATAGTGCGTTATTGGTCCCTTCAAAAAATGCTCGATTAACTAAAATTGAAAAACTCTGGAAAATAAAAGGTGCTTTGCCAAGATGAATTCAGCCTGTAAGTAAGCATTCATGTTTTGTTCCAAACTCAAAAGTATAGCGCTTCTCACCCGATATGATTTAATTTAGGTTTTGAAAAACCTACATTATCCAGATATTTGTAAAAGAAGGGATAAATACAGGGTTTATAATCTTGTCTAAATATCTCAAGAAAGTGACTGTATTGTTTTTATTGATAATACCTGCACTGTATTTTTTGAAGAATTAAAAACAGGATTATTTTCCTTTTTCATTGACTATTTTGGTTTCTAACTCAATGGCAAAATTAAATTTTTCTAGGCAAAAAGACTAATGATCTTTACATAGTATTATATTAATATAAGCTCAGTGTGAATTCATTGAAATACTTAAATTAAGCTTATCATTCTTATATTGCAATCCTGAGCAACTATACTTGATATATAATGAAAGAAAATATGTCTGAATAATCTTTCAACATAATAGATTTGATTATAATAGTATATGCGCATATTTTTAGCTGTTCTACATTAAGTCTATCTTGATTAATTGTTGTAAAAGAGCTTCTAATGAAATTCATCTGCACTCTCTACGATTGCCAAGGACTAATTGCATGAATTTACATTTTCCATCATTTACTTTATTCTTATTTTATCCAATTTAGGAATGCTTTTTCTCCGCTATCAGCGCCAACGGCAGGGAGAGGGGGCGGAAGACGGGGTTAGCCATGACCACGATATGCGACGCAAGATCAACGACAGGGACCTCAAGGGGGAGAGCCACAGGGCGGCCACACGCAGCACTCTCATATGCATCTTCGTGTGCGGCTCTCTCCTCCTCTCCCTCGGCCTCGTCGTCCTCTTCGTGGGGCTGCTCGTCCCCGGACCCCGCGAGGACCCCACACCTTGGCTGGTGATCGGCCCTACCTGCATCGTCCTCGGCATCCTCGTCCTCCTGCTCTCCGTGGAAATCATCCTCAAGCTGCGCAAGATCTCCGCCTCCACCAGGTAATGCATCACTCAAAGCCTAGGAGTGGGAATACAGATTCAAAGAGGGAGAAATGAGCTTCTTTTTATAATCCATTAATGTTCTTAGTTAGCAGTTTCGGAACCTAATTTTGATTTTATTTCTATGATAACTAGACTGAGTATCCCATTAACGTAAATCTTTAATATTTGTGAATATATTAAAGTTGAAATATTTTATCTTTGAATATCTTATCTTTAATATAGTGGTATTTTATAAAGCAAATGTGAATTTCTGAGACACAAATGAAGATATGTATCTGGTATCTGGTTTGTTTTTAAAAAATTCATACGTAATATTTGAATAAGTTGTCGATGATATTATCGAATAGACTTTCGATAAGATTAAAGGGTTTAGAAAAATATAGCACTAAACTGTGCAATTTTCCACCAACAATAGAAAACTATTTACAAATACAAGTGGCCGCTTGTAAAATATTGTTCTTTTTAGATTTTTCATTTTAATATCTTTTTGTTTATTACTAAAATAATGATGTTAAACTTTACTTGAAGTTAATGAAAAATACCGTCGTGATTTTAAAAACTGTGAAAAACAAATACTCACCCCAAAAAAATTTTAGTTGCAGGATTTTAGTATTGTTCTTTTGACTGAACTCAGATTTACTTATTATTGTGGGAGAAAGTAAGAAGATACTGAATGAAATATAATTTTATTCTTTAAAGCTTGATTTAAGTTTTTTTTTTTTTTTTTGTTACTATTAAAAATAATGCATTTAAAGTATCTCTATATTTATTTATCTTTGCAAATAAACTATACCACTTTTGTTTTAATCATAAAAACTTTAACATTTTCTTAGTAATTAACTTTTTTTAAAAAAAAAAAATTTCTTTACATATGTATTAGAGAATAAAATGGGACAATTAGGTGTCAACTCAGTAAAATTTACATCAACCTTTTGTGAACAGGATTTTATACATGTAAACATTAAAAACTATTTTAATATTCTTGGCTTAAAATACTTTCTTTTTCTCAGGTCTTCAATGGAGCCCGATCCACCACCTAAACAGAGCTGGGCTCTTGCAGAAGAAGAGAAAGAACCCAAAACGATTCCTGTCGTCATCCACCCACCTACACCAATGCAACAACTAGATGCTGCTAACCTGCCCCCGACTGTTGTTCAGCACAGGTGATGACACCTCGCCGAGAACAGCTCGGTGTAATCAATGAAATGAACCAGTGGTGCAAGCCAGACTTTATTGTGACAATTTTGCTGCTGCTTGCTTTAACGCGAGTGCAAACAGCGCTATGAAGTTGTCCTATTCAAGATGAGTGCTCATGAAATCACGAGACTAGACGTGAAAATTTATTCAGGACTTGAAGATCTCAGTAAAAGGAGTGCTGATCTCGTCGTGATAACTCTGTGATTTTGTATCTCAATTGTGGAGACCCTTTTGATATAATCTAGTTTAGCATCGGAGAGAAATTTTACGCTTGTGTTATTTATGACATTAGAGATATAACTTAGTATTTAAATAACTTCATGTTTAGAAAATAAGATTAGTTTTCACAGTTAAAAAGTAAACCACAAAACTAATACTTACAAACTTATATTTGAAAATTACGAATGAATTATTAATAAATACAGTAATTTTATATATATATATATATATATATATATATATATATATATATATATATAAATATATATTAACTATTTCCCAGCTATTAAAATTTTTAAAAATACAATCATAAATTTAACAGCTATAACTTTAAATGAATGATTTTTTTTTTTTTTTTTTTTTTTTTTTTTTTTTTTTTT
>JAPDSC010120677.1:136447-197810 GCA_026290005.1 Latrodectus geometricus | reverse complement strand
AGTGTCCCCGAGCTTCGCCTGCGTCAGTTTTCCGGCGAAATCACCCATAGTTTGCGGCACCCCTAAGGCACTACAATAGGCCTGAGGATTTTTATCCCTATATCGGTGATCAGTCAGAGGTCCATCTCAAATGATATAGAGGTCTGTGCGCTCGTCAATGGAGATGCCACCATACACCAACACTCCCCCACCACTAAATCAGACACCTTTGTGCACGAACGCAGGATTATTCGTACTACCACGGTCCCACCAGATGAAAATACGCCTACTATTAGGATAAACAGAAAAACGGGACTCGTCAGAAAAAAAAAACATTGCTTCATTCATTTTTCTTCGAATTCGCATGCTCTGTTGCCCTCTCCCAGCATCGCGACGATGCCTTGATGTTAGTTTAACGCATACCCTCGGCCGGCGAGCATACAGACCTACACCACGGAGCCGGTTTCGGACAGTCTGAGTTGAAACCGTGGTGTCAGTAGCCGAGCGAAGGTGCTGTTGGAGAAGAATGGCGTACATATTTCGGTGTTTCCGAGCCATTAACACAAAATAACGATCTTCATTGGGCGTTGTTGCCCGTCTACGACTTGCACTTCCAGTCTCCAAAAAACGGTTCCAGATCCTGGAAATCACACTTTGTGACACTCCAATTTCTTGCGCTACTTCGGCTTGAGTTTGGCCCCCTTCTATCCTACCAACAACTCTCCAAGCTTCTGAATCGGTTAAATGACTTCGCTGAGACATCGTACTCATCGAAACAAAGCAGTCATTGAATGCCGATCATCCTTGTCTTCATTGTCTTTTATTCAGTTGAAAGTCAAATTTCATTCACTGCCGCTGAAGTGACGTTTTTGAAGTCGAACTCAAAATTAGCATACTCCACGTTTGAAAATCAGAAAATTTTTTATTTGTGATTCTCTTCTTCCTCTTGCAGCAGAAACCTTTCGCTCATATTTTTATTTTAAGTAAAATTTACAGTATCCTTTAATTGTTTTGAGCACAGTGTATAATAATTGGGCCAATGCAAATGGTTTCTGCGTTGAGTTATAAAAAAAAATTTTAATCTGTTTTTCGTTGATTAAGACAGAAAAAGCTGGTTAGAGAAGTTCTGCATGTTTTCATGTTGCATGTTGATGTTCCTAATTATCAATTAATCAATGAAAATGTTTCGTTAGGCTGGCTTGGAGATAGAATGATTTCTCGTTCTCGTAGTTTATTAATATAAAATTTAATTCTTGTTAGAATGTCCACACACGTTTCATATTCAAATGAATTCAGATAAACTATCAAAAGCTATCTCTTTTAATTGCATATTTTAATAATTTTCTCAAATTCTAATTATTTTGGAACTAAAACTAGTAAAATTTACATTATGAATACTAATGGAGGGGTGTCATTTTTAAATAACATTCTTCGTGACAGGTGTTTCGCTTCAGTATTATGTGTTGTTGTTTCTATTTCAACACTGTTCACCCTTATAATCGAGTAAGCGTTAAAATAATTATTTGCTATTGTTTCCTCAAATAGTATTAAAACTTGGTTGTAAATTGATATTGATAACTCGCTCAATACTTAGCGATCAGGAATTAGACAAGGGATTTAGTATTTACTGTGAAATTTTAGTATTAAGAAGTTCAATTGATTATATTAAATTCCTTACAAGGATGGGTTTCTTAAAATTAATCGAAATTAGTAATTAGGATTTATTTTTCTTTTAATTTGAAGTTTAATGTTTCTCAGGTTAAAAATTCCGT
This sequence comes from Latrodectus geometricus, assembly GCA_026290005.1. Taxonomy (NCBI): domain Eukaryota; kingdom Metazoa; phylum Arthropoda; class Arachnida; order Araneae; family Theridiidae; genus Latrodectus; species Latrodectus geometricus. The sequence goes on along the minus strand of JAPDSC010120677.1, from coordinate 196,059 downwards.
TCATTTTATGCCAATTATTTTTAATTTTCATTCAATAAAGATGGTACTTTTCCACTAAAACAGAACCAAGCGAGAACATGACTAAAATTAGTGCTTATATATTAACTTAGCAATTACAAATAATAATTCTATTATGTTTCAGGAAGTCTATGTTTGCCAGTTCCAAAATGCTAAACTAATTAAAATACATTTTTCAATATAGAATTTATACATTTAGGTTAACTTAAATCTGAAAACCAATAACACTTTGTGTCAAATAGTGATAAATTTTATTTTTTGATACTTGGTTAGATTACAGTTTTTTACAAAAGCAAACTAAATAAGTTTTTTGATTTGACAAATGTTATAAGTTATTAAAGAGATTGTTAATTTCTCAAAGGTTGAAAAACCATCTCTTTCATAACTAAATAAGAAAAATATTCATTCAGAAATATTTTCTCTAATAACAATTCAATGAACAGTTATCCTAATAAGAAGATTTGCTTATATTGCTACAGAATTAGTTCCCCACCTTTTTTTTACAGTTTAAAGGAAAAATTTTAAAAATTTATGATTAATACAATATAACATGTTAATATTTTAATAATTTTTCATTAAATTACTTTTGATATCAGAAATTTATTTCAATGGATTTTGTTAAACTCTAGCTTAAAATGAACTGTATTGAATGTTGTGATTCAGATTCCACTTTAATAGTTGATCTTTGTTGAATTATTCTTTATGTGTAAAAAATTACTGTAGATGACAAATGTATAAAAAAAGGTGAGAAAAATAAAAAATGTTTGAATATTCATTTAGAGTGTCAAATCTATCTCATATTCTCTTTCAGTCCAAGAACTTTAGTTTCTCTAATCCCTAGGATAATTATTTTTAACCGTTTGAGTGCTGAAGAGTTTTCTTATATATAAACTTAACATAACAAGTAATGCATGATAGCGCTTTGCCGCACTCAAACAGTTAAAGGGAATATTTAAGGAAAATACTTTTAATATTGCTTTTAAAAAATAATATTGTCTAAAGTTTCTAAAAATTTAAATTTTGCTCTTCTTTCTTATTTAAATGTATACAAAGAGATGGAAATATTTTTGAATTTAAATGTTTTGTTCTTGATTATATTTAATTTCAACATACATGCAATGTCTCTCCATTCATGCATTTTTTGTTATAGATTTTTACATTGCTCATTTCCTAATAATTCTAACCTATATTATGATGATGAAATGTTTCATTTACACTTCAAAATCTTGTTTGCTCCTTAATTCTTCATACTTTTATTGATCAGAAGTCCATAAATCCTGAAATTTTAATATAAATTGTCAGCAAAAGAATATATTTCAAGAAGTCTTGTAACAAAAATTTTGAAACTCCTAAAAATTGTAAAGATAATCTGGATAAGAAACTTTAACAATCATTGAAAAATATTTTATGGAAAAATTTTGTGTGAAAATATTAATTGTATGATTAAGGACCTTGACAAAGATTTTTGCCATTATATATTTTAGGACAGTCCAACATTATCTTCTTTTCCTGTATATAATCTGCAGCAGAATATTATCCACAAAATCTTTATTTCAAGTAAAAGAGAAATGTGCCACATTTTCTGCAGCAGTGTATAATATAATCTGTTTCTATTTTTTCTACGAATTATCGAAATATATGCTGTTGTTAATTTTGTGGCAAAACATAATAAAGTAATACGAAATAAAACAGTATTATTAAAAGTATAATAAATTGTACAAAAACAACCCCATTTATTATGGAAAAGATCTGATTGGGTCTTATTTGGATTCACTTCATTGCAAAGCATGATATACTCAGATGAAAGTATTAGATGGATCAAAAGTGATAATTTTAAGAAGATTTTAGTAAAACTTATTATAATTTTTAAAATAAAATAATTGTTTCAATATTAATTAAATTAAAGAAATAGATTATTTTCAAAGTGTACATTAAATAGTTTTTTTGTACTGTATAGGCTTTGTTTTTCATATAACACATTTGTTCCCATATTTTTATTTGTTTTCTCTCTACTTTTAGTTTGAAATATGCTGTCTAACTTACACTATCGCTTCCACATGAGGATATATAAACTTGAATATTTTTAGAATGAAGCAGCTCAAGTCAAGATAAAATACAAAATGATTGATAACCAATAGAACTGAAATATTTTACCAAGGAGCAACATTCATTTTGAATGTAATTAGGCAAAGCTGATTATAGCTGAAATAAGTCAGCCGATGTGTGGCAGTATCTGTTATTTATTTTTTTAAAATTTTCTTTAAAAATTTTATTGTATGTTATTCTGATAATGTTAATCAAGCTGATAATGAATGTTTATCATGTTATATGCAACATCATATAATACAAATAAGGAAAAATCAAAACTTTTTTACACATAATCTACAGATTAGATACAGGAAAATAGGGTATGTGAGATGCTACTTAGGAATTCAGTTTATATTTTGGTTTTTAAGAAAATTTAATTATAAAATTATTGCTTAAAAATTATAGTTTTCATTATTCGAATACTAAAAATCAAATATTATGAAAAACATTTTAACATTAAATTTATTATGAAATTAATTTTTAAAATTCCATTGATAATTTTTTATTTAAACATCTTTTTTTATTGTACCTTTATATGTATTTTAGTTTCTTAAAATTTCAAATTTTAATTACATTTTCCATCTTAATTTTTCTTTAAAAATTAAGAAAGATGAAAATTTAAATTAAATTTAATGTAATTATCCTACTTTTGTATTACTTTTACTTAACTAAAACTCAGTGGCTCTACAGCCTCATGGGCCAAGGCCTACAGTGCCATACCTGTTTTTTTCAGAGCACTAGGGTGCAAAGGTTATTGAAATCCCCAGTATTTAGTTCCCCAAACATACTTGTTACTCATTTTTATCAACCCTTTGAAAGGATAAAAGGCTCAGTTGATCTTGTCCAGTCTGAAAATTGAACCTTGAACTTGTGTCATGGAAGAATTATCACTAGGCTACTGTGCCTCATATTTTTTTTTTACTGTGGATTGAGAATCTACCAAGTGACACTTTTTTTAAATCTAGTTTATCAGCTTTTAGTATTTTTATATTATGAACATTTACTTAACTTTTTAAATTTGTTTATTTTTTATTTATTTATTTATTTTTATTTATTATTTTTTTATTTATTATTTTTTTATTTTTATGAATGGGTCTATGTTCTAAAATGTCTTATTCTTCTAGTATTAAAAGTGGTGCAGCAATATTTGTTACTTTTGTTCTTGGTTGTATCAGCACTCATTTCATGCTAAGGTATGTAATATTAATTAGCATCTATTACTATTAAATTTATGAAAATTTTAAATGAAAGTATTGAATTTTATATTGAGAAATTCAAATGCTGAATATTTTTATTAGTACATTTTCTTTGTAAATACACATTTATGTACAGGTGACTATCAAAATAAAGAAAACACTTGTGAATAAAAGGGACATTTAAAAATTTGCTTTGTAAGCATTAAAATATAATCTGAGTTACCAGATTTTTTTAATATAAAAATACATATATTAGGTAGTAGGAGAGAGCTTTAGCAAAGATGTTTATGTTTTGAATTTCTGTCAAAAGTGTAAAATGTCAGACCTCACAGATTTTCAGAGAGGCCAAATTGTAGTAGTCCGACTAGCTGGAGCAACAATGACTCAAACATCCCAGCTTATAGGTGTTTCTAGAGGTATGGTGTCTAAAGTCATGACAGCATACACACAGCATGGAAAGACAAGCTCAGCCAAGCAAAATAGTGGATGGTAGGAGAAGCTGAGTGAAAGAGACCGACGGGTATTAAAGCAGATTATAATGTCTAAAAAGAAAACAACTGCAGCCAAAGTGACTGCAGAGCTCAATCAGCATCTGGATTCTCCAGTGTCAATAATTACAGTTAGGAGATACCTTTATAAAAAGAACATCTACTGTAGAACAGCAATTCCCAAGCCACTTGTCCCAAATGCTTATTCCAAACATCATGCAGAGTTGTGTCACAACCATAAAACCTGGTTGATGGATAAGTGAAAAACTATTATATGGTCAGACGAATCATGTTTTACACTTTTCCTCGCAACAGGACAGGTACATGTCTGGAGAACACCTGCACAAGTGTATGATCTTGATTGCCACCTTTCAACTGTCAAGCATGGAGGTGGGTTGGTCGTGGTATGGGCTTCCGTGTCAAGGTTTTCTGCTGGTCCAATCGTAACCCTGAAAGGAAGGATCACTGGGGAGAAGTATAGAAAATTTGTAGCTGACCAGGTCCATCCTATGATGCGAACTTTGTTTCCTGCAGAAGAGGGAATTTTCTAAAATGATAATGCCTCCATTCATGCAGCCAGAATTGTCCAATCATGGTTTGATGAACATGAGTATGAAGTGGAACATCTACCTTGGCCTGCACAGTTCCCAAAGCTCAATATAATCAAACCATTGTGGTCTATTTTAGAGCTTTCATTCCGGAATCCATATCCTCCACCGGCATCTCTCTCAAAACTTTCACAATATCTCCATGAAGAATGGTACAATATTCCTTTAAACTTTATTCAGAATTTGTACAATTCGGTTCACAGGCAAATCCAAGCTGTATTACATGTCAAAGGTGGTTCTACGCCGTATTAATAAATGATTCCTTCAAAATATAAGGTGCTTCCATTATTTTGTTAACCACCTGTATATTTATTCATGCATCATCTGGAAAAATTGTGTAAAATGCTAGATAAAAAGAAAAAAAAAGAAGCATGAAACTATGCTTGCTTAATTATTGAAAAAAACAAAATTGATAAATGTCTGTTTTTGCTGATTGAATAAGTAACTTTTGTACTTTGTGGGAAAGGCATTATAATTGGATGGATCTGAATAACCTAAGACTACTTTAATTTAAATGACTCAACTCAATAGCTTGTAAGTTTAATTGTCATATTAACAGTAGCTCGGAATATATTTAAAACTGTTGGTCCTGGTCAGATTAGGCCTTATGTACAGAAAGTGACCATACATGAACACCTTTTAAACACAAGAATTGTTTAGGTTATAAAATGTTTAGTTTTTATGGTGTGATAATTAATGATTATTACAGTTGAACCAAGCCATAAAACATAAATATTTTATGGAAAAAGTTCTGTGTTGTGATATAATTTTCTGTTTCAAATTAATTGACGACTTTGGGCAAATAAAATGAATATGATAGAATATGGTACACAATATATGTAGGTATAACCTAAATTAGTTTACTAATAAGTTTTGGATATGCTGTCTCTTTTTGTTTCATTTATTGTTTTATTTCAATATTATCGACATAAGTGACATTTTTTTAAAAGTAAAAATTCCTGTCTACATATCAAAATATATAAATTAATAGCATTAATTAATTTATTTAATCCTTTTCTTCTCATGCTTTAATTATGTATAGATAAATGGGTGTTATGTTTTTATAAAATTCTGTTTTGTAACACAGTCTACAGTGGGGAAAAGTAGGTGCTTAATTTCTTTTTCAAAATTTAATTTAAAATAAAATTAACATAAAAAATTATTTACTAGTACAAATATATATATATATATACATACTGTTTTCCTGTATACAGTCTGCAGATGAAAACACGAGATTGATCAAGAATGATAATTTCGAGAAGATTCTTGTAAAAATTTATCGATATTTAGTTTCTATTAACTTTTAAAACAATGTTAGACATATTTAAAATAATATACTTGATTTGTCAATATTTAAATGAAAGAAATTAATTATTTACAAACTGTGTATTTTATACATTTTTCTTTTATACTGTGCATGCTTTGTTTTTCACTTCTCATTAACATGTTTGTTGTCATTTTTTTATTTGCTTTGGCTATAGCTTTTAATTTAAAATCTGCTGTCTGACTTAAAAGTTTTTGCTTCCATATGCCGATATATGAATTTGAATATTTACAAAATGAAACAGCTCACGTTAAGACAAATTGCAAAATGACGTTAGTGAAATTCAACTGTCATATCTTTATGAAGAACCAAATTCGTTTTTGAACATAATTGGACAAAGCTGATTATAGCTTAAGTAACTCAGGTATGTCTTGGTACCACCTGTTATTTATTTTGTGAAAAATAAACACTATTTTTTTCTAAACTTTCTGGTAAGCTTTTCTGATGGAGAATGTCTTTTATCAGATAACCGGCGTCAGTGTATAATATGCACAACGAAATTCCAAAATTTTTTAACACATAATCTGCAAATTATATAAACAAAAATACAGTATGTATATGTGTGTGTGCGTCTAGTTTAAAAGCAAAGATTGTCTTTCATTTGAAATTAATTCATTTCTATTTAAAATGTGTATATTGCATCATTCTAAAAATTTAAAAAGAATAAAATTTGCTTGAAGCTTCTCAAGATTATCACTTTTGGCGATGGAACGAGTACAAATATTATCTAACCCTGTATTACTTGAAGTCATTATAAAGCTGCATTTGAAAATAAAAACAGCTTCATTCTGCTAACTTCTGATGGCATTAAATTTATTTAGCTGAAAAATTTTAAACAATCATCCAAATCTCAGCTGAACTATGTCTTATGTACAAAAATTATGTTATCAAAAACACCTTCAGTATCTAAGAAAATTCCTAAACTATGTCTCCTTAGCTTTAAAGTTCTTATACAAAATAAAGGACAGGTTGTAGATTGCACTATGAGTGGATTTAAATGGTTGATATGCCTATTGAGAGTTTGAAAGTGGTTTATTCACTAAGCAAGTTTCTCTGATACACCTGTCTATCAACTTTTAAATTGCTTTTAGATGAAAAGATAGGTCTGAAATATTTGGCATCATAATTCTCACCTTTTCCTATTTTAGAAATAAAAATTATTTTTGTATGCCTCCAAGTGATAATTAAATGGCTAAAAGCTATATATACCCTGAAAATCCTATGAAGAATTGGGATAATGCATTAACTCCTTCAATAAATAGAACCAGTACAATATCATCCATTCCTGATGATTTATAAGATTCGAAGGACACTATAGTCCATTTTGTTCTATCATAAGTTATAATTTTTATGGCAACATCCCATTCACTTCTACCACAATTTAATGTTGAGAGAATGTAAATATAGGAGTTTCTATTATTTCTATGGAACCTGAAAAGTGAAAACTTAAAATCTGAGCAATTGAGCCATGTTCTCCTAACCAAGCTCTGAAACCTTACCATTTGCCATTTTAAAAGTGCTTAGACAGCCTGTCTCTTTAGACATCATTTTAACAACTCGTATTGTACCAAACACAGTATTAATGTCAGTGCAGTTATTTTGTCAGGAATTCTTTTTAGAATTTTTGACAGCTTTATTATAAGTAGCCAGTGCCTGTTCATATTTCTGCCACTCATCATTCTTCTTAGCTCTATTAAAGAGCTTTCTGCAGTGTCTCCATAATTTGCTTAATTCCTTAGATCACCAAGGAACTAATTTTAGCTAGCAAGTATTACTGACCCTACAATTTTGATAGTATGCTTAAAGAATAGCATGTTGCTATTGGTCAATGGCCAGCTTCATTACTTTTACCAAAGATAACTTACTGAAGGCATCTTTTTTATTGTGACTGCTATATTATTTTGTGTAGAAACCCCAGTTTGTGTTTTTTAAGTTCCTAGATACTACCTCTTGCCTGTTTGCACCTAAAACAGAAACGTTTATGTATTGGTGGTCAGATTTGCTTATTTTATCAAACAGTTTTCAATCATTAGTAAAATCCAGACACTTACTGTTACGTAAATTCAACAGCTTTTTCTTCTATTTACAGTAATAAAAGTTGATTCATTAACTTTATTAAGATAAATAGATTATAATGCAAAATGTATTTTAGAAGATCGTCACCATATCTGTTTCAATCACTGCTTTCCTACATAGTGTGATGAGCATTTACATCACACCCTAAGATTGATTTCTTATTCAAATTGGTATGATATAAGAGATTAGTAGTTTACACATTGAATGTGTGTTTGTTTATCTTCAAAAGGAAGATATGAAGACAGGTGATAATTTCATCTTTGATTCCTTGCTATAAACAAAAAACCTTTAATACAACATTACCCCCCATTTAGGTAATTATTCAGGATAAGGGCATTTAGTTTTTCGCTAACAGCAGTACTAACTCTTTGTCTCAAACAGCATATATTACAAAAGATGTTAAATTCTTGAACATAATGGCCTTAAACACAACCATTACAGTTCTATGGCTCCTGAATTAATACATTGCTAACCTCTCCTCTAGTTTTCTTTTTGCTAAGAGTAGCTGATGCTGATCAACTATGATGAAAATGGATTTGTAGTACTTTGATGATACTTACCATCTTGGCATCCAAACAAATTAAGAAACACTGCTTCTCTATGACAACAGCTAGGAGAGTCATTAATTTCTGTTCTTCAATACTAGATAATTCATTTTCTTTACTAGAAGTAAGAGATGATTTATTTACTTAAGAGAACTTGTCTTATTTTCTGACAATACTTCCATCTCTTCTGGGTCTCCTTAAGATTTGATTCCAAAAGGATTTTAAAATCCTCCATTCTAAACCAGTATAGGCATCATAATTAGTCAAAAGACTAATTATGGTAATAGAATGTGTCTCTATAGATTTCTACAGAGTGCACTATTCTTGTGTCTTCAACTCTGGGTTGAGACTGTTAAGCTGTTTCAGAAGGATGTATTTCATCTTGAAAGCCACTTTTACCGATTTAAGAAGTTCTTTTGTTTCCAGAATGCTGAGTCCCTCACTCCTAAATAAATGCTTGTTACCATAAAGAACTTTTTTAATCCATTTCATGGTTTCAAGATTGTCACATGGGAGGATCAGTGAACTTAGCTAAAACCACTGAACTAAATATAAGAGGATACAGATACTAAGCTAAAGTCTCAAACCTTAGATAAATGATTTCTTATAAGGACCTCATTTATCTTGGTAAGGATCTTCAGCTGTATGGAGTTAACATCACCCATATAAGATGATGGATGGAAATGCATCTTTCACAATGATTGTTTTATATTGTTTATAATAGCCCGTGAGCTCCTCCCTGGGCTTCTCAGTAGCAGTGTTACTGAGAGAAGGAATTGAAACCTCCGATCTAAGTTTTTTGGTTCCTTCCACTTTCTAGGCAGTCTCCATCTGCTCCTTTGCTTTTCTTTAACACCTTTTTTGTTTTTGTGTGAACTCCCAGCTTTCCAAATGTGGTCTCTGTGCTCTGTGTGCTGCCTAGTGTCAACTCCAATTTCCTCAACAAGCAATATTGCTAGTGCTATTCTTTATCCCTGAATTCTGTTCCTTTGGAACCATTTTGTTGGCTGATTGATTAACACTTAAAGGTACAACGAATCCTTTTTTATTATTTTTTTCATCCCTAAGTTGACTGTAGAACTCAGAGGAGTATAATGGTAATCATTTGCATAGCCTCTCTGTACAGGTGGAAGACAAACACACAACAAATTTTTGCCTTATTCCCCGAGAGCTCGTTAGCAGCATTATAACCCTGGTGCTGTTCATCCATTGGCAAAGAGCCTAACACCTTAGATTTGGTTTCTTTTCTGTATTAGCAAGATATATCTGCACAGGCTTTATGCCATGGGTGAACCTACCAGGAACTTAAAATAAATTTAAGTTCCATACTACATCACCTATGCAACCTATAAACACCTTCGCAATACTTTAAGGTACAGAATAGGATTTGTAAGGAATTATAATGATCACTCTTAATAATAATGAATGATTGATAATGGCTATATTTATGATGAGTTTCAATTTTTTTGTAAACATTTATTTCAAATTCATATTTCTTTTCATTTTTAGAAAACAAGATCGATTACCAAACATTATATCAACTTTTAAAAGACCAAGAAAGGTAAATTATTTTATGGAAAAGATAGTTTATTTTAAAATTATAGCTCCATATTAAATTTTTATTTTTGTTTGTAATTTCAAAAATTTATTTTGAATATCATTCTTCATATACTTTTCAGTTATATTTCTGTATTTGTATACATTGTTTTCCCCAATTTAATAATTTAAAAAATACTCTTAATTAATAATATTTTGTCTTATCTAAGTGTGAAGTACCTATTAATGTTAAATTGTCTAGGTTAAAATAAGTTGAAAAATTATGGATATTAATCAATGTATGCTTGATATATTAAAAGGAAAGATTATTATATTTGAGTACTTTTTCATTATTTTTGAGAATTGTTAAGTTCCTTAATTTAAGGTTTATATTTTGTATGTTAAAAGTCTTAGGTTAGTTTATTTTAGACCTAGCATTATGATGCATTGCAAGAAAAGCAAATATAAGTTTACTGGAAAAAGTAACAGAAATTTTTAGATAAAAAAATGTTTTGAAACATTCAATAATTTCTTGAGATACAGAGTATTGAGGTAAAATATATTGTTCAAAATTTTGTGAAATTCATAAAAAATAAATCTGGTTTTTTACATTGTGAAACTCTGGAGAAAGGGGGGGGGGGAGAATAGGCCATTGGTCTTTTTGTGATGGAAAAAAGTCTTGATAATTATTAGAATATTTATGATTATATGTGATGATTAATATTAGAGTATATCCTATAATGTGAATTTGTTTTATTTTCAATAGTACTTCAAAATCCCAACCAATGAATGCTTATAATTCTCTTTTTTACTTATATTACTCTGTGATTTTCTTATATCTGATGCTTCTTTCACTTTGTATTCATTATTATTTATTTTTTTTAAAGAAATTTTTCCAGAAAATCTTTCAAATAAGTTTTTTATAATCAGATGTGATGATTTTAATGATGAAAATACAATATGGATTATTTTAGAAAGTTATGTTCCTTTGTTTCTCTATCTAAATTTAAATTTTCAGTTAAAAATTCCAAATTGTGTCTGCTAATATACTTCTCCTTTTTATTAAAGTATGTTATTCTAATATTTTTATAATTTATTCAGAGTAATTTCTGCAAGCTCTGATTTATTTTGTTTTCAAAATCAATTTATAATATTTGTATAAAATAAATATTCCTTCTTACTCCAGTCATGAAAATAGCTATGGTATTTGTTTAACTTTTTTTGTAAAATTTAAATTTTATCTGTTTGTGAACTTTTGATTCAGTGGACTTTTTTTAATAGAGTTTGAATTGAAAAAATTTTCATTGTTAACTTTTTTATTTTTTAAGTTTCATATGTTAATTTTTTTTTCCAGATAAGTGGAGAATCTTAAGATAAATTTTGTATCTTGAAAAGTTCGTTTTCTTTATCCAAACATAGTCTCTCTCATGCCTTTGAAAATTTTAATAGAAATTTTTGAGAACATTGTAATTTTTTAATGAATTTTATATATATTTTTCAAATTAGTTTATTCCAATATCTCATTTTCGGAACTTTCCTCACAGAATAATTTTCAAAATTTAGAAATGTTGAAAATTTTATGTAAAATGCTCATGATTGAAAAACAAATTTTATCTAGTAAGAAACAATCTTGAAAAAATTGAACTATACTATTTTACCCAAATTCAGTTCCTCTTGATTGAACTGATTGTTAATTTCTTAAAAGAAAAATGTCATACCTGTAATAAAATTGCATTTTTTGGAAGGAGTTAATGTAGCTTTTTATTCTAGTACTTAAAATTGCTATGTACTAGAGGAATTTAATTTATCACTGCTTTTCCAACATGATCGGGTTTTCAGAATTTATTTCTTTTCTCAAGTATGAGGCGGAGAGATTTTGATTAATATTAATACATTTTATGATATTGCAAAGTATACTTAAGTATAATTGGCTATGATGTGCTTAAATTGAATCAAACTATATATAAATCTAAAGGTTCTGTGTATGAATTTGCCTTGTTTTTGTTTGGAATGACGTTGTAAAGATTTTATTCAAAGAAAGTAATAAAAGTTCCAAATATATTTTTCTGCAAATTTAAAAAAAACTGAAGGGCTGGTGATAAAAATCATGATTAGCTAAAATACTTTGATTTTAAATACATTATTGCAGTTTAATAAAATGAGATTGTATTACTTGTAAAATATTAAGCTGCTTTTATTTTATCCTATGCAAGTAAGTCCTCAAATGTAAATCTAAATGAATTTTTATTTAGCAATTCATAATTTAAATTTTAATTTTACTGTAAGAATTATATTTATTAAATTATATTGAACATCCTTCTCACTTGTATCTTTTGCTATTAATGCATGATTTGAATACTTTTTTTATTTTAAAAAGAAACAAAATAGCTTTTTAACTTTATGGGATGTTAGGTGTATAACTCATGAAGACTAATTTTTTTTGTCACTAGAGGTGAGCATTACTAACTATAAAAACATTGTGTAATAATGTAGGATTCATTTGAATTGATTTTCCATTCTTTTTTTCTTAAAAATCTTACTAATTAATAAATTAATTTTTCATAAGTTAAATAATTCTATTTTTAATATTTTCTGGAATCAGAAAATCAAATTGTTGAAACTATTTAAATATTTTTATGGAAAAATGTTTGAAAAAAGAAGAAAGAAATAAAAAGAATAAATACCTTAATAAAAAATTAATAAATAAAAAATTCTTTATTTTTCTCTACAAATTAAGAAAAAATACTCTAATCAATGATATTATCATGCAAAAATATTTTAATTATTGCTTTATATTTTTATTTTTTTATATCTAGGTGATTTAAACAAACATAAAGTTTCTTAAGGCAACAAAATTTAAAGTAAAACTCCATATTTTGTGATGTGAAAATAAATTATTTAATTTTTTTTATTTATAGTATCATAAGAATTTAAAACCGAAATGGTATTAAAAATATAATTTGTTTGATTGATTAATAAATCCATATAAACACTAATTGACATAATTTAATTTATATAACATATAACCAAATATGTATATAAAAGAAAATTGGTTTAAAGTAAAATGATAATAAAATGAATAAAACTTAAAATTATATTAATCCCTTTTAATTTACAAAATTGATTATCAAATTGTTATGGTATTACTCAAATCTTAGCTTAAACAAATTTTTCATAGCTATGCGGTAAGTAAATAATGTTTTTATTAGATATTATAATTTAATCATTTTTTTTGTTTAATTGGAGGGTATATATAATATTTGAATATTTTTCTACAAATGAATGCTTTTCTATCTTAAAAGTCTGGTATGCTGTAGAATTAAATAAGGGTGTTAAAATTTAAAAGAAAATAGAAAAGAAAATAGAAAAAATATGAAAAATTTCTTAAAATCTATGAAAAATTTCCATATTAATTAATTACTTTGAAAAAAAGTTTGCCGTTGTAATTTAAATTTGTAATTTTTTTAGTTTCATGCTGATCTGACTCATGTATGATAATTTTAATTTGAAAACAAATTATCGTGTAGTAAAGTTATTAATTATATATGGTGGAGTGGGTCAATGAACATAATCTGTTACAAGACTGTGTTTGCTATCTGAATTGTTCATTAACTTATCATTGATTTACCATATGTTTTTTTGTGAAGTTGATTAATTCGTTCTAGATATTCTAAAAATTAAATTAAAAAAAAATATATTATTTCTTAATAAGTTTAACCTTTTCATTTTTGGTTTGTGTAGCATTAAAGAACATGTCCAATGTTGATTGCTTTTCTCTCGTTTTTAGGATATTCTTGAAGTAATTAATAGCATTGTAGTTGTAAAGATCCCCATTTCTACTGAGATCAGCTTGGCTTGGTTGCTATTCTAAGACTATTGCTCTAAAATCCTCCCATTTCTTCAAAAATCTTTAATGGCTGATATCACCATTGGTCCTCTTTCGTCTAACTCTTATTTAGAAGGAGACACATTTTTTTTTTCTGTATCATTTTAGCTCATTTTCCAGTTATGTGTTTGTTGTCCAAACACAAAAATCTTTCATGAAATTGTTCATTGTCTTATTTGATTGCAGTCTGAACTGTTTGTTAACCGATCACTCACTGTATAAAATTTCAACAGTTACATCTACATATGTTAATTCTTTTTAACAAATTGGGTTTTTTTGATGATTTTCATGAAGAAATGCAAGGAATTAAGTTATAAATGATTGGTAAAAATTTTGTCTTTTAACTAAAGAATGTGTCAACTTCAGTAAAACCTTTGGCTTAGTTGTTTGTAGTGATTAAAAATTCAATTGAAACTATCAAATTAAGTCCTATTTTTTAAATTACTTTTAATTAAATTTCATTTTAATTAAAAGTACTCAAATTAATTAGTTAAAAATACTTATAAGGGAGATAATTTAAACAAATAAAAGTATATTTTGTTTATATTTTTGGGAAGATACAAAAGTTCATTATTTTATTAATCTTAATTTTATTTAATTGTTAATTTTAAATTACATTTCTACTTTCTTTGAAGATTTGTGTAAATGAAACTGCAAAATCAACAATCCAAAGTTTTAACTTTGACTACTGTTTTTGTGGTTAATGTCAAGTCATTGCATGTGTAGTGAATTAATTGTAGAATGTCAAAATTGTTGTTGGTAAATGTTTTCTGTTCATGTACTTTAAGTATAGGTATGCATAACTATTAATTTAGGTAACTACTTATTAGTGGGATACACATTAAAAAGAGTATATTTAAAAAATTTATAAAAAATATTGAATTTTGAAACAAAATATGATATGCTTTACATACTGTTTGAAATATTTATTTTGCCTAACATGTAAATGTCTTGTTTTGCTAAATATAATTTCAATAATTATATTCTAGCATGATTATTAAATTATTGATATAATTTAATTCTATTTTAGAGAAAAATGTTATCTGTCCTTTTTCTTATTTGTTTTTGTCTAAATCATTTTGTGTTTGTAAAAATAATCCAGATCACTTTTGTTTAATTCAATACAAAGAAAGAAATTCTTAATGATTTAATTATTGTTTTTTTTTTTTTTTTTTTTTTTTTTTTTTTGAAAAATCAAAAGAAAATAAATGACCTCATTATTATTTCAAAGAAAAATAGATTGTAATTCTTTTAATTTATAATGTAACTTTAATCTTTTAAATGATTAATTTTATTCATTAACATGAAAATATATTTCTTGCATTAATTATTTTTATATTTAGGATGATAGAACTTCTAAACTCCGAACTGTATGTTCAAGATGTGGTGTTATAGAATGTAAAAGACATCGGCCTGAATTGAATGTGTATACTGCAAAACCTTGGATGAATTTAAAAGTACCAAAAGAAATAGATGCTGCTTTTGAAGAAGTTTGTATTTTTGCAATAATTCTGCATTACTATATATATTATTATATCACCTAATGAAAATTAAAATATATCAATATTATTAATTATACCTTTATTTTGATTCAAAATAAGTTTAGTTACGCTTATTATTTTTTTAACATATTTTATAAAGGATATTAAGTTAATATCCTATCTAAAATTAATTTTGGTAGAATATATTAAATGAAGTTTTAATTTATATTTATTACCCTAAAAAGAGTTTTGAAAATTAAATGGATTAAGTCAAAAGGGATAACAATGATCAAAAGAGATGGAAATAGGATGAACAGTAAAATTAAGAAGGGTGGGCATAAAAATTATTACAGCAAATTTGAAGTGTATGTCTGATACCTAGTCAGTTTCAAATTTTATATATTTGTATTTTTGAAAGTTTGTTATTATTTATATTAATATCTTGTTTGCACATTTTTACATATATGCTAAATTTTAGGCACAAAGAATTAATATTTTTTTAATAACTTATTTTATACATATTTTATTGAAATTTTTTAATTCAATCATATGAAGAAAATGTTTTTGAGATGTAACTACATGTTTGAAGAACATTAAAAAAATTTTTTTTTTTATCTAAAATATGAAAAAATATAAGCTTTTGTTTTGATCTTTGCTAAAATTTAGAAAGATTCAGATATATTAAATATGAAATATATATAATGTTAAAAAAATGGACTTCAAAGAGTACTAATTTTTTAACCCTTTTTTCCATGATATTTTTCTTTGTTGGTGAAATAAATCAAAGTGATATAATTCAAAATAACAGGAAAAATTTGGTTAAAAAAATCTCAGTATATATTTATAGTATAAATTAAGCAAAAAACAATATGATGGAAAATTCCATCATCATGCAAAGTTAAATCCTTAGCTTAGTAAGTACTAAATAGAATTAAAAGATGAAAATAAAAGAAATTCATGTTACAAACCTTTCTTCCACTCATTTTCACTTTTTTAGCAATAGAAACTCAAATATAATAAAACAAAATTAAAACGAAATCATACTTATATTGCAACTACAACAAACAGTGGAGTGACAACTTTAAAATGTTTTTCAGCCTTTGATTTTAATCATTTCCCTTATAGTAATGTAACAAAGATTTTATAAAAAATTTATTAAAAATATGTTTGCATCTCAAAAATTTGGTCAAATCTCAATTGAAACTACACGACAAATGTATGCAATATAAAGAAAAATATTAGGGAAGAAATGTTAAACCAGAGTGAAAAAAAATCACCAAGATATAATACCCATGCTGATTTATGCATGAGAGTTTTTTCCAAAATTGTTTTTAACTATTTCATATTATAACTTATAAATCTTTTAAATAAAACAAATGTAAATGTTTTCATAATTTTATATCTTGAGCAATTACGAACATAATATACTTATTAATGTTAGAGTAATGTTGGAATTTATCTTAGTGATGTTGATTTTCATTTAGTGTTTTTATCTAATCTTTATACTAGATTTATAGAAATAATAAATATTAATGTGCCTAAATACTTTGTTGTACTTCTTGAAAATATACTTTTTATCTCAATCTCTCAAACTTGAAAGTTGCTACAAGTTTCCCAGTTTTTAAAATTTTTATAAAATATAATTGCATTAATGGCATAGGATATTTAATAGAAAAAATCTATTTTTCTGAATTATATAACTGAAGAAATATAGGTGATAAAAAAAGTTATTAAAAATGATTATAAAATTATTTCCTATTTGAAATAAAATTAACTTTATTTATCCTTGTTATTCACTTATTATACTGGTTTTAAGTGTATTTTTTTAAAAAAGTTTTTAAAAATTATCTAAATTTTGTAATTTATTTCATTTTTAAAAATTTCCCAATGGAGGTAAATGTAAGATAAATATAAGAAAAGTTATTATATTTTTTAATCAATATATTCTTCTAGATCATTATACAGTCATAAAATTCTGCAGAATAAGATAGTTTTATTGAATTCAACTTTGCCATTTTCTATTTTTATGTCTTTCAGACTCAAAATATTTATTAATTAGTCAGAACTTGACAATTAGATTTGTTTAGGCATTCATTATTAGTGGCAATTTATTTGAAACTTTTGAAATAAAATTGTTAGGAAATTTTAATAAAGATTTCATGAAAATCTTGAGAATTTTTTAAAAAATAAATTTAAGAAAGAAAAATTTTATCAATATCGTGGTTTAATACCATATTTATCTTAAAAATTATTTTTGTACATGAAAGTTTCCCTGCTTTTTCCTTCTTATACACCAAAAGAAATTAAGAAATACAAAAATTTTGGAAAGATCACTTTAAATTATTTAGGTCTCTTGATTAAATAAATTTAATTATTTTAAAATTTACAACACTGTTAAAAAACCACCTTTGTAAACGATTGAAAATTATAAATTTTTCAAAGTAACCAAAAATACTTCTCATGAAGTACAATTTAGTTGATTGATCAATACAAGTAATATATTTTAAGTGCATTTATTCCAAAAATGTGTTATTTTATTCTATCACTATTTTTAATAAATTATAAAGTTTGCTATATTCTGCTTTGCAAATAACTAAACAAAATTAAAATAGACAAATAATAATTTAGTCTATTTTGATTTTGTTTAGTTGTTCATATATTTTAAACATGAATTATTTCATTTCCCCTTTATATTATATTCATAATGAAAAATATTAATTTTGGTTTTTATTTTACAGATTTTAGACCTTGTTATTGAAAAACATATTTACTCTTGGTATAGGTAAATATTTATTTTATTCATTAAAATATATAACATGTAAGCTGAATGTAAATATCAAATTTTTATAAATTTGTATCTAATATTAATGAAATTAATGTTCTAGTAATGCGAATTAGATTCATGACTTTTATAAAGTTCTCCATTAAAGTGTTAAAAGCCAATATAAAAGATATTTTCATATACATTTTCCAATGTACATGAAAATATTTGTTATAAGTTACATTTGACGTACTATTTTTAATTTATGTATTAGTTTAATTTTTGCTTGGTATAAAAAAAAAGTCATTCAAGATTAGCACAAAATTTAAAACTTGTTTAAAATAAATTTGTTAGTCTAGTACTTGATTTGATAATTATCATCTGCCATATCTATATCTATCATCTAATTTTTAATCTGTACCATTTATATCTCAGCTTTAACTTGAAAATTGCTCCTTTGTATTGTGTGTTTCATACATTCAAGTTAATCTGATTTCTGTGCTTTTTATCAACAAGCATTCAAAAGTTAAAATGAGTATAATTTTATCATTGTCATTAGTTTGATTATTGAAGTGATTTTATCATATTACTTTTTTATATTTATAATAATTGCAGAAATGAAGAGATCTAAAGGAAAATATTAGAAATTATTGAAGTTTTTTATGGGCAATTTATGTGGTTATTTCTAAGAACTTGGTAGGATTATCTTATTTTAATAAAGATTGCTATTTATAGAAGAAAATATAGTATGCTTTTTTAAGTATGTTCATGAAAAATGATTACCGTTTTTAAAATGCTCTCTGATTTCTTTAAATATCCATCATAGTACTCATTATATAAAATATGCAAAAGCCATTTTCTAAAGCTTACCATTAAATAGTCTGCTGTAAAAGAAAGTTATTTTATGTACCATTTACATTGTTTTCTAATTTTGCAAAAACATATTTCTATCAATTGATAGTATCTTTAATACAGAAAATGTATCTGTATAATTTCATAAAAATATAGCTTGCATTTGTAATGTATTTAATCTGCATAAAATAATCAAATTTTAACATTAAAAATTATTTCATCTTTTACCAATACCCTTGCGAATTTGATTTCATATGGCAATTTCCGAAATTAAAAGATAATATGTGAAAACTTATTTATACTTTTTTATTATGAAACATTATTATAAAATATTTTATTATGAACCAGAAAAAAGTAGAGAAGTGATTTTCTTTTTCTGTTACTTTTCGTTAAACATTGTAAATGTTGCGATATTTTTCAAAATATCTATAAATAAAATTCTTATTCTGTTTATCTTACAAATTTTTGACCAGAATAAAATTGAGAGGAGATTATTTTTTATATTTTAGGTTATTTTCGCTGGATTTTAGATTTTTAAAGATTGAAAATTAATACATGAAATAGTTTTTCTTGTTTAAAAAATATGTTAAAAGATATTGATTGGAATTTAAATAAATGCTGTGTGAGTTGAATGTAATAAAACTAATTATAAAATGGTACTTAAAAAAATTTAAAAGGAAAGAAAATTAATGTGCAATGATTCCTTGTTATAATGTTTGGGAGAAAAACATTATTTGCAATTATTTTCTAAAATTTCTTATTCTAATCTACATGAGAATTTGGGATATCCAGTTCGTGAGCTAGTTCTGATTTTACTCTCTCAAATTATGTGGCTTTGGACATTTGTTGATTGAGTTTGTTGTGCTATTAAGAAGTTTAATAGCTGTATAATGTTTCTGCAATTTCCTTAAATGTTAAAACTAATTTAGTTATACTAATGAGCTTTCATATATTTTAGCACATTGAGCAAAGATGATGATTTTGTTCAAGAAATTCGAACATCATTACGTTTTCTTTTTTCTAGTCTTCTAAGAAGAGCACTCCAAGTAAGTGAAAGCTTGTTTGAACCGCTGTATATTATAAGAATTATATATGTGTGTATGTAATTGAAAACGTTTTAGATTTAAAACAAAAATTGATAGGTGAATATCTAATAATGATAGACTTTAATGGATAGAATGAGATGAAAGATGTAATAAAGTATCAACATTTTAATGATACTAACTGAAAAATGGAGCAGAGTTCCAACACAGGGAACCTCATTAAGGAGTGTTGACCATGTTGATATAAAGTATTGGCTAAGGTCAACAAAAGTCTAAACTTAGCTGTTACACCCCTAAACCCTACCAAACCATAAGCAAAACAGCAAAATATATACAAGACAGTAATACACTGTCTACCAATAAGTGTTTGGCACTTATGCAAGTGAGGATATCAGCGATCCTGATGTACATCACGACCTCCACTGGTATATATCGTGTAAGAAAAAGCATTGGCAATAGTGGCATCCAAGATGCTGCACAGTTCAGAGATCTCTGATTTCAAGAAAGCTTTAATTATTGGGTATTACAAATTTGGCCAATCCTTAATGGGACATATCTAGCAATCTGAAGTACCCAAAATTGACAGTGGCCTATGTGATTAAGTGGAAGGCGAGCTGTGATTGTCGGAATGTGCCCAGAGTTGGCAACTGGGAAATAGAGATCAACAAGTGCTGTCCATAAAAATTTGAAAGAACTGCACCCAACTGATGGCCCTCTTCCACGAGGAGTTTCAACAGGCATCCGGGAGTATTGTTTCAATGAATACTATCCTTAAGGTAGCACATCTGCTTAGTTTTAATGGTCATGCTGCTGCCCATAAACCTTAGATCACAAAGTCCAACTGCGCTGCTTGGTTAATGTGGGGCAAAGCACATCGAAATTGGACTGCTGACCAGTTGAAACGGGTTCTTTGGTACGACAAATCAAGGTTCACCCTTTACTGTTCGGATGGCAGGATCTAGCATCTGCTTGGAGAACGTCTCCTGACAGAATGCATTGTGCTAACAGTCAAGTTCAACAGTGGTGGATTTATGGTTTGGATTTGTTTCTCTTGGTATGTGGGCTGGGACCCTTGGTCCCTATTCATGGTAAGCTCAATGCCTATCTCTACTGCACCATTTTGGAGGAGAATGTGCTTCCTATATTGTGACAGTTTTACAAGTTGGACCTCTTTTACTTTCAGGACGACAATGCCAGTTGTCTTATTTCAAGGTTAACCAAGATTGGTATGGTGCCAATGGAGTTCCATTGAATGGACTAGCCTGCCCAGAGCCTAGACTTGAACCCTATCGAGAACCTCTGGGACGAATTAGAGCGTCGAATTAAGGGGGTGCACTACCCATCCAAAATCAGTGAAGAAATTTGTATGCCTATTCCAAGCCAAGCGGAAGACAATGCCACTAGCTGTAATCCAAAGACTTGTGGAAAGTATACCCCAGAGGGATCACGCTGTAATTGACTCTCGTGGAGGCTTTAGCAATTATTGATTTTGAATAAAGTTAGCTTTTCTTTTCTATCACAGGTATCCAAATATTTATTGGTAGACAGTGTACACAGTGTAGTTAGCACACTTTCTTATTTTGACATGTAATAACTCAAAAAGTAGTAAACATGATGAGGTGGCATGGTATCATTTGAGAAAGGAGTCATGAAGTTGTGTAACATTGTGGTTCAGTCACCAACATGCATTGGAATAATGAACACTGTGCATTTGTCGTAGAGACCTATTTTTTTAGAATGGCAATACTGTTATTTCGACCAAGCATGTTTTCCTAAATTGCTTTAATACTATACCTTTGAAGCTTGTCTTGGACCATAAATCTATTCTTTTATTGGTTACAATGTTCTGGGAAATTGATTCTATGTAGGAAAGAAGAGACGGAGATGCACATCCCATCCAGATCACCAAAGAAGATAAAAAAAAGTATGAGTGTAATTTTTGTAATCACCATGGCATTTGGCACAAAAAAAAAAGCGTTTACTCCTGAGATTTTCGATTATTCCATGATACAAATTTTGCATGATTGACTTCATTTCCATGTGTATAAGTTGGTTACTGTTGAGAAACATTCAGAATGTGACTTTATGCTTGAAGAAATGCATGTGAATTGCTTTTTGATCATGTCCCTCAATATGCGTGTCTTTTTCTGTGTTGTAGCTCATTTTCATTTGAGTGGATTTGTCAATAAACAAAATGTGTCCTATTGGACTGTTAACAACCTCCAAATATTCCATCAGAGGCTTTTGAATTCATATTTCACCATATGATGTGCAGTCTCATTGTCGGAATTGTTGGAATTGTCGGCCAATGATTTTTCAAGGGAAATGAACTAACAATCATAGTCATTTCAAACCATTATGTGAACATGCTGGAAGATTTTTTTACTATGGCTTAATGAAATGTACATAGAAGAAGTATAGTTTCAGCAAGACAAAGTAACCGTCCATACTTCAAGTGCATCAACGGCTGGGTGTTTAAATCACTTTTCCTGCCCTTTATTTCAATGAGAAGTAATTTGGAGTGGCCAACATATTCTTTGGATTTTTCGCATGTGATATCTTTTTGTGAGGGTATTTAAAGTCACGTACTTATACTGACCTTTCACAAATTTTGTAAGATGTAAAAATCAACATTCAAAGAGAAAACTGACTTATCAACCAATTTGGTGGAAAAAGTGATGAGAAACTGCAGAGTTTGGTTTACTGAGTGTATCGATAATGTCAAGTGTCACTTGCCTGATAAGATATTTAAAACAATGTAAACTGAAACTTTAAATATGTCACATTTGTATACAAAAGTATATAAAAAAAATATCGTTAATAGTTTTTGTGTTATTGCAATATGAAATAAGTAAGTTAACTTGTTGCACCCTGTATAAAAATGAAGGTAGATGAAAGAAATGTCAAGTGTTACAAAAGTAACTTGGACAATAAATCAATTTTTTACAACAATCCAATTTTCAATTCCAAACCCTGAAAACTTGAAAATTAGATGTACAAATTATATGACTATGTGTAAACACCATTGGCATTTTCAAGCTTCTTGTCAGATCTTCAAAACTTGGGTAACCTTTCTGTTGTCTTATAACTATACCTTATTTGACTCTTATAAGCAGTGTCAAATAGTGTTTAATGAAATTTATTATAATATTATTTAGTTAAGTTTTCGATCATTTTATCTGTTCTTTAATGTCATTGAAATTATTACAAATTAAATATATTCTATTTAACTGATTAAAAATATATTTTTTAATGTATTTTAATAAAAATATTAGAATTCTCAAAAAGAAAAAAAATTTAAAATGAGTTATTTAAATAATTCATTTGCTTTGAAATTAAATAAATTTGTTTCATCCTAAATGTTAATATAAGTATTATGGTCTTTTACTTTAATATAAATATTCAAAAATTTTGATTTTATTTTAATTAATTTTAATTCATCAGGAAAAATACTTGTATCAATTAAGATATATCATTGATTATATTATTAAATATAAATTGGCTTATAAATATTATCTATGTATTCTTTGATATTATTTATTTTCAATTATTAAAATTATTATTTATTTTCAATTATTAAATCAAGTATTCATTATGAATTGCTAAATCCATACTTTATTTATATTTGTGTCTTTACTCTTGCATTTCATATAACATTTTTATAATTTGCTTTTTTATGTATGTATGTGCATGTGTGCACATTGTAAAGAATTCATTTTTAGAATTTATATAATTTTGTTATAATAATCTTTTTAGTATAGGTTATTGCATAAATGACAATAATAGTTGATGCAATTCATGTTTCTTACTTTTAAATATCAAATACGTGTAGTTTGCAACTTTTACAGAGATAAGTTAACTTTGATAGGCCAGTCTAATTTAGAAGTAAAATTAGATGACACTTAGATAATTATAAGAATATGTCTAAACTTTTATTGTATAGAAATTATTAT
Source organism: Latrodectus geometricus (assembly GCA_026290005.1). NCBI lineage: Eukaryota > Metazoa > Arthropoda > Arachnida > Araneae > Theridiidae > Latrodectus > Latrodectus geometricus. Next base: position 172,204 of record JAPDSC010120677.1, on the reverse strand, counting down.
AAAATAGTAGAAATTATAATCACTCTTGTTTCAATTTTTAAACCTGTATTCTTTTAGGTGGATCTAGTGAAATTAATTGATGAAAAAGCTGCTAATGCTCTGTGTAAACATTTAGATTGTTACCTGCAAGGAAAAAAATTTCATAAGTCACCACTTAATATGGAGGAAACTGTATTATTCTTTTTAGGAGAAAAATTGCATCCTGCTTTGCAGAGTAGACAAGCAGAACTTGGATATTTACGAGAATTAACATCAAATCTTCTCCCTTTTATTGTTCAACAAAAATATTTGAATTGTAGGTATGTTATATAATATATGTGCATTTATTCAGGTATGCATACGCATATGATGATTAATGTTTTACGTATTAATGATCAGTGGAAAGCTATTTTATTTTTTATCTGTATATTTACAAAAATAAATATAATTTTTGCACTAAAATTAATAATTCATTCTTAGTAATCAAATTAACTATCTTTAGTTGATTCAGTGAATATGCATGGATTATTCTAATTAAAAATGAGAAGTTATGTTTTATTAGTATTAATGCTTATATTCCTTAATATAAGAGTAGGTAGAATTAATGAAAATTGTTTTATTAGTTGTGAAGCAACTATACTATTTTACAAAAATTAAGAATGAATAGAATTGAGAAATTGTTTAATTTGTAATGTATTAAAATTTCTTATTACTTTTATAAATCTAATACGATTTGTAAACTTTGTAAATTAGATAAAAATTAAAGTATTTTATATAGTCTTAAACAGGCACACCATTTTAAACACACTAGAACGAATTTTGTTTCTATTTTGGTTCACCATTAGTGATTTTTTTTTTTTTTTGCCAAATCAAGGAAAAAATTAGCGAAATATTAATTTTTATTCATAAAACTTCCTCTTGTTTGCATAATCGACTGCAAACAAGAGGAAGTTTTCTTAATTGGCAATTCCTAAATAGTGAATATGATAACAAGAAGAAAGAAATCGTTTGTGCTAAAATCAATAAAAATCAAAAAATAAATAAATAAAAAAATCTAAATACCTCTCAAACTTGAAAAAAAGTATTTCATAAGATTACTGCGAAATATTTTTTCATTATATATAGTGGGAATTATGTATTACTAGAGTGTTGTTGTTACTAAGGACATGGCCAAGCCCGCCCGCCCGTCAGAGACTGAGCAAATGAAGTCAGAATGATCGTCTTCCATTTTTGAATAAAGAACCCTCATACGAAGGTGGAAGTATGTTTTTGGCTCATAAATGGTAGCACCATCTGGGTCTTCCAATTTAGAGATTGAAACCTGTGAAGACCCATAGCCTGGCTCCATTCACCCCCCAAGATATTATTTGGAATGGAAACATAGAGGACATTGCAATCCGAAATATTTGTTGTGTCCCAATCGCCATTAGTGAACACAATGGATCATCAGCTAAGCAGGAATTCGAACTCACTACCTTACGGTAATGAGAGCAATTCCCTAACCAACCAGGCCACCGCGACTCTATATTATTAGATTGGAGACAGTTATTATTTCACTGTCCCCAAAATGAAAGTACATTCTAATTTTCATAAAATAATTTCAAAATAAATTGATAATTAAATGAGCTAAGATTTGATTTCATAACTGAATTAATTTGCAAACTTTATAAGGAATGCAATATTAAAAAATATTCTATTACTGCTATAATAGTATGTTCTGTATATTGCTTTGACACTATGTTTTTCATTATTTGTTTTATAATATATTGGCACTATTTAAATATAATGTTTTTTTGTTTACATTTATATTTTGTGAGAAAAGTTAGTTTTCTTTTTATTTAGAATTAATCTTCATATGTGCGAAAATGTTTTTGTAATGAAATAACATCTGTGATTAATTAGTGGGAAAAAATGATTTTATACATTTTGTAGGTATAAATCTTATATATTTTTTTTATATGTGTGTATATATATATATATACTATATAACTTATCACATGTTGTGCATATTATTTCCTTAAAGGTTTATATTTGGTGTTAGAAGAAATTGTTTCAAATTTTTTTTATATACTAGCTCTGACAATAAAGTTCAGTGATTAGTTCTGTAACATTAACAATAATGAAATGCTTATGAAAGTTACTTATTGTCCATTTAAATAGTTACCTCCCATAACTGTATACCCCTGAGATTTCCTATACATGTTCTGGAAACTTTGCAAAAAGTCTTCTTTTGGGATGAAGTTCAAAAACTTTGTCATGTTTCATTGGATGTCAGGAATATCATCAACTCTCTTTACTTTCAAAGTGAATTTGAGTTGTCAAAATAGGAAGAAGTCTGGAGAATTGTGGTCTGGTGAGTATGGTAGATATTCAATTTTCACCACCCCTTTTTTGCCAAGAGCTGTTTGATGATATTAGTTGTGTGAGGGCAAGCAGTGTCGTGAACAAAAAGCAATGAATCTTGTGCATATTGGGGTCATACTCTGTGTAAGCGCTTAAAGAAATCGGTCAAAATTTCAATTTACCTTCTAACATTCTCATTTAGAAATTCTTGTGAGGATAATACTTTGCTTATATATATATATATACATATATATATATATATATATATATATATATATATATATATATATATAGTGATGAACAGAGTTTTGATATGTGACTCTCCTGTTCTAACTTTTTTTAAAGAGATGATGCAGGAGGACTCCATTCCATTCCATGCTTTGCCATTTCATTTCAGGGTTGTACCTGAGACACCAGGACTCATCCTCAATGTCAATACTGTTCAAGAAATTCGGTGTTGCATCCACCTTTTTGACAAAATCCTGTGAAGCCTATGAATATGACTCATCATCACTCAAGAGATGTAGTACAAGATTGCAACATGTATTTCTCATTCCTAAATTCTGGGTAACCATTTGTTGCATGGATTCATGGTTAATTTGCATTTCATCTGCTATTATGTGCACAGTTAATCAACAATACTTTAGGAATAATTTCCTCACTTTCTCAATATTTTTATCACTGACAATGGTCACTGGTCTTCTACTACGAGGCTTAGGTCAGAAACACTTTCCTGACGCTCTTGTAAATGTGGAAACCACTTGTACTCACACATCATGGACAGTACTATCTTCATAAATAAGTGTCAGCATCAGGTGGTTTATTTTAATATCTTGCCAAGCTTAAAACAAAACTTTAAGTTGATCTATTGTTTGTTCATTTTCCTGTTCTCAATTAAGAACCAACACACCAAACAAATACTTTGTAAAATAAGCCTTTCATGGAACACAAAGCTGAACTGAACAGGAGTGGTGGCAGATGGTCAACACCTGCCATTATGCATATGCAACATTTCGCTTCACCACTGTTCCAGATTGGCCATTCTGACTTCATTCACCTAACTTTATTGTCAGTGTTGTATATTGTTGTATGCATGCAACTAATAGTAAAACTTTTAAAATTATTTTTTTAACATTCTAGAACTGCAACTTCTTTAGTTCGTGAAATTTTTTGTGGTATTGTACTTCTTCCAGTTATGGATATTATTGCAGATCCAGTAAGTGTCCTTATTTACATGGAAAATGCTTTACAAGTATTATGAATTTATTTATAATAACCATCATAAATATACTATTTAAATAGCATTCTTTTTTTAAAAAATATAATGTTTATAATTTGCTAGCATGTTAAAAAAAAATCTCTCTCTCTCTCTTTTTTTTTGTTGTAAATTTTTCAGCTTTATATATTAAAAATTCAGCACTTACAAGTTTTTATGATAACAGATAATTAATCTTCAGTAATGTTTTCTTTCGCAGTTGTCATGTAATTTATAGTAAGTTTATTAAATTTTAATACACATAGTTTTAAATATATTAGGGAATTTGATAATTTCATGCAAATATTCAGGTACTCAAAAATTGTACAAATTGGTTTATTACACTGAATAATTTCTTATAAAACTAGTTACTGTGCCCTTGACATAGATGTTAGAGACCTCTTTGTGGGAGCTAGTACTTATACTTTTTCATGGTCATTCGATTTTTTTCTCGCTTATTATAGTATATTACATATTTATTTCCCCAATTCATTGAAATGAAATAACTTATAAAATGCTCTACTTTGCTTTTTTTCTTTTATATGCTTCAGAAGTTAGTCTTTTATTTTATAAAGGATGTAATTTCAAAGCTTTTAACAGAAAATTGACTCACCATTTTGAAACCATTTCTCTGACCCTCCAATTGTTAATTATTATTGTAATACTTCAGTTATTTATGATATAGTTCAACACTGGGCTGAACTATAGCATAAATAAAGAAGACAAATGTCTAGTGCTCACCTTTTATGGAGACTCAGTCAAACTCTCCACTTTGAAAAATATTTTATTTTGTTAGTTAGTGTAAGTACATATAAGATAACTTACAATCTTGCTTTGGATGCTAAAAGGGGAAGTGTAAGGAGAAAAAGCAAGAAATAACAAATAAATAAAAAGAGCTCTATTCAAATATTTTTTTAATATATAAATAAATTATATTGGTGAGGAAGTTCAGTCTGAAAAATGAAAATTATAGAAAAAGAAGTTGAAGAATATTTTTGAAACCAGGAACCTCATGTAGAGATGACAGAGATCAATGAAACTGAAGTAATAGAAATTAAAAACATAGATGGCACAGATACCATGGAAAAAATCAAAATGAAAGTTACTAAGAAAAATCAAAATATGGAATTTTCATTTAAAACCATTAATTGATATTTTGAAAAATTTGGTTATTTCTTTAAAACCTTTAAATTTAACAATAGACATGCAACATGATTTGTTTAAGAATAACAAGAATTAGTTAATTCATTTATAACTATGGCTAAAATGTGAAAGAAATTAGTATTTGGTTGATTAGATGTAATTTGGTCATCAAAAAAAATTTTGTTTGCAATAAAGCAAATGATGGATTGTGAAATGAGAATTGTTTGTGTATAATTGAAAAAGTAAAATATCCTGGTCAAGATATTCCTTATTTCAATAACTTTATGTAATCTTTAGACCTCTTTGAACTGATTATGTAATATGTGACAAAATATCTTTTGAAATAAAATTACATAGTAAAATTTATAAAGACCTTAATGTGATTTTTAAAATATTTCATACATACTCAAATGACAATATATCAATTGAATCTGAATATACCACATTACTAAAAACATATAAAGACATTAATGTAAAAGAAATGGATGGGAAACTTCTGTTGCTTTATAAAAGCATAATTTTAATGTTGCAATTTGAAATGATCTGATTTATAAATGTGACTTGGAAATCATATTAGGTACATTTTTAATTGCCTATATTAAACACACTTGGTTGATCGTTTTCGGTATTCAAATGCATGAAAAGCTATTTATGAAACTTATTAAATCAAGCAAGATAAATTCCTTAACTGTAATAAACACAGAGCAAAATAGATGTATTAACTATGAAATGTTGGTAAATTTGCATAATTAAAAAGCAAAAAGAAGGAGTTTTGAATCAATTTCAATTTTTTTCAAAACTATGGTTTTAATATTTAGGTGAATAAATTTTGTTTTCTTCATTTATGACATATGAACAAAAAATTCCAATTCTATTGAAATATAGTCAAAAGCATGTTCATAATCATGCAAGCAGTACCAACTAATTTAAAGATATTTGAAAAATTGATTATTTTTGTTAGTTATATCTGTCACTTGCTATTTTGCCCAAATGTTTTCATAAAAATGACATGCATGAGAGTGAGGGCCAAACAGTAAAAGATGTCTCTTGCCCTGAAATAATTATTCTGTCTCTGCTTTAACATATATTTTGATAGAAATGATTTAGAAGTTTCTATTCTTTTAATTAGAAACATCAATAATTTAAATCTCATCATGAAAAATTTAGGTAATATTTAAGGGATAAATTACTATACATAATATCTTATTGAATTATTATATTTTCTTTTAATGTAAAATATTTCTTTGTAAAACATTTCATTTCATAAAGAATTTTATGAGTTGAAAATGGTTGTTAGGTGCTCTCTTTTTCTTTAAGATAAGATTGATTTATCAAAACTGTTTTTGGAAATAGTAAGCCTTCAATAAAGGACACGTTATTATTTTGCTAATGCAATAAATTTTACCATATATCAAAAAAATCTAAAATTTTTCTGCAAATCACATCAAATTCATATTGAACTAATTGAAGTTTTAAATTCATATTAAAGTTTTAGTCCTTCAATTCGTATATTAAGTTTTTTGTGCATAAAAATGAATTATTTTTTTATTTATTTGGGAGCTATTTAAAATATCCTTAATTATTAGCTTTACATGGATGATAAAATTAATGAATTTTGTTATTGGATGGAAATATTAATAATTAATTTTCTTTCTCTTTCCAGGATATGATAAATCATCTACTTATATTGTTCTTTGATAAAACTTCTGTAAGTATTTTGTTATTAATTGTTTTACTATACCTTCAAGAGCTTAGGTCTTATTTCTTCTATTTTTTCCCCCTTCTTTTTAGATGGCAGAACTCCCTGATAGTAAAGAACCAAAAGTAGAATTTTTATCAAATTTCATATCTTGCCATTCTGGTACTAAACGGCCAGTATGTATAATTTTTTAACTTTTATAAGATGCCATTATATTTCTGTTTTGCATGTGATACTGTTAAACAAATATACATAATTTTATATTTTGTAAATAAAATTTTAAAAATACATATAAATGTTAATACATCAAACTCAAAAAATATCCTATTAATGTTAATTTTTGATGTTGCTTTAAAATAGATAATTATGTAACACTTGGATTTAAGATGTATACAATGATGTAATTTATAAAAATTATGTAAATGTTATGCATATTCAGTTGAAATGTGCAATTCTTTTATATATTTTTTCTTGATATATAAAAAGGACTTTTTTTGTTTTATATATTAATAAGATAAATTTTTTATTTATAGAAATTAAAATTTGATTAATTGATGAAAGAGGAAAGGTACAAAAGTAAAAATCAAATAAATCTAGAAAAGTAATTTTTTTTTAAAATTAAAAAACATTGAAAAAATTATAATATTATAAAACAATATAAAGTTAATAAATCTTTCAAATCTTCTACATAAATTTGATCATACTAATTTCAATTGAAAATAGGGTACCTTGCTAAATCAGCACCCTCATAATGAATAATTTGCGTAAAGAGCAAAATAAATTGTAATGACTTAGTTAGCAAGCAATTTTTCCCATAACGAGTGGCAAGAAAAGGGAGAAGTCCTGAAATGTGTGTATGATGCATCAGTCTATTTAGCTCTTGTTCCTGTAACATTATAGTATCACTTGTGATCACACGTTTTCTCAAACTTGTGTTCTATGAACTTGAATATAAATTATTTGAATTTATTATTTAAAAGATAATCAGGAAATAAATTTGTAATTTTTTTGTATGAACGTTTATAAACCCTTGCAATCTGCATGAAATTATCCATAAAAGAGTAAAAATAACCATAGAAATGAAACATAAAAAAGTGAGAACAGTGTGTAAACATAGCTGATTTAGCACACACATGCAATTAGTTGACATTAATGATTTGCATCATTCTCAAAGCCTAATATGTAGCGCTTTTGCCTTCGATTCAACAGCTTATTAGTTCCAATCCCATCTTAGGCTTGAATGTTTGTAGTGATTTGGAATCCATTTTAAACAATTGATCCGAGTCCCCTCATGTGCAAGAAATGATCGTTGAGCAACAAACTAAACCAAGCACTATCCTCAAAAACAAGGACATTATTAAGAAAATAAATGTTTCAACAAAGAGTGACATGAATATTTGTGCCATGGTTACATATTCTTGATGTTGAAAGGTTATTTCTCATGTCTAAATGAAAAAGTATTGCATGGTATCACTATTAATGAGCACATCATTTGTGAGAATGATTTTCGCTGACCTCATTAAGATAACAGAATCATCAACAACCAAAGAAGTATTTTAGGAAAACTGTTGATGGTTTGAAAATTTCAAGAAAACCAAAATCCACAGTGTTGTGAGGTAAAGCGAAGCACAGCAAGTTTCAACACAAAAGTATAGAGAACTTCTTCAATGATTTCAAGAAGCTTGTAGAGTCTATAAGTTATTTGCCACAATTTTTAATTGTGATTTAACAGGTCTCTTCTGGAAAACGATGCCAAAGTGAACATATATAACAAAGAAGGATGCATTGCACAGTTACCTTATATTGCTATTTTATGCCTATACAAGTGAAGACTTCAAAATTAAGTTACTGTTTATTTATCATTCTGGAACTCCACTAGCCCCCAATAAAAGCAAAATACTGAAGAGTTGGCTAAATGTAATGCGGAGGTTCAACTGAAGACAGCTTGGGTGACACATGACGTTTTTACTGAGTGGATCAAGCAAGTATTTAGTTCTGTGAAAAAATATTTGCTTGAGATGAACCTGCCACTCATTGTCTTGCTTGTAATGAATAATGCTTCTACCTATTTCCAGGCCTACAAAATGACCTTTTTGAAAAATTTTAATTCATTAAGATCCACTTTTGTTTTTTCAACCACTCTGTTATTCTAGCAAATTTACCAGTGAACTAAGAAGCTCTACACTAAAGCACTCTTCAAGCATTGTCTTAGGTGGTTGGAAAAAAAATTACTCTCAGAAAGTTTTGGAAAAATCTCTTCCATGTGAATGCCTGCTTCAAGACAATCGACAAAGTATGAAAAAGGGCTACCAAGAGAACTTTAATTTCTGCTTGGAAGAAGGTTTGGCCAGAGAGTTTAGTTAAATGTGACTTTGGGGGTTTTGAGACAGTTTCCATTGAACCTTTTGTTTACAAGATTGTGACTTTGGGCATCATCATGGGATTGAAATTAAACAACACTTGTAATGTTACTGTAGAATTTGTGGAGCACAGCCACTAAATAGCTTATGGAGTTTTTAATTGCTAGAAGTTTCGAAAAATTTGACCGGGGGGAGGAGGTAACATAAGAGCAACAATCTTCTGACGAAATAAGAGAAATGCTGAATGCATGGGAAATTGTTGCTCTTACATTAAGAAACACCCTAATAAGGAAATATCTTTTTAACAAATTTGTTTAATGATAATGCTGCAGCACATTTGTCAATTTTTATTTATTTTTTAAGCTAAAATATATAATTCAAAATTCTGTAATTCTCAAGTAACACACATTCATTCACAATGAGAAAATTTTTAATGCATGCAAAATTTGGTGTACAAATGTAACTCAAAAATTAAAATTTGTAATTTCAATATTTTTGACCTTTAGGTTCTTTACACTGATTTTCAAACTATTCTTGAGGATCAACGTTTGCTGTATGTATTTATGCAATTTTTGAAAGAAGAATCTTCTCTGAATGTGTTGCAATTTCATTTGAGTGTTGGTAAATATGTATTTCATCATGCTATATTATATAAAATTGAAGTAAATTTAATATTTTAAAATAAATACTTACAAAATTTTAATTGCACATTTCAGATGAATTTAACACGAGAATCCTTAATCCTGATTTAACACGAGAAGAACTGGAAGCATTGCATCTACAGGCTCAGCAGATGTATAACACTTACTTTGCTTCTCATGCTCTAGACAGAATTAACTTTGATGATGATATTGTTCAAGAAATAAAAGACAGTGAGAAAATTTTCATTTTAGTGTTTACTTAAGTAAAGTAATGGCACTTCTAGATTATTTAAATTTCTTTAATATTTATTTAAATATTAATTTGAAAACATTAATTCAAAATATATGTTATAATGTAATATATATTTTGTTATAATGTAATAATTTGTTATGTGCAATAATTAATATATTATGCACATTAATATGTTAACACATTTGTATATTTAGTTATAAAATATATATTATAATACAGGATATATTTTTTTAATTTATTTATCATCAACTATAAATTCATTATTTTATTCATTTATGCATGCATTGTCTCATTTGTTTATTTTTCTCAAATATTTGTTTCTTGTTTTGCTTTAGTTGTTTGTTTAGATCTTCAAATGATTTTGAGATTCAATGATAAAGAAATTCTATATTTGTTTACCTTAAATTTTTTTAGAATTTTGTTTGATTAAAAATTAAGGATTGTAAAGTGTTGGATTATGATATACAATTCAAAAAATATTTAAACTAAATATATGAAAAAATCTTTTTTTAAGTTTGCTAAGTTGTGTCAACGCCAGGTTGTTATCATTTGCTGAAAAAAAAAGGATAACTCTGTTTTCCACAAGCTCTTAAAATTATTTAAGTAATCTTTATTCTAGAGAAAAGTTTTTTATTAAAACATTTTTTATTGTTATTTCTACACATTTCAGAATAAAAAATGATTCATTTGTTCTTACAAAGGGTCCTAAAGTAATCAACATGAAGTGATTATGATATAATATATGTTGGTTTGTGTTTAATATCTGATTAAGACGCCAATCTTTGATGTAATCAACATTTCAAAGGACAAATTGGAAAAAAAAATATTCATTAATTTTACACAAAGACTATTTCTTAATTCTTTATTCTTCTTAGTGGTACATTATTATCTAGGCACACATGTTCTATCAAATTAAAAAAATCTTGTAAAATCGCGATGAAACAGAAAATTATTTTTTGTACTTTCTATATTTATTTTAAATCTGAATTCCTATTGCTTGATTTGAACTGTTAAAGCATCTAATGAGATTTCATTGTTTTTGCTACTCCAAATTAATTTTAGTAAGATATCTGATTTTACTTACAAATTAATCTCTAAACTCATTCTGCTATAAGATTAAATGTGCAGTTGTTTTTTTTTAACAGTTCATGCAGCTTATTATTGAATGATAATATTGCTAGTGTCACATTAATAGTTTATAATTTTAATATGTAAAGCACAACTAAATATTTTTCTTACATTGAACTTTTCATTCTTTTGTAATTTATGATGAAATATCTCAGAATTTTTCAATGTCTTTATATTTTTTATTACATTAGTTGTCTAAACTATTTTTTATTACATTAGTTGTCTAAACTATTTTTATTACATTAGTTGGTTGGGAGAGTAAAAATAAGTTTATAATACATTTCAAAGTTGTCTTACTTGTTTGCTTTTATGAAGCTCTTTGAGTATTCTAATTTGAAATTTGTTTAAAGGGTTTTCTTTTTTTTTACGTGTTTTTAATATAAATTTTTTCTAAGCTCCTTTTTCAACAAAGGCATTTTTAATACTGTGATATTTCTCATCTGTTACTTCAGATTTCAATTGTTTGTTATGGATGATTGAACCCACTTATTTCTAAATGTTATCACTATTGTCCTAAGACTATCATTATAAGTAAATCTGTATACTTACATTGATGAAACATTCAATGTATAGGGACACTTCTGATGGGTTATTTTTTTTTTGCTGCTTCTAACTCATAATGTAAATATTGATCTTTGAAGTAATTTGATTTGTATTATTTTTGCTCTGATTAATAACATATTATTAGTTACATTAATTGTAAATCTGTAATAATTACAAGAGTTATAAGTTTTCCCCATGTTTTTTTAGAACAATGACTACATAAAGCCATGAATGTGTTTCTTTTTGTATTTTTGGGTAAATTGCTGTATATTGTTATGAAAAATAAATTTGATGTAAATTGCATTTAAGCTTTTCCAATGGTCTTCATTTTCAGATCTTCACTAAAATTTTCCTTAAAAATGTGCAATATATTTTAGCAATTCTATCTTTATGAATAAAATTTAAATTACTTTTAAAAATATAAATGATCTTTTTCTTCAAAATATTTATATTTTTATTATATTTTTAATCACTAGGTCTAATAAAATATAGTGCATTGAAATAAATTACTAACAAGATTTGAAATTAAATTGAATCACTCATTTTAACTTGGATCTGAAAATGTAACTTGTGCTTTATTATTTCACTTATTTAATATGAATAGAACTTTACAATTACAATGTACTCTAATTCTCATGTTAATTATTAATGATTGTTATCAATATTAAATTTTATTGAATTAACTTAAAAGTATTTAAAATAATACATATAAAAAATATAATAATTTGAAAAGTATACGATTAATGGCAGTATTTGTATTCCATGAAAGTATTCAGCTGACTTTCTTTGTTATTCAGTTATTGCAGGTCCTCCAGAAAATGTTATAAAACTCAGAACAACAACACCTTTGTTCCGAGCTTATGACCATGCTTACAGGTTACTGGAAAATATATATTGTCCCATGTTTTTACAGAGTGATAAAGTAAGCATTAAATCTTTGTGTTTTCCATTTTATATATTTGAATTTATGATTCATTTTAATGTTTTTTTTTATTTTGATATTCCTGACAATTATTTGTCATTATATAAATTAACTATTTTATAATTTTTTCATGTTATTTTAAGGAATAAGGCTGTTTTCCATATAGATTAAGTTATGCTAATAATGTGTCTATGATGAAATACTCTATTTTTATATTCCAACAACTGATATCTGCTTATTAATTAAAAGAAAAACTGTTCTTTGGCACATTGAAAATACTTTCAGTGTGTCAAGTCAAATTCCATGTTTGTTATTGGTCTCACCACAAGGACTTTTCTTCTCTCTTTTGAATATGGAATATTGAGTTTTAAAACTTATTTTAGGGTTTCTTATTTGAATGTATTTTGAGTAAAAAATGAAATATTTAAAAATTATTATACTTATTTCCTTACTTTTATCTGTAACTTTAAAATTACTCATGTTATATTAGTATATAAAGCAAGATCTATGTATTAAGTTTATATGTTTAAAAGAAAGAGTATTATTTAACTATCCAGTTACCTTTTGAAACTATCCAGTTATCTTTTGAACCATTATAATCATATTAATACATTGATAATAATTTGAATTACTTCGTAAAATATTTTGTAGGATTATACTTACATTGCATAGCATTTGTTGCTAAAATTTTAGTTTGCCAAAAATTAATTGCTTTTGTTTTTTATTCTTATGAACTGATAAACAATTGGTTACCTGTAATTGAATCATTAATGTTTGAAAGCACGTGAAAATCTAGAAAAATTGTAATACATAAATAGTTAATTTTAATGTTAAAAAATTGTTTTTATATTGAAGGATTTTTTACATATATTGATTTAGATAAACACTTTCAAAATTGCTGTTTTATTGCCTTGGACAAAATGGAGTCAGAAAAAGAATATTTATTTTAACAATACATAGTTATTTGGAAACATTTAGTATACTAATAAATAATTAGGAAATATCTGCAATTATCATATAAATATATTATATTTTAAAACAAAATATTATGTGTTTAAATTTACTAAATTAAATCTTTAATTCAATTTTAAACATTTATTTATTTGCATAGTTGTAATATTTTCTTGTTTTATATATTTTGTTCATTTAAACATAATTCATTAAAATATTTTGATGAAGCTTTTTTTTTTTTTTTTTTTTTTTTTTTTTTGATGTATGCCATGATTTTCACAATTATAAACGTTTAAAAAATTTTTATAATAATTTTTATTAATGAAGAAACTTCCATTTTGTTACAAATTTAATTTTAATATATATTTCTTACTAGTTCTTACTTTTTATAACTCTCTAAAAATAAATATTTTCAGAGTTTTAACCGTACCGTCCAGAAATCTTCAGTATTGAACCTTGCACCAGTAAACCACACAAAAACACAAATACAAATTCAAAGGTTTAAATGAACTAGAAATTATAGAATGTGTAAATAACTTAGAAAATATAGAATATAAATATTTAGATATAAAAAATTTTCATTTTAATTTTAAAGGAAAAAGGAGAAACTTTTTAAACACTGTAGTCTTAAAATATGAATTCTGAAATCATCTTGATGCATTAAAATATTTCTTCAGTATTTCAGTCTACTTTGTGGAGACAGGTCTAAAAATGCTAATGCTAAATCTGGTGGAAAGTAAGTCTATACTAATCTCCTGTGAATATCCATTTACCAGTATTCTACAATTGTTAATTCTTTGTCATGTTTTTAGGGGTTCAAAGAAAGGCTCTACAAATCCTTCAGCTATATCAAAACTTGGTACCAAATTGAAAGGTGTCTTTTCAACACATGTTGGTGTGTGTTTTCAGAAATTATTTTTAATTTTTCCATTCTGATAATAGTTTTCTTTTAATTAACACAGCAATTATTGCTTAATTAAGCAATTTATCAATGTGAAAATTTTATCTCTTGAATTGAAGTATTTCTTTATAAAGTTTTTGATAAAGAGATACTTAAAGTTAATATAAAGTTTTTGATAAAGAGATACTTCAAGTATAAAGTTTTTGATGTTTAGTTTATAAATTTCTATCTAAAATAAGAGAATTTCCATATCTGTAAATTCTTAATTTCTTAGCTCAAATTTTCATTTATATTATTAACATGTTTAGCCTTTTTTTTTTTTGGGGGTGCTTATTATATAAAATAAATATATTATAAATTTACATCATTATTTGCAAAATAATAATTTTTTAATATATATTAATTCCTTCTAAGTTTTTTATTATGTTAGCTCTATGTTTAAAATCAATTTTAATTTTTAGATGAGGGCCAATTGTTTGAAGAGGAATCAGGAATTGATTTAGCTGAAGCAATGTTTGTAAGTATGTGATGTATACTCTTTTGTGATTTTATCAGATGTTTTTTATTATATTTCTTACGGACTTAACCTGAAGAAATATAATAAATTGTAAACAATGTTAATGTTTACAATTATTGCCAATGTTTACAATTATTATATAAGTAATATAATAATTGTAAACATTAGCAATTTCATTTTTTTAAGTGAAATTTGTGTATTTTTGAGAAATGCTTAAAAATTCAGTCTAAATATATTTAAATGTCCTTATATTCTGGAATTTGATTGAATTCCTTAAAAAATTTAAAGATTCTGGAATTTTTCTGAATTCTTTTTGTGAATTTCTTTACTTTTTAATTCAAATGAAAAATAGTTTATAATTTTAATGAAATTTTGAATTTTATTTCTTAATTTATATTGAAAATTTTGTTTGTTTCAAATAGGGATAACTTTTAAAGAGCTCATCAAGAATAAACTCAGACTTTTAACTATTTTCTTTTTTTAAATTTTTTTGTTTAAAGTTGTTTATCATAAAAAATATTTCTGAGTGCTGAATCATAAAAAAATTCACTTTGTCAATAATTATTCCTAATTAATGAAGTGTATTATTTATTAAATTTTTAACTAATTGAAGAATATGATGATAGTATTTGAACAATTTGGTTAAATTCACTGCCCAAAACAAATTAAAGGCTACTGTTCTGAGTTGATCTTTCGCCATTTGATTAATTGTTAGATTATTAACTGACATAGATAGTAGTTTATATAAAATAAAAATGACATTTGTTTATTGACCATTTGGGCGCAAACGAAAAAGACACAATTTGTGCATTTGAGAAAAATAAATAAAAAAAATGTGTTCCGCAAAAGAAAACCGTTTTTAGGAGGTAGAGTTTTCTCGGATAAGGGGAGTGGGTAGCAACTTGAATATCTTTATTGAGTCAACAAGGCTATTTATGAAGGGCTTGGGTATTCTGTCCATTAACTATAACTTGGATGTTCCAAACATACTCTATTGGATTGATATCTAGTGAACTTCTGACTATCTAGTGAACAACTATTTATATGATTCCTTTTTTCAAAAGGAAATTATTCACCAAATTAGCACAATTTGGCCTTCAATTGTCATCCATTAATATGAAGTTTTCTCCAATTGCCCCAGTGTGATGATATGAAGATTGGTACTTCTATCAATGGGGGGTGCTGGCATAGACCATCACTCCCCCACTGCCAAACTGGAAACTTTCATGCACAAATTCGGATTGGTTCTTGTGCTATGTTTTCTCCAAATAAAAATACACCTATTATTAGGAAGAAGAGAAAAAAACAGGACTTGTAAGAGAAAAGAATATTGCATTGATATTGCAATTCATTTCTCCACTTGCTCTGTTACTAACTTTTTGTAGGCCCAAACAGTGCCTTGCGGTTAACATGACAAGCACACATCATTGGTCATGGAGAAGTAAGTTTCAGACAGTTTGTATTGAAACTGTTATACTAGTAGTTGAGCAAAGGTGTTGAAGAAGAGTAACATTCATCTTTCAGTGTCTCTGAGTTGTTAGTATTAAATAATAGTCTTCATTGAGTGCTTTTTCCATGCTATGACCTTACCCTGATCTTCAGCTGGAATTTCAGGTCTTCAACAAATGGTTTCAGATTTTGGAAATCACGCTTTGTAAAATTCTAATTGCTTATACTTCTGATTGTGTTTGGTCAATTACTCTCCTAGCTTCTAATTTGGTTAAATGACTTTGTTGAGGCATCACACTCATTGAAACATGCACTTACAAACTATCAATCATTTTTTTCTGTTTTGTCTTGTATTAAATTGGAAGCCAAATCACATTCATTATTACTAAAATATCATCTTCGACATCAAACTCAAAATTTGCCTTCTGTATAATTTGAAGTGAAGAAAAATTTGCATTAAAAAAAAAAGAAAACTTAATAAAAATTACTTATATAATAAAAAAAAGACTTAAAATATCCTTTAATGGTTGTGAGCAACCTATTATTATATTTATTAATTAGAAAGTTAATAACCAATTGACTTTATTAAATAGAGACAATTAGATTTGTTATTAGAAATTCCTTCAAAATTTAATTTCTAAAATGATTAATATGTTTATGTAATATCTTTTATTTCATTATTTTATATAGTATCATGTCTTAAAAGTCATAAAAAATTATTGGCCTGTCTATTATTTTTAAAGCTAATAAATGAATACTATTGATGAATATTTTATAATGATTAAGAATTGCCTAATTTAATAACATTAGGTATCCTTAAAAGTAATTGCAAAATATTTTGTAAAATATTTAAAATTTGGATTTAAATTTTTTTATCAATTAATAATTTATGAAGAATTTATTGATTTTTAAGGTAGTTTACTTGAGAGATTTATTAAATTTTCAAATCAAAATTTTAATCATGCTCCAGAAAGTACTTATTATAGTTATAGTTAATGCATACAATTAAGTGTTTATTTTAACTATTTTTTATTAAATACTTTTCAGGTAGATTCTCCATCATCTGGTAAAAATGGAGCTACTTATACAATGGAGGATGATCCAAGATTAAAAAATTTGAGTACATGGCGAGTTTTTATCCCACAAGTCATGATGCGTATGGACAGCAACTGTAAATATTATCACACTTTCAGAATAGAAGTACAAAGAATAGATGTGGGAGACAAAGGTGATAATCTTTTCACAGATTTTAAGCCTTTGATAACTACTTTTTTAAAATAACTTATAAAATATGATTTTCTGTAGTAACTGAATTAATCATTAATTTATATTATAGAACTTGTAAAAGAAAATTTATTATGTTCAAGATATCAGATTCAGATAATATACAGAGTAAAGTGGTAATTACTTAAAAAAAATGAAATTAAAAAAAAAGGTATTTTGAAAAAAACATTTTTTTTAATTTTCTTTTTTTTTTTAAATTTCATTTTAGAAAAAAACATTTTTTTAAATTCCTGTGATAGAATTGATTGACTCAAATACATTTAAACATATTATTCTTTACCTAGAATAGCAATATATTTGAAGAAACATATAAGATTTACTGGAATTGAATGCACATAGTGACAAAAAAAAGTATGCGGAAAGTCTAGAGTTTCTCTTGTGTAAAACTATAATTACTAAAAGAATAAGCAGAACTATAAGTTGTAAGACTTATTTGAAACTCTTAAAGCTTATTCTCATAGCATGAAAATAAACTAAAAGAGAAATATTGTGTTTGTAGTACTTAATAGAGAGTGAAATGTGAAATTGTTCCTATTTCACAAAGGAAATGCTGTAATATTTTGAGAGCAAAAATTATTCATAGTTGAAAGTTATAAAAAGAATATAGGAAGAAAAAGAAGTCAGAAATCTTTGTCCTAAATCATCGTTTGAATTGCTGTAATTTATATATATTAATCTAAACTTTTTGTGCTAATTTTTCATTTTTTAAATTTCTAATTTATCTTTTGATAAATTATTGCTATTTAAATTATAATAATGATTTTTTTTAATTATTGCACTCGAAACTATCAATTGTTTGAAACTATCGAAACTATCAATGAACTATTATTGTGTGTATGTACAAAAAATGTTTGAGCAATGTTAAAAATACTGAAATATAATTTAAAGATTCTGCAAAATGAACAATGTTATCTATTTTTTCTGTTTTTTAGAGATCTTATTATTTTATTACATTATCCCTGTATATGGATTAAGCATTATAATATCTTTTCTTAACTTAATATTTACTTCATAATATATATATATATATATATATATATATATATATATATATATATATATTCACTAAGAAATATTGAAAATAGTGCACCAAAAAGGAAGAAAGGTGCAGGAGCAAAACTTTGCAAATAAGAACAATGAAATCTGATATGCAAGTGATCCAAGTTTGGTTCCGGATCCACATAACCACACACTTGGCAGTAGCACTGCAATCAGGAAATGAGCTCTATATAAATCAGTGCAGAGTGGAAGATTCATAAACATAACAATCACGTGCCAACACTAAGAAGACTTTAGTAAGTAAAGCATGCAGGAAAGATATGTGTTAAGACATTTCACACAAATAAGCCAGTTTGAGAAGGGCCTTGTCATTGGTTTGAAAACTGCAGTCTATTTAACACCCTGTGTTACTCCCCAGGTTGATCGTTCAGAGTTTGTTGTCAGAACATTTACGAGCTGCGGATACAGGATGGTACCAAAGTGTACCATATTGTCCCTGGAATGGCCAGGAAGATGACGAGGTGAGAGGATTGAAGGATCATGCGGCAAGCTCTTGTGGCTTCTGTAGGACTTTACCATGATACATGTAGAGGTTGGGGTGTCAGTTGTTCCACAAACTCTTTTCAGATGCCACTTGGAAGCGAATCTTTTGTACATTACCTTTAACCCCGCGGCATTGGTGACTCTATCTAAAGTGATGCCAGAGTGACATGAAATGCCACACTGGTATTTAATGATGAATCCAAGTTTGTTTTGGGGACAAGTGATAATCGCATATGGGTGTGGAAGGGCTCTGTTGAACTGTGCACTTCCAACCACAAATTTGCACAACACATAGCCTATATGGCTGGTCCTCTCTTATTGTGATACATAGACCCTTAATGGCCCAGCATTGTGTTGAGGATATTTTTCGACTCCATGTGAGAACTTTCCTAAATAGTTTTCCAGGTACTATTTTCGAAAATAATGCTCATCTATATACTGCTCAGGACTTCTTACATCATTTTCAGACTTTTCCATGGCCATAGCTGGCCTGCTGTCCTTGACTTGTCCTTGAAAGAGCATGTTTGGGACCAGCTAAAACAGGTGTCACCATGTTATTTTGTACGTGATTTGGAGATGAATTTTAATTATTTTTATTTTACAAAATCATTATTAAAAATATATTAAACATTTATTAAAGTAAACATAACCACTGAGTAAAGGATTTTACAATAATATATTACATCAATAGAAAGTAGGTTCTTACATTGACTTGTTCTTCTCTGCCCTATTGTACATTGTCCTATTGAATATAGATACCTACTTTCTTTCACATGTATGCTCTCTTATAGTGTGCTTTTGAATATCTAATGTTTATGTTTGTATATAAATATCTAGCTGGCCAATATGAATGTATGTGTATATAGTGATACATTAACACATACTTCTTTTGATTTAAATATTACAATTACTTTGGAGGTGATGTGTAATTATTTGTCACTGTCATTTCTCTTGCATCTAATTTATATTTTATGTTGTAAATACCCAGTATTCTATTTTGGAATAATATTTAATTAAAAATTTATTATAATAAATTTCTTTATTAGTTTTGTTTTTAAGTAAGGTTAAAGATTTTTATTATATAGCAAAATTGTTCATGATATAATATTTTTAGAATTAAATTATTGTAAAATTTGTTCTCATATTGATTCTTAACAGTTATGAATTCTATGCTATTAGTCATTTTTAAGATTTACTTTGAAAATCATTCTGATTTTTTTAGATACTCCTGATGATATGCATTGGACTGTAGAAAGGTAATTCTCTTTTTTCAATTCTTACTATTTTATATTAAATGAAAAATATTTTTTAAATCTTAATTTAGGATTCTAGTTTAAACTCTTCATTTGAAAGGAAACTATGGAAACTATCTTTTTCAAGGGTATCTTTTAATAGTGTAATTTATATAAATGCTACCTATACTTAAGAAGCTCAAAGTAAACTCTTTTGAATCCATTTTGTTGCCTCCCAATTTTAAAAGACATAAATTCTCACAGTCAATAGTACAGCAACTCATCAAAATCAATGATCTTGATTATTTCCTTAAGCATCCAGTGATAGTTTTTTTTTTTTTTTTTTTTTTTTTTTTTTTTTTTTTTTTTTAAATTTACACCAGAGTTAGTGATAAGTTGATTAAATTAAGAGATTTTCAATATATTAACAAAAGGAAAATTGCAATGCATTAATATAGTATCAGAATATATATTTCATTAAATTAATGTAGGAAAAAGTGACTGAAATGAGTATCTTGCCATGAAGCAAATAATATTAAACTGTATTATTCATGAATATTGGTATATTGTTGCTTGAAGAAAACTACTGTATTTATATATATTCAGAGATAGAAAAAATAAATCATAAAGAATGTACAAAATTTATTAAAAATATTTCTTTTATATGCTTCATAGAAGCTTAAAATTTTCTTACTATAATCTGAACAATTTATTCTTTCATTTTTTTTCTTAATTTAAAATAAATTTTAATAATAATTTCTTGTTATTTATCTTTTTTAAAATTCAGTCCTTTTTTTTCTTTAATAAATGCGAGTATTGACATCACACATGAATGAAAAAGTGCTTATTATTGCAGAAGTGAAATGTCTCTGAAAAGGACTAAACAAATAAGAAAATTTATCTTTCTAAATTTTTAAACCATTGATAACTTAATTCCATAAACCATTAAACCTAATATCTATTTTCTATCTCAAATTTAGTTTACTTGACTTAATTATGATTATAAAAAAGTGGTACATGATGCATTATTTTTCCTAAAAATTCAAATGTTTGTTGCTCTGTTGTATTTAACTATTCATAGATTCATTTCTCATCTTAGGCAAGAAAAGTTTATTGTAATTTAAAATCAACTTTAAAGTGTGTGACCCATTTTAAATTTTAACCTTTATGCATTTTAATCTTTATGCTTAAAGCAACAAACTAATTAACTTTGAAAGTTACAAAATATATTTATATTGATTTCAAATTTGAACATAACTACTGGTAGGACAACATTCTTCAAAGTGGGAAGTTAATATTGAACCTAGTCAAAGTATTGAACAATGGATTATGAGTGATACATTGTAAATTTCTGTATGCTCATCTATTGGTATGTGTACTTGGAAGCTTTCAGGTTTTTCTTCTTTTTGATGCAGGAATATGTCCCTATACATTTGAAAAGTCTACATAGAAATCGAATATATAGTGAAATATTTAAAGAAGCTTTACAGTATCTATAAGCTATAAGTTACTCATGATGAAATGTCAAATATATTGATTACTTTTATTTTTAGAATATTTCATCATATAGTATAAATATCTTATTACCATTAAGATGGTTACTGTTAGCATATATATATATATATATATATATTAATTTTCTACTGAGTTTAATGCAGAAAATTAATCAAAGTAATTATAAGCTCTGTAAATATTTTTTATATACCTGAGGTATGCTTATGTAAATAAAATATCAACAAAAAACATTCAAGGAATTTTTAACAAAATTTATGAAAACTCAAGAAATAATTTTATTTTAGATTATATTATTGATGAATAATAGAGTATAAGCATACATGATAAATTCATATGCATTCTTATATTTTTTCTTAATTTAAGCTTAATGATTATTCTTTTGAGATCTCTATATAGACAACTGAAAATAAAATCTTTTATGAATCTTAAATATGCTTTAATACCATATATGGAATATATAATTTATTGAAAATTATACAATCCATTAATATTGGAAAATTTCTAGAATTAAGTATAAATTCCAATAAAATAAAATTTCATATTCAACACTGTTAAGTAGAGATCAAGCAATTTTTATTGTTAGATTTTAAAAAAACTTAAAATTTTTGTTATATAATTAATGGCACTTCATTCTTATGTGAATTATATTAATTAATTTAATTAAACTATTTTGTATAGAAGGTACAATGAATTTTATGTTTTGGAAGCTAAACTTACAGAATTTCATGGCGAACTCCCTATTCAATTACCACCAAAAAGATCTCAGCAGAACAAAGGCTTAACTTACCTTGAAAGCAAACGACCTGAGTTTGAGCAATATTTGCAGGTAATAATGAATTATTAGTTCGTATATTCAAAGATTGTTGTGTAAAATTTTAATCATGTTTAATTATATATTGATTGTACTCATTAAATACATTTCATATTCATATATTATTAATTAACTTATTGTACAGTATAACATTATAATTAAAATCGGGAAATTGATATTTTTGAAATTACTTATACATATGAGAATGTGTATGTCAAGTACTTAAACTTCAGAAGGAAAATTTATAATATTTTAATGATTTCCAGATAAAGAGATTCATAAATATTTACAATTCATTTTAAATTATTATTTTTGATTCTGTCAATTAATTTTGCGAAGAAAATATGTCTCATCAAATGTTTACAATTTGATAACATCACCGTACTTAGCTATTTCATAAGATCACATTTTATATTTCTTATTTTAGCATATGTTATTTTTAAATTTAAGATTACATTTTCTATATCTGTGCTGATGTAAGAATTGGAGTATGAATTAAAAATAAATTTTTCATCTGTTTGAATTAAGATATAAGTTAACTGCTCTGTTTTTTGCCTATTATTTTAAAAATATTATAACAATTTGCACTATTTGGTGAAACTAGTTGGACAATGATGGACAATAAATAAATATCAAATTCTTACATTTACTATTTGTGTACTTATGCAATTATTGAAATCTCTATTTGTCTCTAACTTGCACACATTTTTATACATAATTTTTGCGAATCTACTTGAAATTATTAAGATCTTTGCTTTAATAAAGAGCAAAATATTTCAAAGGGAATGACAAGACAAAACATGAATCTTTTATTAACTAAATTAATGTTGTAAACTGTTTGGAAATTGAAAAAAAAAAAAATTGTAATCAATAATCCCAGCTGTAAATAACTGGTATTATTGATTGTTGTTTGATGACAATGGTTAAGTTAGTTAGAAAATTCTCTTTTCCAACAATTCAATAAACGTGATATTTAATCATATATCTCAGCCTCTTCTAAACATGAGTACTTGTTTGTTATGTTTCATCCTACAAAAGAAACTATTCTCAAGCAGTTAGTTTCCCTTGAAATGTTTTACACATTGAAAACTTTTTATATAAGCATATCAAGCATATATGAAATTTTATATTATTATATTTGTCAAAATACAAAAATTATACTGCTCTGTTATTTTATAGCTTATTGCTAGTTTCTTTTTATATATAATTATAGTATATTATCAAGAAAAATTCAGCTTTAAGAAAAAAATGACATTAATTCCCGAATTAATGTTTTGAATATAATTTTTATTTATATTGAACTATATAAGTGTATAAATAATTTATTTTTTATTTATTTATATTTATTCACAGAGAGTGTTGCTTGTTTTAGAATTATTACTGGTCACAACTATTTGCAGGCCCATTTATATAAAATAAACCTGGCCAATTCTCTTCTTTGTGTGCTCTGTGACACCTCACCTATGACTAGGGAGCATCTCTTTAGTTGCCCTTCGCTTTTTGACATTCATTTCAGTATGACTTTTGAGCCCTTTCACCCTCTGCACCTGCTTCAATATTGTACTGGACTGCAAGATGCCTCATGTCTTAAAATACAATGCGGGCATAATTTTTTAAAAAATTATTTATTGTAATTATTTTTTTATTTTTTACGATGACTTTGGACATTTTTTTAGTTGTAAGACGGGCTTTATTTCTTCTAAGGCAGGCCGCACATTGAGGCGGCATCAGACAGTCAGCACGACGTCCTGCTGTAAAAACTAGTTCTCCCTGTGCTGTTCATGCAGATTGAAGCAACATTTATCGCGAGTGTGTAAGCCTTACTTGAGCTACAAGTGTTTCCCATTTGTGACTTGTGCTAATTTCATTGCTTGTAGCTTGCACGTTGTATCGTATCTCTTTGAATGAGTGAATAGGAATATCAATTTTAAATAAAATTTATCGGTTTTTTTAAAATTCTTATTATTTATTAATATAAATTTCCTTTTTTATTATACATAATTTAAAAATTTTTCGAAATGTAGATAAAATTCACGTGTAACACATTTTTAATCGATATTTATTTGCTTTTAGAATATATCATCTTATGAAATAAATTTTATGTAAGTCTTTCTAAATTTCTTGTTTTAAATGGATAGATGTTTCCATACTGTTTCTAAATTTTAAAAATTTGCAAACTAAAATAATCTTATTGTAAAATTAGTTTAAATACAATATCATAGTTAAGAATCAGGTTTTAGAATTCATATTTCTTGTTCATTAATATAATATTGTTCAAACTAATTTTTAACTAGCATGAACAATTGAAAGATTTACCATTTGGATTGCTCAGCTATTTTACAATACTTTGTGCAATTTTTTTAATAATTTTCAATGAAATTCTTAATTAGTTATAGTTTTGAACTGATTCATATTGAACTATTAGGTTATATTGCATAAATTTATTAATGTATACTTATGTAATATAACAAATTTTACATATCAAATAATGAACAAAAATATGTAGACATATATTATTATATTTAAAATAACTAACAAAATATTTGCCATTTTTGAATCCCTGAACTAAAGAAACATAGGAACAATATACATTTTGCATTTGGCAGAAATATCAGAAATTTATCAAATAGTTTTGGGACTATACTGTGTATGTGTGAGTGTGATGGTTATCTCTGGAATATTTTATTATCAAAATTTGTACGATGGCAGCATTTTTTGGGCTATTATTTAATCACCTAGTGTTTAATATAGGTTTGATTGATTGAGTTTAACACATTTTGGGATTTATTTTGAAAAGAAATTTTATATAATTTTGAGTAAATATTTGCAGTTTGTTATAAAGATAATATTTTTGCTCCTTTAAGAAACTTATTATTCTCTGACTAGTATTTAATGTATATAATTTAACTTAGAGTATTTAAAATTAACATGTTACAGCAATAGCTATTTTTTATTTAAAAAAAAAATCTAATTTGTGTGTGTATTTGACTCAATTTTAGTCATTGACATAATTTAAAAAAATAGTATAATGTTAATCATATTACTATATTAATAAATTGGATTGATAAAATGTACCTTTGTTTTCAAAGTTCAGTGAATAACATTCAATAGAAATCACAGTTGAGTTTTGAAATAACAAACCCACACTTCTGAAGTTTTATATCTTGCCTATTGAGATAATTTTATTTTTCAAATGCAAGACATAATGAAAGTATATTTTATGCTTACAATATAAAATTCATATTTATATCATTTTGTAATAAAGTGTGTCCTTTGGCATTCCCCATCCCCTTTTTTTAAACTTTAAGTATTTAATAAAAACGTCAACGATTTAATCACATAAGTTCTCAAGCAATCACAGAAACAGAAAACATCCACTCAGATGCATTGTGCATGCATGAAATCTTAACTACCATCGCTTCAGTTTGTGGTATTTTTTGACATGCATTTCGCGTGCAGTAGCGTGATCAGGAAGTGATAGGTGCGCATTGGAGACATGCTGCCTCAGTGTGTGGCCTGCCTAACACTTAGTAAATATGTTTATGATTGTAACAAACTATATTATTGAAATTGAAAGGTGACATGTTTTAGATTTTATTGGAATGTAATAAAGATCAATGTATTTGACTGTCTTTGCTATCAGCATACTTATTTCTCCATTTACTACATCAACTGAGAAACATTGACCAGTTCCATGGAATAACCATTAAACATCTTTTGCTGGGAAAGAATTCTTCCTGTGCTGTTTTACTTCAGGGGAACAGGCTTTCATAGAGTTCAATTACTTTCTTTAAACCGCCTATTTGTTTTTTAGGTTGCCATTGAAGATTCAATAAGACATATTCAGTCAATTTCATTGCATAAGACAATTTCTGTCAATTGTTGCTTTATCTCTAATGTTCACTTACTCTTTACACCATTTAATAAGTAAATGCCTTAGCCAACAGTAAATAAATTGAAATGCTATTGCAAATGGAATTCATGATCCACTGAATCAGTTATTAGATCGAATGCTTGTCTTAAGCTTACAATTTTTCACAATGCATGACCATATATTTCTCTTGGTGTCGAGTTCCATTTCATGTTCATTTGTGTGTGTGCGCAAGTTTAAATGCAAGTTGAAACACTTTTTGCTGCCTTTTCTTTTTTCGATAAACTGGAAACCCTCATGTTTAGAACAGAAAATATTTCTGAATAAAATATAATAAAAAATTATGAAATGATGAGAAACAAGACACGTGGCTTAAGAAAACTGTTTAAACTACTCAAAACATACGTTTATTATCTTATTGATTTGGGGACTATTTTAGTGATTTAATGCAAAAGCCGCAAACTTCTGTAAATCCCATTAATTTTCTATTAAACATTCGATATTTTTAAATAAACTGAAGTGATTTTGAAACAATTTTCTTTTTTTCTATCATTTTTTTCAAACTTTAATATTTGAAAGTTTGTAAATAAATAGTAAGTGGGTTTTGGAGAAAATTTATATTTAAAGTTTACAAATTAAAAAGTAATATATTTTTAAGAGAATCTTGCAATCTTTACGAGACTTTTTCAACTTTAAAAGTTTGTTTGTGACAGGCAGGACACAAATGTATGCAATACTTATGTATTTTCTAAATTTATGTAATAAAAAAAATAAAATAAATTATTAACTATTACATTTGTTTTTCAAGGAAATATTAAAAGTTATGTACATTTTATGTAAAATCTATTTTTTATTTTACATACATGTATTATAATGTATTGTTCAGTTTGTGACATACATTTAGAAAAGTGTGTCATGCATTTAAAAATATCATATTTTTTGTACAATTTTTCTTATTCTTGAGTTATTTTAAAATAAAAATTAATTTTCTCTTATTGATAGACTCTCTTAGCACTACCTGCTTTACAAGGAAGTGAATTGCTTTTTCAGTTTTTGAAGTCACCAATTTTATTTACAACAAGTTTTTTGCCTGATATCAAATTAGGTATAATATTTTAATTACTTACTATAAATTTCATCACAACTTTTTCTAAATTGTTTTTTTCTTAATTTGTAGGAAAAATGATCAAAACTGTCCCAATGAAACTTATGAAAGAGGTAATAATAGTTTCTAGATATATAAAAAATTAATCTTAAAATAATTAATAAAAAGTAATAAGCTCAATATTATAAATGAGGAGAAGTTCTTATTTATAGTTCTGTACTTACTACTTTTTATTTATAGAAAGGACAACATTTGCTTCCATTTTTACAAGCTTTCATACAGTCAACTGAAGCTGCCAAACCTAAGCCTAGGTAAATCATTCTTCTATTTTAACATATAATTTCCA
Organism: Latrodectus geometricus; assembly: GCA_026290005.1. Lineage (NCBI taxonomy): Eukaryota > Metazoa > Arthropoda > Arachnida > Araneae > Theridiidae > Latrodectus > Latrodectus geometricus. Next base: position 144,414 of record JAPDSC010120677.1, on the reverse strand, counting down.
TAAGATTTTTTTTTTATTTTATGTCTGTATTTCATTAAAAAAACTGAAAATCATCGATTTGTATATATTTAGGACAAGTGGATTTGTTTGTATCATTAAAAAAAAATTATTAAGTATGCAGTATCAAATAATATTCTTTATTTAATGCTTGTAAATTTGAATGTCAAGAAACTTCTAGAAACAATTAAAATTGTTTTAATTCAAAATCTTAATTATGGAATCATTATTGGAATTAAATTTAAATTTAGTGTAATGAATAACAAATAATTTAGAATTTGAATTATTTATTGATATTGATGTAAAGGAAAGTTTGTAAGGTCGTAAAAATGATGTTTTTAGTAATAATTTTGTATAGATTATTGATAAAAATAAATAAAAATTTAAATATTTTAAAAATAAATAGTTTCATTAGATTTAAGAATTCTTGATATCAACTTCGTTAATTTTTTACTGCACAGTTTTACAACTTATAGCTCTTAGGCAAGTATAATTTTTTAATGTGACTGCCCCAGCAAATGTGGATATTGAAGCGCAAGTTTTGGCCTGCACCTCTTTTTAAATTTTATAATAGTTTAGTATAAGTTGTTAAGAAGAAAGTAATACTTTCTCAGACTCTAAGATTTGTTTACTAGTAAGTATAAACGTTTTGATTAAGCAAATTTAGTTTATCTAATTAAATTAATTTTTCTTAGCTGCAGATAAATTTTATGAATTTTGTTTTTCTAATGGAATCCTGAGTTGAAAAGAACTGTTTCTTACTGCTATAGGTCAATCACAAATTTCAAACAGTTACGCAGTGGATAATTAGTACAGCTTTAAACTATTTGGCTATGACTATTCAATGTCAAAATTCTATGAAAGGTAAAGAAAAAATATTAGCTTTTGATAGACTGGCCTAACTGTTTGCATTGTTTTATTGGTTTCATGTTTTTCATCGCCCACATGCTTATATTTCATTTAAGTTGTGTGTAGATACTTATCCACTGGTATTTGTACACAATTTGGTTGAAATATTTTATAATAAACGATAAAGTAAGAATAAAAGAGAAACAACAAAATATATACAAATTTTTCAATTTTCTAATTCTTTTCCAAAATTATTCTGTTTTCTAACAAAAAATGTAAACATACAAAATTCAATGATATTAAAAAAGCAAAAACTTAAAAGAACCTATCTTTTGAACAAACCTTTTGATTAATCAGAATCAGATTCAATAGAAGTTGAAGTGTCTGAGGATTTATTCTGTTTTCTGATTAATTTATTATCTTTAATATTTATTATCGATTTTTTCCAAGGAAATTAAAAATTTGATATTCAGTATTTATAGCTTCAACTGCCTTATCTTATAAGAAACATTCTTTTCTTTTCTTATCACTTACTTGATCTTTTGCAATTTTCAAAATCATATTTCTCTTGACTCGAGATCTGAAAATTTCAGAGTGTAAGGATATTTCTTCAAACAGAAAAGAGTTTGAAAGAGTTAACAGCAGAAATATGATGGACCCAAAAGAAGAAAATTCTATCTTTTATGGGGCTGTGCATTTTCTGTGGGAAAATAGGACATTGTGAAGCAAATTATTTTCTGGAAGAGAAACAAGAAAGGCAAAGAAAACCAAATTCTTCAAAAACGTTTTACTGTGAAGTGGAAGATGTAGAATATGCTAAACATAGTACTTTTTTCAAATGAATCACAAAGTATTGAAAGTTGTGAGTTCCTTATTGATTCTACTGCAACATTTCATTTTTGCAACAACAGACAGTGGTCCAAAAACTTCTAATCTTTTCCACTTTCCACTGTTATAGTTGGACACAAGAACAATAAATTAGAAATCTTGGGCATATGTGATATAGATATAATTTATATATAGATGTTAAAGATAAGTTAAATTTTACCTAAAATGTTTGTTCTGTGTGCACTAAACATACATTGAAATTTAATATGGGTTGCAAACTTAGATAAAGCAGAATTTAATATTTAGTCTTAGATTATTATTTAGTCTAATAATAAGATGATGGTATACAAGCATAATCAATACTTTATGGCTGTACCTAGAATTGGTAAATTATATATTTTGATAGCTTATACAAAACTTTAAATTGCTTGTTTTCTAGTTTAAGCTTAGATATGATTCACAGATTTTATCACATGAATATCTTTTAATAGATCAAATGAGTAAGAATAATTTTGTTAAAGAAATTGAAAAGTTAATAGGTGATTTAATAAAGTTAAGCAAGGTTTATAAAATAAGATCCAAGGTATGTAAAATTTTGAAATTGAAATTAATTTCTCTGAAGCCTGAAGTTTATCATAAATTAACAAATAATATTTTAGAAAAAGTTTACATGGACATGTGGGGACCTGCTCTTGTTAATTCTTTAGGAGGTAGTACATATTTCTCATCTATTGTTGATGAATATTTTAGAAAAGTTGAAGTTTTTACCTTAAAGTACAAATGTTTGTTTCAAACAGTTTATGGTTAAACCAGAAAGATAATGTAAAAATCTGTTAAAACTGATAATGGACTCAAATTTACTCATCAATATTTTAAGATTATTCAAACGAATTAGGAATTTGAATCAAACGCACATATGTATATACTGAACAAAACAATATAGTGGAGAGGTTTAATGCAAAGGATGCAGTTAAAGCTATTTTGCCAGACAGTAGTCTTCAGCCTAGATTTTGGGTTGAAACTTACATCAATGTCAAAAATCCTATTGAACACAAACTTATGTAACGAAAAACACCTAATGAACTTTCCTGTGGATTTAAACTATCAGTTAAACATTTAAAAACATTTTGTTGTTTGGCTTATTTTTATATCCCTGAGCTGCATAAGCTACAAAAAGAGGAAAGGTTGGTATTATGGTGGGATATTTGATTTGGAGAAAGGGGCATAGAATCTGGATACCAAAAGAATGCAGAATGGTAGAAACCATACATGTAAAGTTTGGCAAAACTAAAAATGCCACTGAATTTCTATTTGGTAAAAATAGGTCAATGTATTATGTAAGATATCACTTAAATCCAAAACCAAATTTAGAATTTAATGATAGTGATGAAAACAAAATTGAAATTTTTCCAAAAATTAAGACAGTGAAAACTCAGAATGGAGAACTGTAAACCCTAGGAAATTAAATGATAAAATTGATGTTTATATTATTATCCTTCAAATGATAATAAAAAATTATATTCATTAAATGTATTGTAGGAAGGTATTGTAGTAAAAATGATGTTTTGTTTAAACCAAACAATAATTTTAAATCTGATTTAGTTGAAACTGATATAAATTCTTACAAAAATATAAACAAAAAGGAACTTTATATGCTCAATGTTAATAATGATACGATGATAATGCTAATAATGCTAATGATAATGCTAATAATGATACGATGTATTTGATCATGAAAGCTGCAATGCTAAAACACCTAAATCTTACTATAAAATTCAGTTATCACCAGACAAGGAAAATTGGGATAAGGATTTGAATGAAGAACTAAAAATCACAAAAGTGTGAGTAGATGGGTGTATTCAATTAAAAGAAATAGTTAAAAAAAAAAAAAAAAAAAGGGATATAAAACTAAATTTGTAGCACAGGGATTTAGTTGAAGGACTGGTATAGATATTATTGACACATTCTTGCTAATTGTTTCTCTGTTTTTATTCATATTCCTTGTATGTTTCCTTGGTTGGTATTCTATTCAAATTGATGTTAAACTTGCTTATTTATACAGAAATTTAAAAATATTCTATTTTTTATGAAGCAACCACCTGATTTATAGTAAAAGGAAATGAATGAAAAGTGTGCTTGCTGAAGAAGGGGATATATGATCTTCATCAAAATGACCATAAATGGAATTATGAATTAAACAACATTTTGAAAATTTTAAGCTTGAAAATGTTGAAATTGTGTAACTGTGCATATAGGTTTAATAATTTTGTATTAGTTGTATATATAGATGATATAGTTGTATTTGGTAAAAACTCAAAATATAACGCAGGAAACTGAACTAGAGACATCTTCAAAAGTAAGATAGAAATTTATAAATTAGCTCCTGTTAGATTTTTACTAGAAGTTAATTTTAAAAAACCCATAACTCAAAAGTTTTTTTTTTTTTTTTTTTGTTAGCAAACTTATTTTAAAGGATCGATGATAAGGTATGCTGAATTACTTAAAACTTTTGTAAACTTGCTTTTTGAAATTAATGCAATGACAAAAGTTAAAGAAGATGAAATGGAGGAAATAAAAAATTATCTTTACAGAATGCTAAATGTATGTCTGTCATTCCTTACAAGTAGAACCCGAGCATAGCATTTTCTGTTAATGCCATGTCTCAGTTTAACAATGGCTACAGTTACAAGAATTATTATAATTATTGATATTCTAAATTATGTGTTTGAAACTAAAAACAATAAAATTAATTTATCTAACATTCAAATTCATAATTAACTTGGAGTTGTAATTTAAATAGTTGACACTCAACTAGTGTCTGGATCGTATGTTTTGGAGATGTTTTCTTTACATCGAAATCGTCTAAGCAAAACTGTATTGCATTAAGTAGTATGGAATTGGAATTCATTGCTCTTACTGAAAGTTTCAAAGATTTAATTTGGTTTTTAATAGTAATAAATAAGTTAAACCAATATCAATGTAATAAACCAATGCAGTTTTGTGGTAATCTATCAATAATACTTGTCTCAAAAAATAAACAAACAAATAAATAAATAAACAAGAATCTGCGAAAACAAAATTGTTATATTAAATATCTATTTATTTGTAAACATTTAAATGATGTATTATTTGCACTTAGACATGTAAATTAAAAGAGTAAGTTCATAGATTTGCTGACAAACGTATTTCATTGAAAAATTTATTATTCAAATATATTATGAATCCAATATGACCGTTTGGCTGAGTGTTCACAATTGAGCAAACTTCAGCTGCATTGCTCTAAGATTCATGTGCATTTTTTTTTTTGTAATAAATAAGAAATTTAACTGTAACCATGATTGTGTAAAATTTAATTATTTAAGTTCACTTACCAGTATACTTCTGTTTGTGGCAAGTAAGCAGCAGAGTTAGAAATGTTATATATCTGCAGAAGATGAATGTCTTTAAAATTCATTTTAAAAGAAGTACTGCTTCATACATTTACTCAATTCTACTGAATTTATACTCTGTATGTCATAACATAGACGGATATCTTGTCATATGCAATGTATTTTATGATTTGGTAACTGAGGGGTTGCAGATTTTTTTGACTGATGGATTTTGCACTTTCTATCTTTTTTCAAAGTACTTAACCTATATTTCTTTCTTACTGTTAGGATTTTTACCTTCTATTCAGTAAAAAATTATATTGATTAATTCATTCGTTTTGTTTTTATTATAATCAAAGAACTAAAAACATGCACTTCAGACATGTTGTATTTTTCTAAAAAAGCAAAAATATATTGCACACACACAAGAAGTTTTGTTCCATATAGGGGAATGAAGCCTTGAAAGCAAGACCACGTCTAAATTGTTTTACCAGGTTTTGCTCTGGTGATTTTTGATTGAAAAATGCTTACCATTTTAACCATCCAGTTGAAATCAAAATCCATGACAAACTATTATCGATTCAGATTTTTTGTAGGCACAACACATAATTTTGCAAAGTAGCCCAATTTATTTCATATATGAATTGAAAAAATATTAAAAAGCTTGACCATATTAGAAACATGATTTATGGATTCCTGACCAGCTAAAGAAAATTTATTTGGTGCAACTTTTAATATGTGCAGTTTATATCTGAAATGAAATTGATCCATTTCTGAAGATAATAATCACTGCTGATGGAAAGGGAATAGTTTAAAAGAACATTAAATGTAAGAGTTTGCGTGTAATACAAGATGATCCAGACTAGATGACATCAAAAACAGATTCACCAAAAGAAAACTTTTGTTGTCGTTTGTTGGGATTATAAAAGAATTCTTTCAATTATGACTTTACCAATGATCAATTCAAATGTGTACATTCAGCATCTCACTAAACTGAGCAATGGTTAGAGTGTTCTTTCCTACCATGATGAAGAAAAGTCCCACACAGTGTGGGTCACTTGTCAAAAATCTGTGTTATGCCTTGTTGTCAAATCTGCCATATAGCCTGGACTTTGGACATTCAGAGTACCATTTATTTCCATACAGAATTTTTTCAATGGTAATATTTTTAATGATGCTAATGATCCCAAATCACACTTAATTCGGTTTTTGATAGCAAAGATCAGAAATTTTATGAATGTGGAATAACAACTTCCCCTGAACAAATTAACATCAACAAAATTGGACAGTACGCAATTGAATAACGTTTAAACAAAAATTTTGAATTTACATTTGTATTTACAATCAGCAATCACTTTGTTGCCAAGAAATTGTTATAATATTTTCTTTTGTTTTAAAAATTAAATTTTTTTTTATGAAAAAAATCTATTATAAAATTATGTAATATTTTCTATAATAATTTGAAAAAAGGGAATTTTTAATATTTGTTTAAATTTTTTTCAAGGAAATATTCAACTTTTTAGCATATATATATATATATATATATATATATATATATATATATATATATATTCATTCTAAATTCATCAGTTATATATTAATAAGTTCCTGCTTTTCCTCTTATTATTACTGCAATTTTATTCATACCTAAAATATTTGGATTGTTTTAAATCTGTAGGAAACTGTTTTGCAATAAAAAATCTTTTTCAATTTTTTCATTTTTTTATTTATTATATTTATAATTTTTATATATTTAAAATAATACATAAAAAGAGCATATAAATGTATTATTTTAAATAATTCCAAAATTTTGAATATTTTTTCTTAAAAATTTCCATTTTCAAATTAAGAAATAGTCAACATACAAATTTAAGCATGCATGTATGCACACCCACACAGTAATTTTATTATAGTAATTTTTTAGATATTTACGATTTTAAGACATTTTGAAGAACTTTATAAAAGTTTCATCAATTAGAGCTTTTTTTTATGATTATAGGAAACTTGTCTTTTTTTCACTAAAACAATTTTCTCCATCAAAATTATAATGATGGAAAAATCTTTTTACCTATTGGATCCTATGATGTACAAACTTATGGGGAAAAAATGAAACTTTTGGTTATGAAATATATATATATATATATATATATATATTAAAATTAAAAATTTCTATTTAATATTCACACAGATTAATGAAATGAATTTGAAAATAATACTTTGCAAGTAAATCTGAATTTTTTCCCATGGCAAACATTAACACATTTGACGCCATTGCTTTTATTTGCTTTCGCCATAGCTTTTAATTTAAAATCTGCTGTGTAACTTTAAAATTTTCGTTTGAATATGACGATATATGAATTCGAATATTTTCAAAACGAAACAGCTCACGTCAAGACAAATTGCAAAATGAGGTTAGCGAATTTACAACCGTGAAATCTTTAAGAGGAACCGAATTTGTTTTTGAACGTAATTACACAAAGCCGATTATAGTTCAAATAACTCAGGTGTGTCCTGGTACCACCTGTTATTTATTTTATGAAATAGAAAGAGTATTTCTTTCAAAACTTTCTTTTAAGCTTTTCTGATGGAGAATGATTTTTATCAGATAATCCGCGGCGGCGTATAATAAGCACAACGAAATTCGGAACTTTTTTAGCACATAATCCGCGGATTATATACAAGAAAATAATGTAAATAATTCTGAAGTCCAGTAAACTACAATTAGGAAAACCACCTTATTTATAAAAATTTATTATATTGTCAATTTATATTTTTAAATTTAAGGATAATTTCAGATACTAAGAAAATCTTAGTAACTGAAATTAGTAACTTACAAAGAAGTTTTATATAATTATTTTTTTAAAATTGTTAATTGTAAGAAGTATATATATATATATATATATATATATATATATATATATATAT
>JAPDSC010120677.1:53379-136347 GCA_026290005.1 Latrodectus geometricus | reverse complement strand
ATATATATATATATATATATATATATATATATATATATATATTATTTTAATTATACTATATAATTTACTTTCAGTAAAGAAGTTTGGAAGGAAATGTATGAAATGCCAAATTCGACTTTAGATGAAAAGGTAATCCCCAGTGTTTTATTTTTGTGATTTATTTTACCAAAGAAATTAGAAGTTAAAATTCTATTTGCATTCCCATAAATCTCTTTGAATAATCAATAACTTTTTATTTTCCCATGGCAATCTGAACTTATAAGATTCAAAAATCATTTGTCTTTCTACAATTGTGTTTTATATTATAAATACCATGTTTACTTAAATTGCTAGTATTATAAAAGATATGTGAACAATTCTGAAGATAAAATGCTTGTCTACATCTGATATTAGATGCAGGCAAATAAGTCAATCTTTTTTTAGTTTAATTATATCTGAGTGATGCCAAAGTATACTTTAATTATGAAAGTGTTATATTTAATATTATACCCTTATATTTTATAAGTACAAAGTTGCCACAAATAAAACTGCAAGACAATTCAAATTTGTGTTTTTGTCTTACAATTTATTCCATGGATCAATTTTTTTATACTCTATGTAGTATTTTATTTTTTCTACAAATACTATAGTTGAATGTGAAATTTGTAACTTTATCTAGTAATACATAACTTTGTCAGAGTAAATTTCACTGCTCCAATTGCAGACAGTTAAAAATATTCTCTTATTAAAACATGCTTTTAGTAGTTTTCAAGTAATTGAATAATTTTTCATTGAGTAATTTATAATTTCTTTCAGAGATAATTATTGAAACTATAGTTTTCTATCTGAATTCTATTAACCTAATGAAGAAGAACTCATTTTTTGTTATTTTTCTGCATTACTTGTGTATATTGAAAAGTTTCTTATAACTGTATTCTTTTTATACATGACATCTGCTTTCAGTTTATATGAATTTCCTTTTAATATTGTCAAGAAAAGTATATTTAGTCTAGGCTTTAAACAGATCCTGTGCTCTTTATAGTGAGAGTATATTTTAGATGTTAAAATTTTAAACATTTTTCCATGCTGTACAAAATTGTTTTTTTAAATAAACTAAAATTTTCATAAATTTATTTTGCATAAATTAGAAAAAATTGTAAGAGTTGACACTGCATTATTTTTTTAATTATGTAGATTTCAATTTTCAACTTTGCATGAAGTTTACATAAATATTTAAAAGCAGAAACCATGAAATTTGTAAAATTAAAAGAAATTAATAAAAATAGGTAGAAAACTATTTTTTTAAATTATGAATTGCATGGAGAGTTTGTGGCGTGTATTCAGTATATTGAGTAATAAGTTCTGATTTTTCAACAGATAAATTTACAATCTTTACTTATGAACTAGTTTTCACAGAATTTATAAAATTGGCACATTTCAAATTTTAAACACATTTGTTTATCACTCTGTCAAACTATATCTTTTTGTAGCAAAAACTTAAATGAACTTTTGTTTATTATAGATTATTATGAGTTTTTGTATTTTCATTATTATTATTTAATAATAAGTTTTGAATGCTATAGTTTTCACATTTTCGTCCATGTTAATGTTCGTTTTTTATTAATATATATATATATATATATATATATATATATATATTATTGAATTAGTTTTCTTTGATTTTAAAACACTGCAAGTTTATAAATGCTAGAAATTTATAATAGTTCTAGTTATTTGCATGGATCTTATATTTTTTATATTATTTATTCTTTTTTAATAATTAAAATAATATTTTGTATATCATTCTAAAAACTAAATAAATCAACATTTATAACTACATAAAATTTTGTGCTCAAATAAAAAGATTAATCAAAAATAATTTTATCAAAAAATAAAACTATTTTTTATTGTTAATTGGTAGCCTATATTGTAATTCATATCATAATATAGGTAACCATAATATGAATCATTATATATACTCACTATATTTTAATATGTTGTATGAATTATGTGAAAAAAATCATCAAATTGAAAGCTTTATGAAATGCTTATGATAAAAAAATCTTTGTGTGCTCTCTAGTAACAACAAAGCCTTCAATAAAGGAGGCTAATAAATACTCACTCTGATCCCATTATTTTCTGCACAAGTTCCCTTTATCAAAAAAAAAAAAATAAATAAAATAAAAAAAATTGACTATTAAAGTTTTAGATATTTGTTTTTTAATTGACTTATGTATTTTTTAATTTCTGCATTACAGTTGGTCTCTGGATTATATAAAAATAACTTTGCTAGTTTGGCTAACAAGCAAAACAAGTACATGGGAAGCTCCATTGTTTCTGTAGTTGATTTAAAAGAAATTTACGACTATATATTATATATAGGTAATTTTTTTTATCATATCTCTTTAAAATATTATTTTAATTTGTTTTATGTTTTGTACAGTATAATATATTATAAATGATTTTACTTAAAAATTAAATATTATGTTCTTGAGAAATGCCTAATTTTAAAGTAATAAACGAATTTATTTTTCCATCTGGGCAATTTTTTAATAAAATTTCATAAATCCTTAAACATTAAATGATATTAAATATTTTTTAGATTTAAAATTTTTTTTGCATTTTTTAACTTGTATTTTATATATTTTTACATAATATTTTAGCAGATTGTTGCATATATGTCTATTTTTTGTGACAAAGTTTTCATCTTTTGTGTTGATTCTGGAATGTAAATTTTATGTTTTACTACATTATTTGTTACAGTTACTTCTAATACATAAAAATGTTTTAAACTTAATGCTGACTACTTTACAATTTAATTTACTTTAGAAATATTAACCATTGTTAATATAAATGTTAATTATATTAATATTTTTCATGAAGCATAAAGTAATAGTTATTTAAAATTTTATATTTGTATATAATTTACCTTCATTCATTTATTCTGTGTAAACTTTTTTACCATACGTAATTATTGTGCTTAAAATAAAATATCTGAAGTATAAATTTTCGGGCAATGCATCAATCTGTAATTAAATAATAACTATTATATAACTAATTTGTATATCTAACTGGTTAGGTTTTATCGATATTTTTAATCATAAAATATCTTGAATTTGTTATAATGTAAATTCCATGAAGGCATCCTGTATTGTTTTGAAATTTAAATTCCATTTCTCTTAATTTTTCATTGGTTTACTGCATACAAGCTTATTTTTAGTTTCATTATGCTAAGTTTTTACTGATTACTACATGCTAAAAGCTTATATTTTTAAGGTCCATTCTAAAATAATGAAAATTCCTTAAAAAATATCAATCTAAGTCATGAAATTTAAAAAAAAAATGTAAGCGCTGATATTTGCTTGCTCATATTCTTTCTAGTACTTTTTATTTTATTTATTTTATAATGTTGTAGCTACAATGAGTTCAATCAGAATTTACAATCATTTGCTGATAATATTTATGTTATTAAAATGGCTTACAGGATTGATAAAAAAATGGTATTCTCTGTTTTCTCAGGAAAAATTGGAATCAAATGTATTGTTTGTTTTTTTAATTTAAATTTATTATTTTGGGTATGTAAATAATATTAATGAAAAATATAATTTCATTTTTGGCAAAATATTTCTATTGATTAGATATTAATTTTAAAAATTGATTAATTATATTCAAGCGAGTTATATAAGAAAAGGTTAAATTATTAATATGTTATTCATAGATTTTTTAGTAAAACACTTAAGATACTTTTAAAAGTTAAATTTTGAAGTAAAAACATATTTTAGAATAAATTACAAAGTTAACAAACATGAGCTGTTTATGTTTCCTTAATCAAATATTGCATCATGACTTATGACACAAATTATTATAATCAACAAATAATTATTCGTGAATATTCATACAATCAATGGCCCATTTAAAAAATTGTTTGGGTGTGGTAAATTATTGATAATTTAAAATCCTCTCCTCTATCTGAATGTTTTATAACTTATTAATATTAAAACGTCTATTTTAAATTATCTAAAAATAGGAATATTAATATTACAAAGTTTTGTACTCTTAGGTTATATTGTTATTTTATTTTATTTGGAGGGAAAAGCTCTTTCGATAAGAAAAAACTCTTTCTTAGAATAGAAGTATTCTCTTGAAACCATCTGCTTAAAATTACACTCCTGCTTTTTCTCTCCGCTTACTACTGCTTTCTTCTCATTTCTTTTAATATTAGAACATTCCAAAAAGAGACAGATCACGCCCAACATCAATATATTAATCACTTTGGCTAGTGAACAGTTTTTGATTACATCATTTGATCTTATTTCTAAGGATAGCTTAGATAAGATTTCCTTCATCATTTATAAGAAAAGAAAGATTTGTCACTTGGTACTAAAATTTAATTTATTAAAATAGATAAAATAGTTTTATGGAAAATGTGATATAGTAAATATTGGATATTTTGCGTAATACTGTTTACAATTTTAGAAAATTGAATTGTGTGTTACTGTTTACAAAATTGAAAATCAGCTGCTGATAAAATATAACAAAAGCTTGATTATTCTCAATAGAAAAAGATTTCGTAATTGTATTTTGTATTGGTGCCAAGAAATGGCTTGGATTATTTAGAAGTGCTTACAGTTAAAACTTACAAGTTAGTATTCTTTAATAGAAAATTTTTTATTTACATTCTAGAAAAAGTCCACTGAAAATAAATAGCTAAAAACTTTTTAAGAGCAAATTATTTTTTCAAGTGAATAATTTAGGTTAAAGTACTTAGTGCCCTTAGTCAATAATTTTATTGCTAAAATTTTTTTAAAAATTTGAGTTGCTTAAATAATTATATTCTTATATAACTGATTAAACTTGCCTCAATATAAATCATTTTGAAGATTTTCTAAAGTGTTTTTTATTTGAAAAACTAATAATTTTTCTCTTTATTTGATTTCAAACTGATAGAATAAGTTTTCAATTTTGGAAATTTTTTTCTTTTTAAATTATTAAATGTAAGTTTAATACGTTAGAAAGATTCTCAAAACTGGAAGGTTGATAATGTTGATCTAATGCAATACTTCCATCTTTTTTTTCTTACTGACATAAACTTTCACAAAATATAATTTAAACTTTAATTAATTTACTTTAAGAATGGTAAGTGTCTGTGCATCCTTGCTTTAAAAATAGTTATGCTTTATTGTATGGGAGAAAATTACGAAAAAAGTATCTAATGTTTATTTTTTTGTTAAAGCAATTGAAGTTGTTCATGTTCCTGATTGCATCATACAGCTATTAGCTACATGTGATATTTTATTGAGACATACACTGCAGGCAGGAATTGAATGGTATTTGGATCTTAAATTACAGCAAGCATTCAAGCCCCAAAGATTAGCTGAAATCTTGAATTTATTGCGAGGTAATATGTTTCCAAAAAAATTTCATTACAAATTTACTTTAAGGAATTGTAATATCAAATCGATAATCGATTGAAAAAGATAAGTTGAAATTAACTTGATTTTGCTTATTAAATCATTTAAACTCATCAGTGCAGTAAAAATAAGAGTTTAAAATTGATGATTAAAAATTCAATTATTTTGATAACTGTTAAACTATTCAAAAGAATCATTATTAATGTTTTAATTGTAGTTGACAAACAAATTAAACAGTTTATATATAAATGTTTATAAATAATTTGTACTTAGACCCCTCCCCCCCAAAAAAAGCTTTTTTGTAGTTAATTTTTATTAGATTTCTCATTGTTTGTGAAGCAAGAGTCAGTACCGTTAAAATCCATATTGTTGATTAATTTATTGCTTCAATTATTTTTATGCTTTGACAAAATTCCATCTAAAAACATGAAGGTTCTATGCTGATGATCTACTAATTTTGCCATTGTAAGACAAATGTTTTATTTCACAATGTTGCAAAATGTACTTTATAAGTAATTTTCATCCATTTTTTTAAATTAGAAAAAATTCTCTCTTGCTCATATATACACTTTCTCATTAATTTATTTCAAAACTACAAAGTTGAATTTTCAAAAGAAGTAATAAACTCATCTATAGGGTAATAAAAATAAGTAAATTTAGGAATGTTAGAAATGTGAAGATATAGTTAATAACTCTTGCTGCCACCACTACACAATAGGATATTTTTCTCCTATATGAAACTGAAATTGCTTAATTAAATTGAATTAATAAATTGTTATTTGAAAACACTATTAATATCAAATGTCATGCATCACAAGTTTAAAAATGTATTTGAATATGAGTTGATGAATAAAAATTATTTTATTAACAATTGAAAATAATATATATATATATATATAATACAAAGCAACAAATACAATGTACAGAAAAAGCAAATACAACACCAAATAAATAAATATAAGGCAATCATACCAGCGCAAAAGCAGCTATTGTGTGAAATGCTGATATAAATTAAGTAAGATACAGTTAGTTGATAAAGATAAAACAATGAAGAAACAATACAATTTAATATCAAAAAGACAAAATCTGGAAGAAACCAAGAAAAACAATATAATATAATTAAGGAAAGAGCATACGGACCATGTCTTCATCAGGAGGGAGATGGTCAGTTATGCAAAATAGACACCCTTTTCTGACAAAGGTCTAAAAAAATTCGTGTTATTTCCCCAAAGAGTGTCTCTATAAGAAGAAAATACTACTATGTCAATACAATGAGAAAAATACATCAAATACAGAAGAATATATATTAGAAGAATATGGTTGCCAAAAGTAATAAGAAAAATTTCTTTATAAGTTAATTTAAGAAGTTAAAGTAGTTTAAAATGTTTAAAGTAGATTAAATATTAAAGTATAGTTGAAGTGAAAGTAGGCAATTTCGGGATTATAAGAACTTCAATGCTTGAGTGGTCCTTCTGTAGTTATGAAAACTACGCATTACTTCAATCTTATAAGGGATTCTCTACTTCCTACATAACTTAAAATAAAATTAATAAGAAAATCATTATTTTTAAGTTGATTAATTAAGCGATTAATTTGTTTTTTAATTTTCGATTATATCCATTTTAATAATAAACAAAATATATGCATTTTAATTCATTAAGTACTACTACATGTCTGTAACTTCTGGAACTAACTCTTACATGAATAAACCAGGTCTGATATTTGTCAAATTTCTTAAAATAATTCTAGAACAAATTATCAAATTTAAAAATACTTTGATTATTGACAATAATAGACCGGTTTCGGAATTTCTTTCAAATAATTCTGTATATAATATTAATTAATTTGATTTTAAAGATTTTTTACAAGTATTCCAATTAACAGATTAAGTGATGATCTACATTTTTATTATCAGGATTATAGGGACTTTTTAGATATTGATTTTAATTACTGGAATAATTTGGTCAAACTTTGCATCCATAATAACTTTATTTTTAACAATGAAAATATCTTTATACAGAATTGTGGTATTCCACAAGGTTCTAATTTTTCAAGCACATTTGCTAATTTATTTTTGCATTACTTTGATAAAAGTTTTATTTTACAATATCCTTTTGGTTTTAGATACATTGATAACTTCATTAATTTCAATAATTCAGATTTCAGTGATATTTCTAAATCAATTTATCCTAAAGAATTTTCCCTATAATTAAAACCAATACTTCTTACAATAATAGTGAATTCTTAGATTTATTTATAAACATTGAAAATTCAACTACCTTTATTGATATTTACGATAAAACTAATCAATTTAATTTTAGATTCATTAATTGCTACTAATTTATTGGAAATCAAACATCTCTTTAAAAATTTACAGAAATGTAGTACTTAATGAATTGAAATCCATATATCTTATTTGCAATAACCTAAAATTTATTAAAAAAACAAATTATTCGCTTAATTAATCAACTTAAAAATAATGATTTTCCTATTAATTTTATTTTTAGTTATGTAGAGGAAGTTGGGAATCCTTTATAAGATTGAAATAATGCATAATAACTACAGAAGGGCCACCCAAGCATTGAAGTTCTTATAAGAATCCCAAAAACGCCTACTTTCACTTTAACTATACTTTAATATTTAAACATTTTAAACTACTTCAATTTCTTAAATTAACTTGTAAAGAAATTTTTCTTATTACTTTTGGCAACCATATTCTTCTATATTTGATGTATATTCTTTTGTATTTGATATATTTTTCTGATTGTATTGCTTTGCCTATTTATTGTATTGATCATTTTTCAATGTATTACTTTGTTTTCATTTATTTCAAATTTTGATATAGTTGTATTTTCTTCTTATTGAGACATTCTAACACGAATATTTTTAAATCTTTGTCTTTCTTGTTTGTCAGAAAAGGGTGTATATTTTTCATAGCTGACCATCTCCCTCCTGATGAAGACGTGGTCCCTATTCTCTTTTTTTATTATATTATATTTTATTGTTTTTCTAGATTTTTCCTGATTTTGCCTTTTTGATATTACATTGTATTGTTTCTTCATTGTTTTATCTTTATCCAACTAAATGTATCTTACTTTATATATATATATATATATATATATATATATATATATATATATATATATAATATAGAGAGAGAGAGAGTGAGAGAGAGAGATTGAACTAATAGTAGGAATTGAATAATGATTTTTCCCTTTAAAATAAAACATTTATATTTGTAAAAAATATTAATTTTTAATTATTTTTACATATGTTCATTTATTATTTTCTCCTTTATTATTATGCTTATCCTTTAATGTGTTTGTTTAAAGCAATAGCTATTTAAACTGAAATATTAATGAATTCTGAACATGAAACTCTGTTTTTAAATGCATAATTCCTTATAATTATATTAAAAAATATCTTTTATTTCAAAAAGTTAGATTGAATTGCTCTTCTCTAATTTCAGATGCTCTGTTCTTTGAAGATGACCCACCCAGGTAAACAATTTTCCTCATCAGTAGTTTTGAATCAATTTTATTGAATAGTTTAAACATTGTTTCTTTGAAATAAAAAATGTTGTCAATAAAACACAAATAAAAAGATTTACTATAATTTAGATTTAAAATTTAATTAAAATAGCAATTTTTTTAAAAAAAAATCATTATTATCTGAAATTTAGAATTGTAGATCAACTCAAGCTAATAAGCCAATGTAATGATAATATTGCTGTATAAATTCTTATGATTTTTTTTAAACTAAATCTTTTTGTTACTTTTAGCTGAAATTATATCCACATCTAACTAAATTATTGTTAGTCTTTTTACCAAGTTAGTTCTTTTTACCAAGTTATTGTTAGTCTTTTTTTTTTTCTATTAACTAGTTTGTATTCTTAACTAATTTATAAAACTTATACTTTCATATGCCAATATAATATAAAATACTAAAAACTTCTTAATTTATTAATTGAAATGGTTATAAATATAAGATTTTTCTCTGATCTTTCTCTTGTAATATATATTGGTGGTACAGCTTGTTTAACACTGAATTGTTAATAAATTGCGTTATCCTTTTCAATGTAGCTAACATATAAACATTATATTTCCTTATTATAATTTAAGCTACACTTTATTTGTCTATTTAACTATTGTATTATTAACAATTATTAATAAAAAATAGAATTCAAGTTAAATAGATACATGATAATATTTGGAAGGAATTTTGCACATTTTGCGAGTTTCATTGTCATAATTTCTTTATTAAATTCCATACCAAAATTATTCTATATGTATTAAACAGTGTTAATTATGAAACAAGTTTAAAAATATTGAAATATTTTTAAAAAGTTTTTATTTAAGCTGCCTCATTATTTTTTTGTTTTGTGTAATTAATAAGACAGATTATAGTCAAAATTATAAATTTAGTTTTTTCATTGATCACAAGAATAAATTAAAATAAATTTTTATAAAAATTTATTTCATATTAAACACATTGGTTATAAATTTTTTTAACTTTTATATTGAAATGTGAAACAACTTACTGATGCTAGGAAAGGATGTTAACCCCTTAACATATACACTCGAATTAATTTGAATGAATTATAAAACTGTACAGGGTTAGAGAAATTGCTTTTATATGACATTTTAAAGCAAATAAATTCCATGTACTGTAAAGTATTAATGAATTACAATGGTATAATAAGGGAAAGGTAAAGATGCTTTTATATTTACATTAATAAAGATGCATTTGCAGTCATCAATAATCCAATTGTGGTGATGTATCAATCACCATAGGTGTACTGTTGATGACTGTAAATATATTCCAATCTGACAATCCTCATTTCCAATTGTTTTGTTTGAATGGAGGCAATTTGGTGAAAACCTCATGATTTTATTGACTATCTCAACACCAGATGTCTATGAGATGGTATGGAATATGAAGAGATATATGATACCATGAGAAAGATATATAAAGCCTTTGATACATCTAGACACAAATCTGACTAGTTACAAATAAATAAACCTGTCTGATCACCTACATTCCTCTTTGTTCATTAAATATTTTGATGGACTTGAATAATCAAATCAGGGCAGGTCAGCACTCCACACATTGAGAGTTGTTTCTGAGTGGTTTCATGATTACTTTAGAAAATTTACATTGGCTACTTAAATCCCCAGACATAAATATTAGTGATCATACTTGGCTACCTTTTAATAATGTATTGTTCAGAAAATCACTGCCTCAGATTCTTATAGATTAGTAAATTTTTCTGTAGGATTTATGAAATGAATTAATTGCCTGCAAAACACCTTCAGACTATAGCCAAGTCAGTGTTAGAGGTTCCTCAAAATGTGGAACATTTAAATTTTTTTTTACTTTGATGACTCTATATTTTGCTTGCAGAACGATTTGAAAGTGTTCTTTGTAACTCTGGCTGGTGAACTTGAAGACCAGACTTCTGTTCATCTTATTTATGCATGCAACATTTAAAATTATAGTTAATATACTTGCATAATTTTCGTGTTGTATATCTGCGATACACAGGAAGATAGTGTGTGTTAAATAAATTAATCAGTTAATACTATGTTGTTTTCATGAGCTTTTGTGTTTCTATTCGAAATTTATATTTTGGTTTTAAAGTTGATATTTAATAAAATTTTATTTTAAGTTCATGTATTTATATTTCAACCATCAAAAATATATAATAATCGTTTTAAAAAGCAAATGTCATTGAATATTGATCAATGTATATTCTAATGCCTTAAATTCATGTAAGAATTAGATAATAAGTAAATCTAATAAATTACTTCTCTTCTCTATCAAAACATTAACTAAAAGACAATATTTTCATTAAATTTTATATGAGTGTATTGAAAACATTCATGCAAGAAATACCATTAGTTTAAATGTTTTCTGTATTTCAATATACAAAAATTAAATGTGTAAAATCAAAAGAAACAGTCTTTTTTTATGCAAAATAAAATTTTATGAAATTAAAGCTATTTCTTTTGATATCATTGGATGATTAAATTAACTTTGAATTAAATTTATAATTATATTATGCAAAGGTGTTTGAAAACTTCTTTTACAAGTATGTGTTTAAAAATTATCCGTTTAAATGCTATATTTCTAATGTCATTTCAGATCCAAAAGACAAAAGGCTGAAAGAGCCAGGCAAGCATTACAACAGATCAAAGACTTCTTTCCTCGTAAGATATAACTTTTATTCATTTCAATTATAGAATTATTTGCATGAGAAAAAAATTCTTGAGCAAAGAAAATATAATTTGTTAATTTAAAGTGTTTTGATTTATCTTGAAATACAAAGATTATATAAGTCAACAAACAAATGTGAATTTAATTCGTTTTATTTATAAATTAGTCACATCTGAATAATAAATTATTCATATGTGATTAATTTATTAAAAAATAATGAAATTTTCATACTTTTATTTATAGCATACATTATGTGTATCAAGAACGAAGAACTTTTGCATGGTAACTTATTATGTTGCAAGATTATCTTGTTATGAATGTTAGCTTTCTTTATATATTTATTTATTTATTTTAAATTAAAATTAAAAAATTAAGATAAAAAATTAACTAAAAAACAATCAGATAATGCTCATTAATTATATTTTTATTTATATGAAAATGAGGAATATAATAATGTTTATTCTCTCCAAAAATATGTTAATATATTTTTTGAAAGAATAAATGTTTAACTGAAGTACACCATGCAGGTTTATTAACAGTTTTTAATAGAATGAATTGGAGGAAATCGATCACATTGTAAATATAAGAGATACTATTTTTTTTATTTATTAATATTTTTTTATTTATTATTTTTTTATATTAATACAAATAGTATATCCAATGGAAGCTAAAAATAAAAAACATATGCAAGTACTCTCTGTGAAAAATTTCTTTGTATAATTATCATTATTAAATGAGTACTATTAATAAAAAAATCATGTTTCAAAGTAACTTACAAATGTCACTCATTAAGATTAAAGAAAAAGCATATTAGGATTAAAACTTTCCCAAGTTAATGAATGAATGGTAGCTTAACTTTTTTTTAATAGTCCACTGTTTTTATATTTTACAGGTGAATAAGTGGTTTGGAACCAATTTTAGACTGTTTGTCAATTTACCTTTTCTGTGGAAAAAGTGTCTAATAAAACTAATTTTATTTATTTATTATATATTTGCTATTATTACCCTACTGTAATGTGTAAAATATTCTAAATAACAATTTTAAAGATAACGGTACTAATAAAAATATGTAAAAAGCACTAAAACTTTAGTATTTGATTTAACGGTTCTCTCGACTATATAATAGTGATATTTTTACACTTCAATTACATTTCCCAATATTACATAGTATCCATATTTTAATATTAATTTGACACTTAATAATTCTATTTACAAGCATACATCCAGATAAACTCTGGATGTATGTTTGTAAATAGAATTAATACTGTTCTGTTTTTACATATTAATATACTAAATTATGTTTAAAAATTGATTAAATTTTTTTTAATATTTGTTCAACAATATTAATTATAATATTTAAAATTACTTTCTTATTATATGAATTAACTCAGAGTATAGTTGCCTAACTGGCATCCAAATGGTTAATGTTGTAGTCTTTGGTTCAACAGTTTATGAGTTCGAATCCCCAGCATAGATGATTGTGACGGTTTAGAATTCACTTAAAGCTGTAAGTCCTGGTTATTAGTCATACTATGCAAAAAATCACTGTTGAATAACAAACTAACAATCCCCAAAGAATACTCATTTTGCTTATAAAGAAACTTACTGATAAGGAAAAACAGCATACTTGATGTAGAAAAGTAGCTTGAATTCATATATTTTTTTGTTGCAGCTTTGATAAAAAATATCCAGTAAAAACATGAAAATTTTTTAATTTCTTCATATAAAATGTGTATCTTGTACAATAGATAGATAATTTTCCATCTGAAATTGCTTTAATGCTATGAATAAATAAGTGAGATGGTTTTGTTTCGGTGCACTTAAATACACAATTTCATTTATCTTACATTAAAGAATAAATCTTTTGTAAATAATGCCAATGTCAAGTTTAATGCAATGATTAAATTTCATTATTTTAATAATTGCATTGTAATTTACTTATTCTGATTTTAGAGTAATTTTTAAGTAATTAAACTGAAGAATTTAGTTGAATTTACTGTTATAAATCTAAAGGTTGTATTAGCAAAATAGTTTACTTAATTATAAATATTAAATCAGTAAATAAATAAACATTAAAAATATAGTATTAATTTTTCTACCAAAATAAGTTATTAAAATAAAATGTCAGAAAACAAATAATTACAGTTATGATTAAATTTGTTGCAAAAAATTATTTTTCACATTTATTACATTTCTTCACTCTTGTTTAAATTACTTTATATTTACTTAGTGTGTATTTCGTAATATAGAATACACGAACATATTTTTGGACTTGGTTTAATAATTGAATTATATAATGAAATATGTAACTGTTTCAAAAATATATGTACAAGAAAATCACTCTACAAGTAAATGTTATATCAAATTTATTTTTGTCTGACACACATTTAATTCTGTGCAGATGAAAAAATATCAATGCAGTAACACCTCTTTATATTTCATATGTGTTGAAAAAATTTTGAGAAAGTATATAATAAAAGGACTATTATTTTTTTATATTAATTTTTTGTATTTCTAAATGAAGTTAAAAATAATGCATGAAATTTGACAGGAATTGACTTTTTTATTTTTGTCTATTTAAAAAAGCATCATTAAATTCAGAACATATAATTTCATCTTTATTATTATTATTATATATGAATAGATTACTGATACTATATACAAATATCTATAGTTCATGCCATTTTAGTGATAAGTTACCACATAAGCAATTTCATCAACAATGTTTTCTGTTTCATGAGTTATATAGTATTATTAGCTTTATGCATGATTATATATTCACAATCGAATTGTAAAATTCATTTGAGATATTTACATGCTGTTTATGAAATTGGAATTACAGTATTAAAAATTTTCTTATTGATCCTCATGGAATTAGCATAAGTTTCATTAAATTTTTTATAATATAATTCATTTACTGATTCTTATTTACTGTTTGATCTTTATTTACTAAAAATACATTTCTTAATAAAATTTTATAGGCTTTATGTTAACAAAAAAATTTGATGAAAGCATTAATTTGATGTTTGAAGTTCTTCAATATCCATTACTTAATAAACAGGTAAGATTTTTTTTACTAAAAAAAATTGTATACTAAATTTTATCTGGTACAGTATTTCATTGAATCTATTTAAATACATGAAATATAATCATGCTCTTTTAGATCATTCAGTTTGTGTTTTACATGTATTCTAATTATTGCATTATACAAATTTTGAATTTAATTCTTAGAATACTATTCGATTTCATTACTGAACATAGCAAGTTATAAAACTGTTATAAATTCTGCATTTATTTAATTTGGATTTTTGCACAGGTACAGCAAATTGATGTTTTTTAAACAATTAGATTTTTTTAAGTATATATATATATATATATATATATATATATATATATATATAAAATTTTTTTTTTACTTTTAATATTTCTAAAAGTATTAAATTAAGATTTAGATTATTTAAATTAAAATCTGATGTACTTTAATTGATAATATTTTTGAGAATTTTTTTCAATAAATATATAATGTTTTCAGTTTCAATTTGTATAAACAGATGGTAAAATAATACAATTACCTATGCTTTATTTTTAAAAAATCTTTATAACTAAGACACAGGGGGATCCAACATAATAAAGTGCATGTGATCAGGAATGAAAGCATAGAAGTCCATACAAATTGACTTGATAATAGTTTCAAGATATTTGAGCCATTTTCTGACCACTAATCCTACAATAGGACAATTTTGAAAGTTAGTTGAAAGTAATATAATCTTAACTGTTAAATTATACTCAAGCCGATTAATGATGGTACTGAGAGGTATGTTCTATTTATTTTTCATGCTCTTTTTAAAACATTCTTTTAAACACATTTACAAAAAATAATGGTATTGTCATCTTGAAAAAGTGGTTGCTGTCCATAGAATATAATCTGAACAGAAGTCATCAACAAGAATAATCTGAAAATAAATGGCATATTTAAATTGAAAATAAAAGTTATCCTCTCATAAAAGAGAAGCAAGACCATGCTAAGATATTCATCCCAAATCATAAGAGCTATCCTCATGCTTCACAGACAACAACATGCATACAAAATTAAACATTTCATGGGTCATTTTTTACACATAAATGCTTTTGGTAATATGAAAAAAAGTGAGTATTAATTCTACCAGAAAATATTATACCACTGTTGTTTGATACAGCCTTGATATCTTCTTTACAAAGGCATTACCTGCAACTATGACAATTATTTATTAGTACCTTCCAAATTGCCATTCTGCCCTATATGTTCTCAACATGCATCAAATTTTCTTTACATAGTTCTAGTGGGAATGGTATTATTCGACCATCACGAGAAGGCGGGTGAGATCTGTCTCCAGTGGAAGGGTTAATTCTTTCAGAGGTTTAGACAGTAAAATGATTGCGCAGTTTAGGGTTAAAACAAATTCTTCGCCCATTCTTCTCTTTGGCGAAGAACACGATTTCCCCCTCTTCATTCTTTGCTTTCTACTTAGCCTAGAAGGTTGTATTCTCAGCGCTCTCTTGGTTTGTAGTACTTTTATTTGTATTAAAACTGTTCTTTTCAGAATAACACATAATGTCTCTAAAATCAAAACATTGCGCTCTAAAGAACGTAACATCGTTAATAACGTGCGTATATTTTTTCAAAATGAAGCAAAGTCTACTTCCCTTTCAATACCAATTCAGAAAGCACAGGAACGTACTGCGGCTGCTACTGGCTTTTCTCATAGAACTGTCCAAACAATTAAAAAAGAATCCACAACTGATATCACGCTTTCAACTCCTTAGAAACAGCGTAATCGACCTGCAGAACGCAATGTAGTTTTGTTCAATTTTGATTTGTGTGTCATTCGAAATTCTGAAGGCATTTTCTCTTCTTCGGCAACTCCAAAAACTATATTTTCCCTTATATTAACATAGATTATTTATGCAAAATCTGTATGAATTTTATTTTTAAAAATTTTGAGAATTCTTTGATGTTATCCTTTTTTTTAATTGATATTACACATAAAAATGTTTTGATAAAATAGGTTATATAATCAAAATTCTTAAAAACTATATAACTGATAGATTTTACTGAGCGATATATAAATATTTTATATTCCCTCAAATTATTTTAAATGATTTCATAGGTGCACAATATATTTCCTACTATAAACATATATGAATTAAAATAAATTCCACAACATTTTAAAATATTAGTATGTCGTAATATGATGAAATATGTATCTTGAATAAAAAAAAAAAAGGCTGTAAAATGATAATTTATTACTTAGAGTTTTTTTTTTTTTTTTGCCCGAAATGAATGTTTCTTACATGAAAACTGTCTTCATCTAAATTAACAACAAGCATATTCTAGAAAATCTTACCCTTCTCTATTTTCTCAAAAATTATTACGATAACACAACGAAAATAAAAAAAATTTTGGGCATATAAATTATTTATCATTCAGTGTCTACAAACAGTTTTTGTTCCTCTTCTTGTGAACGAAATAAATTCTAAAATCTATCTAATAATGAAATTTTCACGACAAAATAAAAATATTTTTATTCTAAATGTTTTGTCTAACATAGCTTAATATATATTTATATATTTCTATTTTGGTATTTTTGAATTCTTCGAAAAAGCATAACACATTCATATTTTATTTTCATTCTACATCAAAAGGTGCCAAATAAAGTAACCTAGATTGAGGCGCTTTCTCCTCGTTTCCTCTTCCGTTCTCTAAATTGTTGAAATAGACTTCTCTGATAACACGTGACTCTTACGTCACATCCGCCATCTCCTGGTGGTCGCACTATATCTTGCAAGGCTAGATATTATTGCAGAGTTTTGGTTCATTACACTTCAACTGCTGTCTATTTTTATCTGTCAGCTTGTATATAATGTTCTATTTTGTTGATGTAATTTTTATCTTTTAAAACTGCTGCCGGCTTATATTATGATTTTTGAACACACCATAACACTTATAGTTTTAGTCACAGACTTCTTTCAAATTTGCACAAGTCTTAACATTGTAGCTTGTCGAAGAGTGGATGTATGCAAATAACATCTACAAATACACTGATTCTTATACCTTCACACCCACTAGCTTTTGTAACACAACTGTCTTGGAGCTGTAAAATGGTATCAACATTCTTACAAGTTTTTGTCATTCTTACAAGTTTTTGTTTATAAGTTTAACTATATTTAAAACCTAGTTAGTAAAGAGAAATTGTTCAACTAATTATTTTTTGTGTAATTTTGATCAAAAATATATTTTTAAGCTTTCATCAAAATTTTGAACATGTTTTATAGTCATGTCTATTTATACAATTTTCAGATTTCTTACATACTGCTCGATGTTGTTGCAACTGAACTCTTTCCAGAGCTTTTAGAAATGCATCGGACAGACTCAAGAGTAGCAACAATAAACTAGTTTACAACTAATGTTTCAGTTGGAATTCCATTTTGTATTTATTAGATTTTTCTGTTTATTTTTATTGACTTTATAAAACTGTTGATTTATGATTAAATTATTCTATATTATAATACATAGATATTGCACATGGTTATCAAAATAAACATGGTTACTTAAATATAAAAAAGATATCGTTTGATTTGTGTGTCGCTCCATTGAAAAATAGTATGATTCATTTATATTGAATTTAATGATATTATTTAAAATTAGTACTTTACATGAACATATACATTTTTAAGCAAGAATAATAAAATATTATCCCGATTTGATTATAAACTTGCACTGATAAATTACTATATAGAAATACATTATTTAAGATATCATCATAATTCAATATCAAATTTATTTTTAGAAGATGGCAAAATTATGTGTTTATTATTCATAAAACTTTACACATTTTGTAGCGTTATTAAAAGTATTCTGCGATTGATTCATAGTTGAAAATGGTTAGATATATCAATTTATATTGAATCTTTTAATTAAAATATTAAGCATTTTTAACAACAGGAAAATTATCTCTTGCCATCAAAAGTAAATGCTTTAAGTATTCAAGCAATGAGAACGAACAAAACATATGTTAACAATATCTTGTAACAAATTTAAACACTTAAAATGCGAATAAAATATAATTCGATTGTCATAAAATTGTAATTATTTTTTAATATTCCTAGCTCATACTCTCTCTCTCTCTCTCTATATATATATATATATATATTTAAACTTGTAGTAGATGACAATATTTGAAAAAACTGTTAACATCAAGTAATTTGTTTTATATGGAACAAAAACACACTGTTGTGTAGTGGTGCCATTTGTTGGTTTCAAAAATTTACTGTTTCCATCTTTTTACATTTATTATCTTGTAAATCAGTTTATTTCTTCCTTTGAAAAAAATTAGGTAGAGGGAGATGTTCCTAATTTATAAATGAGCAATGGAAATTGTTTTTAAATTACTTTCTACGATATAGTGAAATAAAAGAATTTATCTAGCAATGACAAAGTTGGTAGAGCACCGGCATAGAATCTTCATGTTATGGATCCTTGCTTCACAAACGGACAATGGGAAATTCAATAAAATATTTTTTTTTTATGTGAAACATAATACAATCAACAGTTTATAATGTGTTATCATAGTAAATAAAAGTCCAATCACATTAACATACAAGTTCCATAATTTTATTCATACACTTTCTACTTATAAGATAATATTCTGGATAATAAAATAAATCCACTTATATTTATTTATGTTTAGATCACCAAGTCTCTGCCTTGATTTTGTAAATTCACACAAACACAAAATTTGAATTGTTTCCCATAGTTATCTAAGATCTAAACATCTTTGCCATTCTCAAAAAATAAACAGACAACAAAATTAATAAAAATATGATAAAGTAAAAAGACTAATGTTTCACATTGTTAAGAGAACAAGTATAAATCCCAAATGTATATACATACCTTCTACAGTAATGAAGAATACACAATTTATCTTAGTTTCTTTTTTTCTGGTTTGTGTACCAGACTTGTAGAGTCCTTTTAAAAGTAGAATTTGAATTAACACACTTTTATATTGTTTAGATTTATAACAATGTGTTAGAGAAGTATCAACAAAAAAGAATTTCAACTAGATTCAGGTTAGAATTTGATTACCTAAAAGTATGAATAAAATTAATGAAATAAGTAGATTTTTAAAGAATTTTGGGGCAAAAGAAAATATTAAATTAATAAAGAACTCAAAATATTATTTAATTATAAAATGTCTTATTTATTTTACAGTTTTCTATTTAATATTTTTTTATAAAAATTATCCTTCTTTAGTAATTATAATTCTAAAAGGATTATTAGAAAATGTTGAAAATTCTTTGTTTTGCAAAAAATTTAATTAAGAAATAAAACAAAGTTTCTACATGAATTCTTGTGTAAAATTTAGATGAAAGAACAATAGTAACATTTCTAGAATTTTAAACTTTAAAAAGTTTTTATTTTTTTCTCTAAGTTGTATAATAGCAATGATAGATTTTCAATGAAATTAAAATTCCAAAAACTCTTGATTCACTTAAATCTTACAAAATGAACCATACATATTTTGTACACTAAAACACTGAAATGTGCACTAATAAAAAATTTAGCTATAAAAATATCTGAACAGTCTTTGATGTCGATATCCCTTGTGGTTAATTTTAAACAAAACATTATCACCAGCATCTGGATTAAACCCTTCTTCATATACTTCTCCAGGAATCTAAAAAGAAAAATTTCAATATTAAACAATAAATGGATAAAATTAAATGCTTTAAGGATTTCTCAAGTTTTGCAAACATATGTAGATGAAAAAAATTCTGGGTTCTGAAAATTGCATATAACTTTGTGCACATAAATAAATGCCTTTCTTATTTAATATATTAATACAATTGTAACCCCCCCTGAAAAATATTTGCAAAAAACTTTAAAAGATAAAATAATTAATGATATTCGAACATATTTTGTCACTCTATTTATATTAAATCAAATTTACAAGTTCAAGAGAAGAAATTTTAATAATTCACACAGAAATTCTGAATTTTTAGAAAAAAATTATAAATTATTAAAGTATTTTTGAATCAGAATAAAATTGCACTTAATGCTCACAAAATACTTAATGATAAATATTTAGATATATAAAGTTATTGAACAATTAAAATATAATATATGGGAATATTAGAAATATAATTTCTAAATATTTAGAAATATAAAGAATTATATTTCCTTTTTCTTAATAAATGTAATACAAAGGTATTTAAAAGTAAAAACTAAAAACACAAATTTGACACTTGAACAATTAAAATATAAGTTTATTTGAATTTTAGTTATTGAACAATTAAAATATAATATATGGGACAATTTTCAAAGAAAACAAAGTCATATTTTCTTGCAAAGAAAGTTTGAATTTTTTCAATACTTGTGGTATTATAAATCCCCATATGTTATTCTATTTTATTTAGTTTTTGCATTTGTAAAACTTTTTTTTTTTTTGACAATCACTATACTAGTTGTGTCTTGTATACATTAAAATGTAAATTAGTTCTTAAAAAAAATAAGAATAAAATTACATATAAGCTTTAAAAAAATAGCTGCCCTATTATAAATATAGAAGCACATAATTTGACACAAAAAATGTAAAACCAAGGAGTTGTCAAAGAAGAATGAAGTATAAAAAATTAAACTTATATTAACAAACAATACATGAAAATTAGAATTGATTTTTCAATTGTAGAATTATGTACAATAAATGAATACATGAATTATATGCATATATTAGAGTTAATAGATTACTTTATCAGAATTTTCAAGGAAATTCATTTTTAATTTTCTGGGTAGAATTCACAAATTTAGCACCTTATTGTTGTTGTGTTACAACCCTATAAACTTTTCTATAAACCACTGTAGATAAATCCAGTTGTATTCAACTTCTGCACTCTATTACAAACTGGCATATTTCTTTTTTTTCAACAATTAAAACCTAAGCATAGTTTATTCTTATTTAGTGGCTTAAGTTTCCTAATTAGTAATATTTGATGATGTGTGAATAAATCACATAAGTATGCATTAGTTTTAAATTATTGTGAAGATCAAACATAGAAAATAATTCCCAAAAACAAGGTATCACAATACACTTTAATTTTTATATAGTAAGAAGTTTTGTATTTATTACTTATAATAAAATTAGTTTCCAGGTAATTTTTAAGTTCAATACTAGTTAATCTTTAAAATCAAAAAGACAATTGATACAATTCTAAAAAATAAATGATGAAGCAATTAAACACTAAATAATTTGTAAAATGTAATGTTGATAATAAAATTTGTTTCAAAATGATTCTTTTAAGATTAATACTAGTAAAGCCTTTAAGATGAAAAAGACCTTTATATAATCTTAAAAAATAATATATCATAATGATTTATAAAACATAAATTGGAATCTTGTTGATCATGAAAAGGTTTAAAATTATTCCAAGGTGACCAAGCTCTATCTTGTCGGAAAATAATTTTTTAAGACTGTGCAATGACTGCCAAACACTAATCCTATCTATAAGCTAAGTTTATTTCAAATAACTACTACCATCAAACAAATGGTTCTCTATTCATCTCACATAAGAGTTAGAGTGGTATATGAAAGACAAAATTATTAGACTTCCAAACAAACACAATCGAAGTCAAAAGGACTAATCCAAATAAGCACTATTACGGACAGCAGTTTAGTAGAACACATTTGCTTGTAATAAAAGTTATAAATTTAATGATAATTCTTGTGACACAGATGTTCTTATTTGAAAAGTTCTTAACATTTCAATGCTACTAAATCTCTTTAGCTAAAATTATTCCAGAGTACCTTACTGTAAGTAGTTATTTGCATGTAAATTTAACAGCTTACTAATGCAATTAAAGCATTCTACAGTCACAAGTTTTATCTTCCACTTACAGTTATAAAAAGTCATTTTCTAACTCAGCAAGAGTATCACAAGAACGTAACAATTTCAATTTTTTCCATGAATAGTATAATCACCAGATTCAACCATTTACATTTTGAGAAAAAAACATTAATTGAACATCTTACATGCAATTTATTTAAAGATCTATTTTCAATGTAGTAAAAATATCTGAAAATCTAATTTGTAATATTCTCATATAGTTCATAATTCATTTGTATTAGAAGCTATAAAAGTTTTAAAATCATTATTTTATGTATTCATTTTTCAGAACTAAAATGGATTGTACTGAACATATCTAATAGTTCTTTGATGTTGCCTTTTTCATTTCAGCAATATAAAAATAACATTTTATGTTTCTTAACTGAGTATAAATTATAAAAAGATGGATGCACAAGGATTAAGATAAAATAAAATATACTGTTTTAGTTAAATGAGAATCATTTACCTTTCTAAGAAGTTCCTTGAATTCTACAACTTCATCTCCTGGATGATGCAGTTCTGCAACATGTGGCCTCAAAATTCGTGCGTAAGTTAAGATCCTATGTTTATCATTTGTGAACCTAAAAATAAAACATTTTAATAAATAATTATACACACAAATATAAAACTAAATATTTTTAAAAATGTTATGTAAGCCTTTAATTGCATTTTAAAAACAATCTTTCAATATTAAAAATATCCCAGTTGAAAATATAATATAAAAAAATATGCAAAGTAGCATTGAAAATTTCACTTTAAAATGAAGTAAATTTCATACAATAATATGAAGATATTTAATTTATTATGTTAATATATTACATATTATAATTTAGTATGTATTTATTTTATATTTTATAAATAGTCTGTAGAGAGATCAAAATCTCACCTAGTTATTTTCAAGTTTATATTATTATTAATATTACAAATATAATAATTGGTAATATAAATAAAATGAAATACATATATGACTGTTTTCATCATCAAAAAATTCACTAATTCTGAAAAACAATTTTCAAACTTATTCACAAACACTTAAAAACAATAAAACAAAAGATTATATATAAGCACACATATTTATGAATACAATTAAAAATAACATTAGCATATCAACCAAATTTAAGTAAGATATAATAACTTAAACTTCCAATCATAGAAATAAAGTATTCTTATTCAGAATTACAGTTGCTGCTGTTTTGTTATTAGTTTATTGATGTAATTATTATTATGTTTGAAAATAAAGTGGTTATACAATATAGTATCCAACGAAAAAGAAAGATGAACTCAACTCCGAAGTTTCGTCTTGAGGTAAGCAGTTGCATCAAATTTTTTCAAATAATTCTGAAGAATTGTACATGGTGGCTGATTCTGTCAATGAAAGCCAGAATGGAGAAGTGTTGTCATCCCGACAGTGTAAGTAAATGATAGCAGCCTGAATTGCTGTTTGTGGAATTTGATTTAATGGTTTCGATTCCCGACCCCAGAAATCAGATAAACACAGCATCCTACTATCTTGATGTGAAAAAGTGTTGCCTATTGTGAATAATTCCAGACCTTGGAACTAGACGAAAATAGTATCCTGTTGGCTGTTTTGATTTTACCTGTTAGAATCGAAGGAATATTGTGGTCTTTGTTTTGTTTCTGATTTAAAAATCCATTTTGTATTGTATTTACTATTTCACAGTTTACAAATTGTGTGTTT
Organism: Latrodectus geometricus; assembly: GCA_026290005.1. Taxonomy (NCBI): domain Eukaryota; kingdom Metazoa; phylum Arthropoda; class Arachnida; order Araneae; family Theridiidae; genus Latrodectus; species Latrodectus geometricus. The sequence continues at coordinate 112,125 of JAPDSC010120677.1, read as the reverse complement.
TAAAATTCCTGTTCATGGAATAAAACAAGGTGTGATAATCATCAAGGTTGTTCACAAGTGATTTTCTGGAGAAATCCCCAAAAAAGAAAATAGAAACAGTGAAAATATTTACTTGTGAATCATCATATGTAAAATTTTGAAAATCAAATATTGCAATTCGATGAAATCAAAGATAATTGAGACTAAATATAATTATTTCACTTTAAATGTTTAAGTAATCTTATAAAATATTGTTTATGATTATAAAATACCCAAGAAAGTGGTTTTTTTTAACTTTGTGAAAAGTTTTGTTTTAAATGATTTAGAGTAAAAATGCAGTGTATATGATACAATTTATTTAATTATATATATTATTTAAATTTTCTTATAAAAGTGCAAATATTTTTCATTAAAGTTATTTTAAATTGGGTACCCTATCCAATTTCAGTTTTGAATTATTATAGTATTATTAATGAAAAATTTGTTTTAACAGTATATTAATTTTATAAATAAAATGCAAATTTTGAATAAGTACCATTAAAAGTAAAATAAATTGCTGGCTGACTCATTGTGTTCTACCCCGGAAGTTTGATGAAAATATCTTTATTACTGATTTGTTGTTGTTTTTATTTTTATTTCAGCTTTTGAAAATCAATTTGTTAATATATTTTATATTTACATTTATAATTAATAATCACCCGAAAGGAAGAATTATCAATAACTTATAAGAGTTCTAAATAAAATACATTTTAATTTCCAAGGTTAATAAAATAAATGATTTATATATATAGTTTAAATACATACATAAATAATATTTATTATTTGTTACATATTAGAATCTTGTTTTAGCATACTTATAAACAATATCTAGATACTAAATTTTATAAATATAAATCGCCAGAATTGATTTGTTGGTTACTTTAAATGTTTTCAATATTAATTTATTATACAAATTTATTTTATTTTTCTTTTAGAAACGATATATTATGCATATTTGTTATTGTGTTTTTTTTTTCTTTTGTTGAGTCCAACTCATTTAAAACGTTGTGGTACATTACATTATTTTGAGAGTTTATTATAATATTCTATGAGGTATTATAAATATTGTTTAAATAAGAATTTTTTATATAATATTTTATTACCAAGTATCTGATGTATAATTTTGTATTCAGTTTAAGAATGTTATTATTGGTGTTTAATAGGTGTAATTATTTAATTTTTTTTAACTTGTTTACTTATTGATCATTTATGTTGTGTTTATTTGTGGTTTGTTTGGTAAATGTTTGCAATTTTATATTGTATAGCATTAATTGTATATTATAATATCATAGTTACTTGTATACTAATCGTTTAAATTAGGTTGTAAAAGTAGATTATGAAGATTACATAACTTGGTAATTTATTGCAGCTGTTTCGAAACTATATTAATTCACATGTTTAATATTTTAACTCATGTTTATTGATGAATATTATGATAATACTTAGCATTTTCTACAAATATAAATTTTTTATTTAAGTAAATTTTTATAAAGTCTTTATGAATATTTATTCTATAATGTGTACATGTAAATGTAAACAATATAGAAGGTAGTTATTTAATTGGTTAATTCATATATAGTTGCAAGTTTTGATTTATATAAATTCTTCTTGATAATAACTTAGGGTAAACATAGATTTTCTCTCTAAAGGTAAGAAAATTGATCTCTATAATTTAGAATTAGAATTATACATTGATGTTACTTCTGATGATAAAATCATTGATCTGTGTCACAAAATCACTAAATACTCATTTTTTAAAGATAAATAAGAATTTATTAAAAATAGGTTGAATATTATTATCTACTATCGGAAACAATAAGAAGATGCCAAAGTGAAAAAGTTAGAGAAAATCAGCATTTAGTGAAGGAACAGGCATTCGAGCTTGAAAAGCTTAGACTACAAACATCAAATTCTATTACAGCTATACATCTGAGTCACATTGATCCTTCTCCTAAGCAGATTGATTTAAAAACTGTCCTGCCTACATTTTATCCCTGATACAGATGATATGACTTTATTTTTAACAATGTTTGAAAGGCAGATAAAATTTTTAAATATATCTACTGATTATTGGGTATCACATTTAGTTGGTGTATTTCAAATAAATAAACTAATCGCGAGAGAGCCTGAAGAAATTATCAAAAATTATGACCATATTCATACTATATTGTTGCAAAGATTTAAGCTGACACAGACTGGTTCCAAATTCTTTTAAGTAGATATCAGAAACATGAACACATTCCACTTGGAAAGATTTCTTTTGAGCTCAGGACAAACTTTGAAGGTGGCTTAATGAGTTAGAAATTACTTTATTTAACAAATTAAAAGAATTTATCCTAGCTGATCAAATGAAAAAAAAATGTCCTCCAAAATATAACAATCAATATTGAGACAGTTGGGAAAAACTCAATGATCCTGTCTTGTTAGCTGATATAAGCTTTACTTGTACAAAAATATAAAATCCCCTTTTCAGAAAGTAGCAAAATCTTTAAAATCCCAAGAATTATATAAATCTAAATTTCCTAGAACTAAATGCACTCAAGAATTAAAGAAACACCAATTCCCTAAATTTGAAAAACTGATGTTTTTAGTACCCACAAAAATACCATTCCTACTCAAATCATATGCCATCACGAAATATTGAAAACGCTGTTTATTATTATGAATGTTATATTATTATGTGGTTATCCTGGTTTTATAAAAGCAAAATGTCCAATATGCATGTTAATGCTAGACAAATGTTACTTGCATCACCTTTCCAGCAGCTTTACTTGACACTGAAGTATATGAAGTACAAGGACAGTTTGTGTGGACATAGGAGCCAGCCAATCAGTTGGTGGAGAATTGATGTTTAACTCTTTAAAGAATCGAGGACAAAAATTTAAAGAAGTTGATCCTACTATGTATTTGGCTGATAATCAGCAATCCACATCAATTGTAAAAAAAAAAAATAAATAAATAAATAAAAAAAAAAATTTACAGTGTCAATCACTGTTTATGGACGAACTTTCCAAATAGATATTTTTCTGCCACACACAAAGGCTAATCGTACTCTCTTAGGTGTTGACTTTGAGAAAATCAGGAGATGTGATGGACATAAAATACAATTGTTGGTATTTTGGTGATAAAATACAATTTGCAAAAGATTAATCCTTACCAAAAATTGACATTCCTGTCAAAGTAAAATAGTTGCCCTTATAATATAAATTCAATTACAAATGATTTTTCGGTACAAAGCAATTCTACTGCCATATATGAAACAAATCTTTGTTTGCAAGAAGAGGAAAGGCAGTGTCTTGATATGGAAAACAGAAATCATTTAATCACCCTGATTAATCAAAATGAAGATATTTTCTAGTTATGAGGGTGAACCAACTCTTTATGTTAAACACTATGTCAGTGCAGGTGATCATCCATCATTTGCATCTGCTCCTTATAGACATCTCCAAAATATAAAGAGCTTTTAAAAGAAATGAAATTGTTGAACTTTTAGCCAATAATATTATAGAAGAATGTGAATCACCATATGCATCACTGGTAGTTTTAGTCCCTATATCTAATGGAACTATTAGATTGTGTATAAATTATCATTAGCAAAATGTGATAACAATACCTGACAAGTATCCACTGCCTCTTATAGATACTCTTTTGCACGATGCAAAATCCACAGCTTTTCTATCTATTCTTGATCTAAAGATTGGATATCATCAAAATAAGGTTAATCCTGAGGATAAAGACAACTGTATTTGTGTGCTCGTTTGGTACATTTAGGTACAAAAGGATGCCATTTGGTTTAAGAAACACTACAGCAACCTTTCAATGTCTCATGGATTTGTTCCACAACGGACTACCATCAGTAAATATCCTAGTCTATTTGGATGACATTTTTGTTTTGTCTGAAACTTTTGAACAGCATATTCAAGATTTAAAAATGGTGTTTGATAGACCTCGAAAATTTAAATTATCAGCAAATAGGGATAAGTGTAAATTTGCATGATTTTGTGTAAAATATATAGGATTGTGGATCACTCTTAATGGAATAGAGGTGGATCAAGACAAAATAGCAGCAATAGAAAACATTCCTTGTCCAAGAAATGCTAAGCAGTTGCAATCATTTTTGGAAACTTGTTCATGGTACAGAAAATTCATCCTGACTTTTTCAAATATCGCTATACTCCATAACAATCTGTCAAAGAACACTGTGTGGAAATGGGGTGACCAGAGCATCAAGCCTTTCAAATTCTAAATCAATGTTTAGTGACCCCACCGGTATTAAAAAACAAGTTGATCCTATAAAGCATTTTATCATTTGAATGGAAACAAGTGGTTATGCTTTGGTGCAGTTCTTTTACAAGGTAAAAATCCGGCCAAGGAACAACCAATAGAATGTGCCAGTAGACTTTTAAACTCTGTTGAAAAAAACTACTTGACAACAGAATGAGAAGCCTTAACAGTTGTATGGGCTTTAATTTTGAAACTACATGAAAGGCTCAGATATTACAGTTGCATCAGAACACCAACCTTTAAAGTGGTTAATGACTTTAACATCATCCACTGGAAGATTAGCCAGGTGGGCACTTCAGATTCAATCATATAATTTGAAGATAGATTATTTTTCAGGAAAATGTAATGTTGTGGCTAACATGCTCTCCAGACCTTTTGAAAGAAGGACCAAAAAGATGAAAACTTGTGACTTAAGAACTATTGTTATTAATGTCCCATCAATGACAGCTCAAGAACTCAGAGTGGAAGAAATGAAAGATTTTGAGTTAAAGAAGATCATCGATTGTTTGGAAGACATTAACAAAACTGTTGACTTTGCGAATTAGGCGGAGTTTGTTTTGTTTTTGCGTGGTTTACTGGTGTAAGGTCTAATACTGAACTTTTTTGCACCGTACAAAGTTTAAAACAAGAGACTAAGTTATAAAAGGCTAGTCAAATATATAAGATGGAGGATATTAAAAATTTAATAAAAGTTCATGTAAAAGATTAAAATGGATAAAAATTTAAAAAACCTATTGCACGTAAAAATCCAAACAAATATCAATGTGGTTTAAGACCAATTAAATCTGATAAAATTAAATGTGTTTTGTTGAAAAATACTAAGCGTAAACCATTGAAGTTAGGAAAAACAATTAAAATATGATGTACTGTATACGGAATATTACACATATCACAAATTGGAGCCCTCTGAGACAAGAATAAATGTTTGTGTGTAAATCGAATGTGTCCAATGTGAAGGCGTGAAAGTTTTACATAAACTTATCGTATAGGAACAACTGGAAATTATTAATTTGTTGATTGTCTGCAAATCCCAAGTTTTCTGCCAGTGGAAAGAAATAAAGTTTTTGAGAATTTTTTTAATGTCAAAAAATGTTAATACTTTATGTAAGAGGTCAGTGGCATTTTTAGCAGCAATATCTGCAAGCTCATTCCCAGCAATGCCAACATGACTAGGAACCCAACAAAACATAACATCAAATCCTTTACTTTTCAATATATTTAAAATATCTAATATTTCCACAATGGACGACATTTGTAGTTAAAATGGTCTAATTGCATGATCACACTCATGCTATCTGTATGGATACAGTATTTTCGATGAGAGTTAGATGGTATTAATTTCAGAGCATGTAAAATTGCATGAGTTCTAGAACATGTAAAACGATGAAAGTTGGATTGTATTAGTTCTAGAGCATGTAAAATTGCTTCGGCCGTGTAAACAGAGCATGATGTATGAAGTTTATATTTGTAAAGTGTATTTCCAAAAACAATACCACAATCAACATGATCACTTGATTTTGAGCCATTAGTGTAAACAAGAATGTAGGAGGAAAATTGATAATAAATGTATGAGAACATTTGTTGTAAAATAAGAGGAGCTGTTGCTGATTTATTGTATCCAACAAAGGGATTAATTATACTACCAAGAGGTGTTCCAAGGTGGAAATTTCAGAGAATCTGTAATTTGGATTAGTAAATCAAGGAACTCAGATGAAGATAGGAATGAGTTTGTATGTTCATGGAATGGTAGTATATTATGTGGTTGTGCATTATAAGTCCTCTTTAAAGAGGAGCAGACAATCATAGATGTGAAAGGGTGTTGTGATGCTGATAACATTTTAAAATAATAATTTAGAGACAATTGCTTACATTTCAGATCAAGAGGCAATTGGTTACAAATTACATATAGGCTCTGAACAGGAGCTAGGAGAAGTCCGGAATGCTCCAGAACAGATTCGCAAAGCTGAGTGATGTACAGGGTCTAATTTGCATAATACACATGACTTAGCTGATCCATAAATTGCACTACCGTAGTTAATTCAGGATAAAATAACCGATTGATATGCATGGAGTAAAGCTGTATGATCTGCACCCTAAGAGGTATGAGAGAGTACTTTGAAAATATTTAGCGATCTTTCACACCTCTTACACAAATCTAAGATATGTGGTAGGAAAATCAACTTTTTATCAAACACTATAATGGTATAAGAAATGATACCTAATTAACCACAGGAATAACTGTGTCTGATATCTTAATTTCTGGATCAGGATGAGGCCCAGTTTTTCTGTAAAAATGGATACATTTACTTTTGGAAGGTGATAAAGTGTGCATTATCATTACCATTACACCAAGCAACAAGATTATTGACTGCAGTTTGTAATTGCCTTTCAACAAGTCACATATTGGAACCTTGGCAAGAGATTTGGAGATCATCAACATATAATGTTCCATGAATTGATGGTTGCAATTACATGAAGAACATTGCTGATGTAAATATTAAAAATAGTAACACTTAAGACACTTCCTTGAAGAACTGCTTCTAACTGGATAAATGGATTAGATAAAACAAATCCTATATGGACATTAAAAAATTCCCAATAAAAATTGGTAAATTTCCTCTGAAGTTAAAATTAAATAAAGTGTGAAGAGCTCCATAATGCCATGTCCTATCATAGGTCTTTTCTATATCAAAAATGATAGACACTAAATAATGTCTCCACACAAAGGCATTCCTAATTTGTGTTTCTAGGTATGCAATATTATCAAGAGTGGGTCTATCTTTCCAGAATCCACTCTGATAATGCGATATGTACTGATTGTCTTCAAGTACATAAACAAGAGAGGCGTTCATCATATGCTCAAAAGTTTTAGCAAGGCAACTTGTGAGGGCAATTGGATGGTAGTTTTGAGGATCAGTTGGATATTTCCCCGATTTCAATATTGGAATAACTATTGTTTTGCTCCAAAGACTGGGATAAACATGTTCATTCCATATTCTATTGAATAGAACAAGAATATTTTTTAAAGAATCATGGCTAAGATGATAAAGCATCTTATATGAAACACCATCTGGTCCTGGACTAGTATTTTTAGTTTGGGACAATGCTCTCTGCAATTCTAGCATAGAGAAATTGCAATTATATGGGTGTATCATTTTATCATGAAACTTTATTGGTTTCTTTTCAGCTTGTTCTTTAGTCCTAAGAAATTTGGGATCATAAGAGGCTGGTCTAGATACAATTGCAAGAGTTTCACCTAAATGATTGAAAATCTCATATGGAGAAGAGTATATGACAGCTTCTCTTTGTAATAGTGGGATAGAGAAATCTTGATATAAACCACAAGTTGCTTTAACTTTCTTCAACAACTGTTTACTGGAAGTTGATGATGTAATGGAGGAGAAATATCTTAACCATGATTCTTTTTGATTAATTCTTTGTACTCAACAAGCAAAAGCTACGAGGTTTTCTATAGTGGGACTCCTATGAAAAATACCAACACTTTTTCTGTTTCTTGTATGACTCCTAACACTCATTGTTCCACAATGGTTAATGATGTTTGCATGGAACTGGAGAGTGCTTTGGAAACATGCTTTTGGCTGCATCTAGAAGTGCATCAGTAACTTTTTGCACAGCATCATCAATATCCTCACTTAGAACCATGCTGTCAGTAATCACAGCTAATTGGGAGTAGCATGGCCAATTTGTATGATAAGAATAAGAAGAATGGAAGACTTGTGGTTACTTATACCATTTTGAGTTACAATTAGATGAAAATGATCACTGTTATATAAATCACTTTCAACTCTAAAATTTAATAAAGGAAGAAGAATTGGTGAACAAATAGCCAAATCTAATGAATGGAAAGTTCTAGAGGGTTGATGGAATTTAAGAGGCAAATACTGTTATTCGAAATGAACTGTTCAATTATGCGACCCCAAAAGTTTGTATTATCACCACCCCATAAGGTGCTATGTCCATAAAATCATCAAGCAGTGTAAAGGGTGTAGATAGCTGATCCATTAGACTGTTCAAATTACTTTCATGAACAATAGTTAGGAAAGGCAAGTAAAGGCTACAATAGTAATGAGAGATGTTGTATGTACGCATACTGCAACAGCTTGTAGTGATGTGACAGGGGCTGGACAGAAATAGGGAATTACAAGACACAAGGATACATACACCTCTAGATACAGTATCAGGAATAACATCTTTACTCACATAGTTATAACCATGCAATTTAAAACAACACTGAGGTTTCAAAAATGTTTCCTGAATAGCAAAACAGACTGGATTATACATATTAATAATGGTTTTCATATCTTCTATATAAGTGCGAAGTTCCAAGATAACAACTCAACAGTTCCAAGATAAGATTTCCATTAAGTAAAACTACATATTCTGGCCTCGGAAAAAGCCATCTGGAATTCATACGAATCTCCACTTTGGAGCGTTTCATCATCTGAAGGATCTAACTTCACTGCACCTTTTATAGAAGTAAAAGTTCTTTTACTTATAAAAGGTGACTTATGGGCCCTTTCTCTTGCATGCTTCAATTTTGGGGATTTTGATTTTGCAAAACATTTTGGAGAAATATGTTTTAAAATGGGTGAGATATTTGTATTAAAAATATTTGAGGATAATTTTAAAATTAGAAGACTTAAACAATCTGATTGGGTACTACAGGATTTCATAATTTTTTGACAGCTTGTGAATAACTAATACCTAGTTGAGGGGTACGGGATGACACTGCACGCCTTGCTTCAGGCAAGTTATTTCCTTTTCTAATACCCATGTTGGGCAGGACCGGAAGTAAGATGGATGTTCACCACTACAGTTGACGCATTTTTTTGGTAATTAACATGTATTGCTGTGACTTCCAAGGGAAGCACATCTAGCACAAGTTAAGGGTCCCTTACAAGTAGTTTTCCCATGTCCAAAGCGTTGACATTTAAAGAAACACAAAGGGTTTGGTATATATGGTCGAACACTACAATTTAAATAACCAGCTTTAATCGACTGAGGTAGTGCAGGAGTTGTAAATGTGAGTATGAGGTGCTTAGTTTTCATAATTGTGCCCTCTCTCCAAACTGTAATGCATTGTACATGACAAACTTTTTGGTCAAGAAGATTATTTAAAATTTCCTCTTCTGAAACATTGAACAAATCGTAGCTAAAATCTCTCCCCATGTAGAATTTAACCTAGTATGGTCAGATATTATAAAATCAATGTTACCAAGACATTTCAGTTTAAGAATGGTTTTGGCCTGTTTAACTGATGAAACTTCTATCAAGAGACCACTGGATTTCATCTTGCGAACATTTTTGATATTTCTAATTGTAGCAATAAGATTTTTAAGAAAGGCAAAGCATTATCAAAATTGCCCTTTGTTCTTTTAATGACAAAATATTTCTGCTCACATATTATTTATTGCTTCATCGAGAGTATAGAATTAGAAGTACATTCTACAAAAAAGTTGGATTAATTCAGAATCCGACTGCACCACCACTTCGGAGCCCAACAAGGAGATGCAGGATAATTGCAACAATGCTAGCTAGCCTTATACGCTTTCAATACACCTCTAAAATAGCCTCCACCCTTATTGAGTCACTCAGCAGATATATGATCGCTTGATCGATTTAAGCTGATTGATGAGTTGAGCACACCTCCCGTTTATCTAAAGCAGAGGCCAAAGTAATGTGTTGGTCTCTGGGAGCCTCAATTAAAGGACCCTCCTTTTCCAGGGATACGGGTTTCTATGCATGGCAAACACGTGGGTGATTTAGTCCCCAGAAGCTAATAATAACAGGGTGGTGATAACTACTCAAGAAGAGCCCTTAACCTTTTACAATGCAACCACAATGAGGGAGAAAAGAAAGAAAAAGCAAAGAAGAATAGGAGAAGAAAAGAAAGAGGGGTACCTTGAGATTGTGACACACGTGTTTACTTAAAGAAAGTAAACCCCCTAAGGGGGCAAATTGGATGGAGAGAGGGCACATCTTGAATCAAGGTGTTCTGTATCATTACTCACAGCATTCTGAAGATGAAGAAGCACAATTAGTTGTCCCTTCTCATGAATGAGCACAAGTCCTCTAACTTTACCATGATGCTCCTACTGCAGCACATTATGGAGCTGATGGTGCTTTTTTTTTTCTAATATCTTGATATTATTGGACTGGAATGCGAAAATATTTTTTAGAATATGTCAAAAATTGTGCAGAATGCATCAGATACAAAGCAATGAACCAAAAACTTTAGGTTTATTGCAAACACCAGTATTCAATGTTTCGAAAGCATCGCCATTGATCTTTTTGGACCCTTACTAGAAATGAGTGAGGGCATGAAGTGGATCTTCATTGTTGAAGACTGTACAATGAATATAAGTTGAATTATTCCCATTAAAGCTAAGGCTAAAGAATGTGCTCTAATATTGCTAAATAAAGTCTTTTTAAGGCATGGAATATCACATTGCCTAATAAGTGACAATGGTACACAATTGGTCAGTGCAATAATTTAACCATTATGTTTTGTTTTGAACATCAATCAAAGTCTAATACCTGTTTACCATTCACAGGCCAATCTTGTGGAATGCAAAAACAGAGATTTGAAGTCCCATTTGGCAATGATGGTAGACAACAACCATACATTGTGGACTGAACAATTACCAGCTATTAGATTCACAATGAACACTGTAAAATGCGGAATTAAAACTTATCTAAACTTTGCCAGAGAATTATGAACTATAGATGATGTAAGTTCTGATTTGCATACTGTTATCCATAATGATAATTTTGTGCCAGAATTCACTCTTTATTTACGACATTTTGAAAGATAAATGTCTCAAATTAAAGAGAATATTGAAAAAGTCAAGATTGTTGAAAAGCATATGCAGATAAATCACGTAAATCAAATCCATATTATAAATCAATGACTTAGTTTGAGTAAAACTCCATCCTTTAAGTAAAGCTAGCCAAAACAAAAGCACAAAATTTATGCCATGAGAAGATGGACCTTAACATTGTGTTATCCCAAAAATCACCTAGTACCTTTATAATAGCCAGTTGTGACAGACCTGATGAAGGCTTAGGTGTATACCATGCTTCAGCACTAATACCTTATCAGAACGTTTCTCCTGTTGTTCCTTTAAGGAAAAGAGGTAGACTTCCAAAACAGCCTTTTAATAAAACTACTGAGCAATGTAAATTATATATATATATATATATATATATATATATATATATATATTGCAGAGATGACCTTCAGGAGTGTAGCAACTACAATTATAGCTACCTTCCCTTTAAAACTTAGGGTAGCTGGCACTAGGTTTAACAAAGAAGTTTCCCTGTTAATATATACTCACTTGTTTTCTTTTATGTATTAGTTCTTTGTAATTGATGTAATTATTATTATGTTAGGAAATAAAATGGTTACAAAACAAATATTTTGAATTACAATAGTCATTTGACTCTCTTGAGTTCCAATTTAAAACATTCATAATGTGATATTAATAATTCATAATGTGATATTCTATAAACAAATTTTAAAATGGATACAAAGAGAATTTGAACTTTAAATAACTCCAAAAGCATAAAAATATATTTTTTAAAATAGCATTAAAGGACATGTGTAAATAAAAATGCAGTAAACCATGAATCCATATGAAAGAATTTCATGTATGCATGTAATCCACATTTAATGTGCTATCATTTAGTTAAACTGTCTACTCAATTAAAATTGATAAAAATAAAATAATTTAATAAAAGAAGGAAAATGCAAATATTTTTGTGTATAACCTTTTTTTTTTTTTTTTTTTTTTTTTTTTGAAAATTACATATACTGATAAAGAATTTTCAGAAATCCTAAATACAACTTCAAGATCGCTTATTAATTCAGGGAAGAAATCAACAATATTTATTTCAAAATATTATTTATTTTCATATTAAAAATTTTCAGGAGCATTAAATCTGTTTAAAAAAGGCAGAGAAATTTAATTTAAACATCGAATAAGAAAAATTTGATTATGTTTTACAAGTAATGAAAAATGAATTATTTAAAACATTTTCTCTTAAGTTGCAGATTTAAATTAATTTGATTCAATTAATATTTTGAAATCAATTATTAGCTAGAAATTGAAATTAATAAATTCGATGTATATTATTCTTTGGCTTTAAACTAGAGAATTTTCTTTAGCTTTTGATAGATCAAAATAAAGGGAAAATCAAAATCTATTTTGAAGACTATAAAATAGTTTCAAAAAGAAAATTCAACAAACAAAACTATTATTAAGAAAAGGTATAAAGCCAACTTAAAAAAGCTTATTTTTTAATCTGGAAATGATCTTAAAAATTGAAATTACTATAAAGAAAGAAAAAAATAAAACAATAAAAAAGTTTACTTTCGTCGAAAATAATTCCATTCAAAGTCATCATCTTGTCGCCAATCTTTCAATTTTTTATCATACATTGAAAAACGATCAAAATCTATTCGTTCAATATCTTCAACAATCTAAAAAAAGTTCCAAAATTATTTCTTTGCATATATCTTTCTGTGAATAAAAATATAAGTAACATGTAAGAGATATTTCAAAATATGATATGAATATTCATGCACTAAATTAAACAGATTTTCGTACAAATGTGATAATTAATAAAATAGATTAATATATTAAAACAGAAAAAATACAGTAGTTTCAATAAGTTTAAGATATGTTTCCATTTCATTTATAAAATACATTTAGTAAATGAAACTAAATATATTTAACAAGCTGTAGTTGTTATCTTGACTAGAAATTATTGAAAAGTTTCATTATTAGCTACATTTAAATATAAAGCGTTTTTTTAAAAATAAGTCATAGTTAAAATTTTGGCATATATAAATAATCAAACAATTCATTAATAATTTGAGCTTTTAATTCAAGAAACCATTATTTATTTCTCATAGAAATAAAACATTTTATAATGTTTTATTTTTAACTAATTTTAATTTTCCATTCTGATATTGTATAAATAATTTATTTAAAACTGTTTTTTCTCCCCTTAAGCAAATTGTACCATGAATAAAATATCTTTAACTGCACTAACTACTTTATAAAAATTTATTTTCAATTTTATAATTATTTCAAAGCATAAAATAATTAAATCATAGTTTTTAAAATAATTGGGATTGTGAATTCTAAATTTTTTTTTTCATATCAAAATAGTTTATAGATAATAATAATAAACTATGTCAGGGAGTTGGCAGCATTGATCATTTTCCCTCGAGCAGCCCAGTACAAAATAGCCTTCATATGATAGATGTCAAGTCTAAAAGAGTTGATATTGCTCAGAGATAGGCAAACTATCAAATGTCTAAAATTCATAGCCCCCCCCCGTGAAACATTGAGGGGCAATAAGGCGAGTTAAAAATACCTAGATTGCGAAGATGATCTTGAAGGTAGTCATGTCCATGGGAGGTTCATAGGGATAGGACTGTGAATGAGACTAGACCATATTTTTCTCTTAGCTTCAGCATTATAGCTGTTTTTTATATAGGTATTTGTGGCTTAGGCAATTTCAGATGAAATTTGATTGTATGGAAGGGCCAAAGATTTTGTGGAGACAAGCATCCTTGTTTTGCCAGTCAATTCACTGAAAGAAAATATTCCAATTATCATCAATGAGTTTATCAATGTAGTTTTGTTTCCTTTACACATTTTGACTGGCTGGTATGAAAGGAGCAAAGTGAAAAGATGGCTGCTTTTGAGTCAACAAGGAAGACTGCATGATTCAGAGATGTTTCGCAGGTCAAAAGTTTGTAAGTATCCCATTTAAATGTCTCAATTTCAGCTTCAAAATTTGTGGCATTTGCATTTCAGCAGGGCATAAGCCCTCAATCAGATATTCATAGTAACAGCCAACTCCAGAGCTACAGTCCTCCTGGGATGAGCTATCAATACAGATTTGAAGATAAATAATTATTGGGAATCTATTAGCAATGGCTTCTAGTGTGTAGCCAATAGAGAATCAGGGATATTGTCATTCCTTTTTTGCAGGGTACCAATAGAGAGACTAGCAGTTGGGATTCTGAAAGTTTGTGTGAATCTCTTTTCAAGGCAAAAAAGTTGGTAAGAGAGATATTCTGAATTATACATAAAAATACATTAAAATCTTCTGCTTTTTTGTAGAATGAATAGTGAGTTTTTAACATTTTTTCAGCAGGACCAAAATTTTGTCAATAATCTAAAATGAAAAACTATTTGAAAGAGTTATAAATAAAAAACATATTTTATTTTATTAGTTTTAAAATATCTTTTTTTTATATACAATATTAACTTATAAAATAAACATAAACCAAGCATTTCAGTGATGAACTGAAAACAAATCTTTTTCAAGAATCCAATAACCAACCAAAACCAATCACATGATTAAATATCAATGTCCCACAACTTTTTTTATTAAACACATCAAATCAACTACTATTAAATAAAAAAATTGCTCATTTTAATTAAGCATACTTACTACTTCAACTTCCCCATAGTTACTCCAATCATAAATAAGAAGTTCTGAATGTTTCCTATGAAATAAAAACAAGAAAAAAGTTGATACATAAAAGATATTTTTCCATCAATAATAAAAAATAATTACTTGAAATCCTTTTCTTAGCAAGAAATGTGAAAATTAGCTTTATACAAAATTCCAGTTAAAGTATAATTTATGTTGTAATACTCTAGATATATTCATGACACATTTTTTTTTTTTTAAATTTTAAAGCATATTAATTGATATTTATTTTAGTTATTTCAAATATAACACACAGTGCAATAAAATATGTATATTTAATTAGAAAAAAAATTGAAAACTTTTAATGCTTTTTAATAATGAATAATAAATTTTGTCAGATAAGTTGTCTCAGTAGTCAAAAATAAATAAAAAACTTTCCTTTGAACTTAAGCAATATCAGATGTGGAATGAATCGATTTCATTTATATACATTTAATATACTTACTAATCATATTTAGGAAGATTAATAAGGAAGCATATATAGCACATTATATCCTAATAAATATACCATTAGACAAAGACAAACTATTCAATGAAATCAATATAATTATTTAGAATCTGAAATTTTAAGTTCATTACAACACATAAAATTTTGTCCTCAGTTACTAAAATTTGAATATTGAACTTTTTATCATAGCAGCAAAAAAGAGAAAATTCTGATAAATAGAAAAATGCACACGTGGCATTTAATATTTTATGAAATTACATTTTTAAAGAAATTTTGAACAATCTACTGAAATTTAAATAGTTTTAATAATTTAGTTAAGTAAGTTACCTCAGTAATCAAAGTTTAAATAAAAAAATTAAAATCAAGCAAAAATTTCAATTTGTTAAATATTATTGTATATATACATATTTATATATATATGTGTGTGTTAGTGAAAACTTTTAATTCAAATATTTATGTGCTAAATTATAATCATAACTTCTCATGAGACAGAAAAAATAAAAATATATTGAATAGAAAATGATTAAATGTACAGATGAAACTAGAGCCTATATAGAAAAATGCAAGCCATTCTAATGTACTTTTTTAAACAAACTTTTTACTTATTTTAGATAATTTTTTTTTTCTCCCAAAATCTACATAAATAAATTTAAAGATTGCATTAGGTTTTAAAATTAGCAATTTAATACAAATAGAAATTTTAAAGTTTATTTATAGACAGAATTAAATAACAAACTTCTTGCATAGATTCTTAAATTTTAGTTTAATAAATTCATCTAATATTTATGAAATATTTGGTATAATAAATTTTAAAGAAATATGCATTATGGAACACTATAACAATTATAAAGTTATAAATGCATCAATTCAATCATTGAAAACTTTCATAAAAATCATTTTATAAAATTTATATATTATACACAGATTTATCTAAAATCTACACAGAAATTAAAATATAAATTTATAATTTAAACAAAGTATCAGAATTGTTTCAATATATAATAATTCTCAGAAAAATAAACATTATTTAAAAAATAAAAGAAATATAAATATTTACAATAATAAAAGCAATCATTTAAAGAAACCAAATTTAAAAATAACTATGAAATTAAAAGGGAAATTTATTTTTAATGTGTGAGTAAATTCAAAATATACATTTTGCTGAAATCAATATCAGTATTTTATAAATTGTCAGTAATTTTACACTTAAGAATTAAACATATTAATTTCAATTTTGCATAATTATTGTTATTGCAACTATGTACTCCAAAAGTTAATTGTATTAATTTTTATTTATTTTAAAGTAACAAATATTTCAGACTCAAAATTATGTTTGCATAAAAATCTAAAATTTTAATGATAAAGGATATATATTCATGAAATTTTAACTCAAGGGTCAAATTTAAATTGAATAGTATGGCTGGCTATCAACTAAATAGAAACAAAATTTCAAATATAAATAATTAATCTTTTTCTCATCTTTTTTTCTTTTAGGAAAATTTAATTTTTATAATTCTCCATACAGCTTTCAATAAGCAAATGATTTAGTATCTATACTGCAGAAAAATTATAATTTTAGCATTAAGTGAAGCAAAAAAAGTAAAATTTCATTTGGCAATTGTATTTTTAGAGTACAAAAGTACTATTTTTTCAGTAATTGAATATTTTTATAACTAGTAAGCTTATAAAAGTATTCAATTAAAATAACTTGAAATTTAATTCAATTTTAAAATACAATAAATAATTCAAATAATTAACATAAGCAACATTTTTAAATGTTGCTTGTGTTAATTAATAGATTTTTTATTTTGTAGATATTTTAATAGGAAAAAAAAATCAAATTACTTCTTAATAATTTCTATAATACAGTCAAAATTAAAAAATTAACTTTTACAGTTAATAATTTAGTCAATGAAAACATTTAAGACAAATATAAGATTTAATAAAATAAAGCATTTTTTACAAAATATTAAACTTCTTCAGATAACAATAACACATGAAAATTATATCAAATTTTATGAAAATAAAATTACAACATGAAATCCTTTGTTATAACACAAAAAAGGTTATAATTAAAAAAAATTTAAACATAAAACACATTTGATTGAAAATTATTTAATATGCCATCAAAATTTCATCTAAGAGAAATTATATTATCAAATAGGTAAATAGAAAAAAAAAACATGCTTACTCCATTTCTTTCAAGTAATGCTGCTTATAAAAGTATTCAATGGTTTCTAAATACTCTTTTGTGAGTACTTTAGAATTCACTTCAATAGGCTAAAAAATAAAAATTATAAAACCTGTTTTTTTATATAATTTGCACAAATATAAATATTTGGGACTCCATCAATGAAAAATATTAATTAAAAAATTACTGCATAATTAGTAAAATTAGCATTTAAAATATTTCTAAATTATTGTTTAGAGTAAATTAAATCAATTAAACAGATCTTGCTTACATTATTTCTTTCTTTAATCCTTTGCAATGCAACCTCAGGGCTTACATCAAGGTACACTATTAGATGAGGTTTAAATAATTCATCAAGAGTGTTTTCAGTTATATCTTTATACAGATCTTTTGCTAAAAGAAAATAGATCTTTTTAAAAAAATTTGTCTTGAAACAATGAGAAATGAAACTGAAGTGGACTCAGTTTCATTTCTCATTGTTTCAAGAAGTTTTCACTGAAGTTAGAAAAGTAAATACGAAGGAATTTCAAATGAGTAATATTAAGTTAGCACAATATATACTTATGTAAAAGCTTTAAAAATTAAAATAGTTAATAAACAGCACAATTCATTATATTGTGGTGACCATCTTTTTTTTTTTAGTTGACTTTCAAAATTCCTTCTTGTAACACTGTGTCTTTTTGATCTTTCAAATAATGAAACAAATTTGATAGCATATTTTCAAACATGTGGAATTATCCCTTAAAGACAAAAATGTTAAAAGTCTGCATAATGTGTTTTTATCTATTGAAGAAAATAGGGCAAGGTGGCGATGTCACAAATGCAAAAAAGAAATTGGAATCAGAAAAAGCAATTGGCTCGAGATTTCTCATCTCTCCTTTGCAACAGCCATAATATTTATTTATTTATGGTTGTTGAAATTGACATCCATCAAACTTTGTGAAGGGAAAAAAAAAAAAAAAAAAAAAAAAAACTTCTGATGTTACACACTACAATTATTGATTAGAACAATCATCTTAGAGAAATTTGCACCAAAAATGCTTTGGGCAAGGAATGAAGAAGAATAGATTGCCAAACCATATAAATACAAGAAAGTCTATTTACCAAGAGGAAGAATAACGGTGAATATATTTTCTCACTACAATGGGTTTTAGGTGGAATTTGCAGCAATATAAAGAATATATTCTTTGTTGCTATACTAAATACTGGTACAAAGTGTTGGCTTAAATATATTGAAAAAATAAACGTGAAACAAGGCTCTGTCATCTGTTCCGATTAATGGAAAGCTTACAAAATGGACTAATTAAAATTATAAGGCTTTTCTCAATCACAAATTGAACTTCATGGATCCAAAATATGGGAATTATATGCAAATTTGACTGAGTGCTTATGAGGGACCCTCAAGAAAAAGAACAGGCAACATCATGGTAGTACCAGATAACATTTGTCATAATTCATATAGTGAAGAAAACAGAAATTGAACAGGAAAGATTCATTGCATTTGATCATTGATTGGATTGATAAGCACTTTATACCAGGTTTTAAAAAACATAAAGCTTTTAAAGCCTAAATGATGCAATTGGAATATTCATGATTGTAGTCTGCTATATTTTTCTTTCCTGTTATGGCAATAATTTTTTGGGATATAATGGAAAAGTACCAGTTTTTGCTTTCAAATTCACTTAACATCTACAATGAGAAGTCATTAGTATTAAGAAAATTTCAAGAGAATTAATAATGACATGAAGGCTCAACATCTTGTGTTGCTTCCTGAGATGTATTTTAGTATTTTAAAAGATTGTAATAATTGTTAAATTTATTCAATTGAGTTAAAATTCATAAATATTTTTGTTTAAACAAGAGATTTTATTAAATCAATAAGAGAATTCACATATAATTAAAACAATCTAAACGTAAAACTTTAATAAGAATGTTGGTAAACTTTTAACACAATAGATGAAAGAGAAATCTTACAAATTTGTTTGAATATAAAATGTACACTAGTTATAAAACATTATCAATTGTGTTTGTAAAAATTTATCTTAAACTTCAGCAAAAAATACATACCACCTTTACTAATATAACCAAATTTATACATAGTTTCCAGAAATACAAAATCACTGAATGCACATCGTTCTAGCACAACACCTTGGCCTGAAATATTAAGTAGTGAAAATTATTTTAACATAATAAATGTAGAAGCCATAAGAAAAAGTAAAGATCAAATTTATAGCTACACAATCTTTAGTCTAAAAATTAATAATTTTTAATTTACTAAGGAACCAAACTAACTTCGCAAAATAAATATATACTAATGAAATAATTAAAACTGATATTAAAAATTTGTTTATTTCCTTCACAAAACTAAAATGAACAATTTATAAATCTTTCTTATGGCTTAAATTAGTTGCATATTGATAAATTCAAAAAAAAAAAAAAAAAAAAAAAAAAAAAAATCAAATTAAGTTGATTTAATAAAAAGCACAAAATTAAATTATAGTATATACTGAAATAAAATAATTGGAAGTTTAAAAAAATTCAATAAAATTTTAATTGGATTTGAGATATGAAATTAGTTTTATTTCTGTAGTATTATCAGTACAATTTAAATCATTTCATTGT
Source organism: Latrodectus geometricus (assembly GCA_026290005.1). Lineage (NCBI taxonomy): Eukaryota > Metazoa > Arthropoda > Arachnida > Araneae > Theridiidae > Latrodectus > Latrodectus geometricus. The sequence goes on along the minus strand of JAPDSC010120677.1, from coordinate 92,023 downwards.
ACAGACATAATTAATGGTATGGGAGCAAATAAAACAAAGCTAGATTACAGTGTCATATGGTATGATGAGTTTCAACTAGTATTTCCATGAAATAGAGAATTTCAATTATGGGAATTTTAAATGGCATGTTTAACCCATTACAGTTACCAGGATTTTACAAACACCTCATTGTTAAAAATATCAATAATTACAGAATTTGTCAAAAAAACATATTTAGAATATATTATTATTAAATAATATTTTGAATACATAATAAGAATGTGCTAACATATATTGAAAATTTTTTAAGTATTCAATTGAAGGGATCTCGATGAATACCAAGTTACAAATAATACTTTTCAGATCATAAAACAGTAGAAATATGATTAAAAAAATGGGCTAATATTTGCTTTCAACAATGATATAAATTTAGCAATTTTACATATAAACACTAAATACAAATTGTACCACAAATGATTTAATGTCAGAAAATTAGCAAAAATTTAAACAAATTAGCAGTGTTCCACCAAAAGCGCACAATTTTCATATAATAAAAGATGTCATTCCTATATATTGCCCAGTATGTTTTACAGGCGTACACATAACATGAGGAAAAACTAGCTGAAATAATTTTGACTATAGTTACACCTTAATGTTTTAAAGTTAATTATAAATACAGCTTACCAGTGTTTAAGATGTGAGCTAATGCATCAATATATTGCTCAAGTCTAAGCATATACATCCTAAATTGAAACTTCCCAACATTATGATGATGTGGATTGGAATAAAATGTATTAATATCGCAACACTTAAATGAATGTGGTAACAAATCATCGATTTTTCTTAAATCATAACCATATGGTGAAATATAATATTTTTCCAAAGTTGGCTCTGGCATATAAACCAAATCGAAAGCATCTGCAAGTTCTTTAGCAAATGAGCTTTTACCAGCTCCAATATTACCATCCACGACAATAAGCTTCGTATTTTCATCAAAACGTTTAATAGTACCTTCGATAAATCCACGCAAATAAGTGAATTTTTTAGTTTCATAAGGCCAAGGTTTAGGTTTTTTAATGTTGGGATCCCTTAATTCTTTGCTAGTCATGTTAGCACTTTGAATACAATAAATCTTTCCGTAAGAAAATATTTTTGCAGACTTTTTTAAATCAGTGATAAATATTCTAGAACAAGCAATGAGAGCCATATCTAATTAAATTTTTATTCCCACTATTTTTAATAAGTTGAAGGCAGATTTTTATTATTTAGATCAGAGCATTTCATTCAAGGTTACGATATAGATTATTTGGGCTGTTTTGGTTTCATTGATTGGTTGATTGAACAAATTGCTGGCAAGCTGAAAAAAAAAATACATTTGAAGAATTTTAACACACGGTACATGGCCTGGATCAGAAATTCACTATCGATCATACAAAGATGAAAATTACTTTAAAAATGCCTCTGACTTAATTTAATTGGACTCAAATAAAGAATCTAAAGATAAGCTGTGAATATAATAAACGCAATGAGGATTAAAAGAGTGGAGTGATCAATATAAAATATTTTTAAAAAAGTATAACAGAACAGATTAAATGCTATTTTACTAGGCCAAGTTTTTTGTTTGTCTAAAGTAAAAAAATAAATAAAACTGCGGTAATTTGAAATTACGAAAATCTTTAAAGGAAAATGTATGTATTGTATTTTAGAGATGAAGCAGTAAAAGATGGTTATATTTCTTTTCACTCGCCTCTATAATGAGTAAAAGCTTGAAATGTTCTAAGCATTGCGTATTATTTTGTCCGTAGTGAAAATTTTAAGTTTTTATTTTTTTCATTTGTAAATTTATAACAAATTAGCTTACGAGTTAGTGGAGACAATACATTTAGAGTTTATGTAGATGAGAATAAATACACTTCATTATTTAATACAAAATATGGAAAATGAACAAATTTTTGGTTCTAATATTGAGTAAGTTAAAAATGTGATTGTATCTATGATATTATGTAAACAAATAATAATGTATCTATGATTTCTAAATTATTTTGTTTCAGTGACATCTTTCAATTTAATTTATTCATCAACAGTAAAAATTTGATAACAAGTTTTTCGCTATTATACTATTATTCATTGTGCTTTTTGCATAAGCGCATGTCGAACTAGCAGCTGAATAATTAGTTTTCTGATTTTAAATTGAGTAGTTCGTTAATTCGATCATCCCACTGGTGGGTTATAAATCACTACGAAGTTATTCGTAATGGTTTATAACCTACCATAAACTTGATCTCAGTAGAATCATTTTTCAAGAAGTGAATAGTAGCATGACAAACCACAGCAGGAAGACACACTGGTGATTTTAAAAATTTCTTAGTAAGGGCATCATCAAAGTAGTAGAACGGTGTATTTTGAAAAGTTCTTAGCTTATCACTTTATTCATTTTAATCACAGTAATAGAGAAATTTTAAACTCCAATAATTTTATCATACATATAATGATAATGTGTTTGATTTTTCACCTACTATAGAAAACTATGCTCCAAATACATGGTTGGGAACTACTTTGATATACCCCCCAAATCGGAAATTTAGCGACTTTTTTTCTTGCCAAGCAAAATTACTGTTTCTTGGCGCCTTTTTTCTCACTAAATACAAATAATAAATAACAAAAAAAAAAAAAAAACTCAAAAAATGGTACAAAATACATGAAAATACTAAATTTGACAACAGCAAAAACCTTAAAGCTGAAAAAACCTAAATTGGCAACACCAAAATAAGAAGCAGCAGCCCTAAAAAGTTCATAGGGAGTGCCAGATTTGGCGCTTAATTTTTTTTTGGGGGGGGGTGTTAAATATAAAAGTTGTTTCCATAGTTGTTTCTTTAAACAAGTTCAGTTACACTAATTATATCTATCTGTTACACAACAAAAATTTGTAACATTTTTATAAGGAAAAATAAAATTATTTTTTCAGTTGATGTTTAATGTAACTAAAAAGAAAGTATAATGTTCAGTACTATTCCATTTCACTGTTGCATATTTTACTGTCACTCAAAAATAATGAGATTTTTGATGACAATTCACTGAAACAAAATATAACTGTTTGTAAAAAAAATTATTTTGAAGGCATAAGTAATTTATCATTATTTAAAATATGTGTAAAAGGTAAAATGTTAAAAATAATATGGGTGAAAGGGGCAATATGAGATATTTTGCTTCACTTTGTAATAACATGGTGATGTTCTCACATAGCCAGCAAAATAAAAATGCACCTCATATTCATTTTTGGTTTTTATTTAAGTAGTTTTTTGTTGTAAGAATAATAATTTTATTGTACCTTTATGCTTAATCATTACAGCAAATAAAAAATGTCACAAATTTTTGTATATTATGTGGTCGAAAACATCAATTTCAACATTTTTAAAAAATTTCTTTTTATTATAATTTAATTTGCTCTAGGAAACAGTATGAAATGATTTACTGTTAATTTGGCTATATTTATGACATATTTCATGGTCTATAGAATTTTACAAGTATGCCATTTTTTTCCCTGGATAGTGTATAGTTTGAATGCTGTTGAGATACCATTGTGATAAAATTCCAGCATGTCTCAATTTTCTCTCAAAATTGCACTTTATATTTAATTTTATGTGATATTTATTATCATGTTTGTCAACTGCACAAAATCTTCATGAGACAATATTAGATTAGTAAAGCTGTCACATAAAATTTATTTTGCATTTGTTGGTTATCAGAAATATGTTGCCAAACCAATAAAATTGTTACCTAATATTTCTTTTTCCAAAATGTTTAGAATTAAGAGAATAGTTGATTCTTTAAACATAAAAAGAAATTAGAAAATCAAATTTGAATAGGTATGTTAAAATAGGCAAATAAAACATTCAAATTCCTTAGTTATTAGAAATTTAAATTTTCCAATTATTAAGGAATAACCTTATAACTATATTTTGATAAACTTTAATATTTAAATAGTATTTTAGTAAAAAGAAAAAAAATGCTTTATAAAGCATAAAATAGTGCATGTTCATTGATACTTCAAAGCAACATTCAGTACTTACGTATTAGAGCCACTGCAACTAATTTCATACCAAAACTTAAGTAGAATTAGTGCTTAATCAATAGTTTGAAAAAGAAATTTCTTTGAAATTCTATCGACTTAAAAGGCTGTGGTGGTGCTAATACGTAAGTATCCAACATTCTGCACAGAAGGCAATTGTTTTTAAAAAAGTGAAAAATAATTGCATAGAAATTAGCATAAAACACAAATTCAAAATAATCAAAGACAAATAATGAAAATATGTAACCTGAGACTTAAGTATCTACAGGCTTTTGAACATCTCACTTAAAATCTAATAAATTGTGGAGTTGAAAATTGTTCCAAATTGAGCCACTGTGAAATATAAACTAGATAGATCTATCAAAGTTGAATGATATTATTTTTTATATCCTCAATCTTTTTGAGGCATTCAGAATTTCAGGTTGAGAAGAATGGTAATACCAAAAAATTCAGTTTGTTAAAAAAAATGTTCCAAAAGTAATATATAACAGCTGTACCAAAAAATCAGTTCAATATACTTATATAATATATAAAATATAATGAAAAGTCAAACTAAGTAAAACATCTGTGTTGCAGTAAGATAATTAAACTCTTGTGCTTTTAAATTAATCCATATATTTATTGAAAACTATTGTTTCACATTCTGGCCCTGGATGATTAATGCTTTGGCTTTTAATTCAACTTTAAGTCTGATTTCCATCTTAGAGATGGATGTTTGTAAAAATTCAGAATCCACTTGAAATTGTATGTCCCAATCAATACAACCCCAGGATACAACCAAATGATTGGATTAAATATTTTTAACTGTAGGTTACAACGATGTCATTCATTGAATATATGTCAATGACACACATACACATGAATTATATTTTTATTGCTTTATTTTCAACTAAACAGATAAGGATACTAGCCTAAGAAAAAACTAAATTCCTACCCAAGTTCAAAGAGTCAAATATAAGACAACACTACTTTACCTGATTTAGTAACAAATAAAATAACAAATTTTAACTTTTTTTTTTATTTCTTATGGCAGGCACCCTTGAGCAAGTAAGTACATTAGCCCTTTTGCCGCAACAAGACCGGAAACTACTACTCATTTTATCATTACCCGGTGGGCACCTGTGAACCAAGTCATGGAGTTACGAGTAGCATCGCCCATGCCACACCACCACAAACCCGTTTATAGGGCAGGCCACATTCATCCATCATCTGAGGAAAGGACAAGAAACAAAGAGAAAGTAATCCATGCCCGAGCCAGGATTCGAACCTAGGTCCTCCCCATCTGTAGTCAGTTACACTAACCACTAGACAGGTTGGGCGGCACAAATTTTAACTTAATCAAGTCATTACCTATTACCAAGAAATGAACACCATAAATGTTCTTCTTCTTCTCTTGAGCTTGTCATATGTGTGGCACCTCTGCATTTTGTACCATGCTCCAAGCCCAATTTTTTCCTAGTTCCATTGTCTTGGATCACCTACTTTGTTTATAAAGTCTGATAGGCCCTCAAGGGAGTTTAGGTGTAATACCATAAATGTTAAAAATGAATTTGCATAAAATAAATTAACTAAATTCAGTGGACAACAATCCCCATGGGGTCAAGTCTTACATTGCTCATACTTTTTTTTTTTTTTTGACTGAGATCCCTGGGTTAGTATGTTCCAGTTAGGTAGTCAGCTTCATACAAAAACTCCCATTGTTTAATATGGGAACATGCTTGGTTTATTAACCTATTGAAGGGATGAGTGGCTCAGTCAACCTTGCCCAGTCTGAAAATCAAATCTTATACCTGTGCCTCAGAAACACCATATCTCTGCCACTGGGTTTTGCATTAAATAAATAATTGAATAAAAATATTTTTTTCGTGTTGTAGCAAGAACTTTATAGGTTATGGAAAAATAAACTATTGATTTTTTAAAATATTTTTGTTAAAAAAAATTCATTGAAACTATCGAAAGCTGATTTAACTGTCAAAAACTTTCAACTGGATTAAGTTTTTTGCAATAATTGATAAATCTTGGTAATTAGAAGAAGGAAATTTATTAAATAGAAAATAATGACTATTTAATTAAAATAAAGAAGAATTACAATTGAATATTTGATTTATTATAGTTTTCTCTAACTTTATGCAACATTATTGCAAAAATATCCCAATCATTATGTGTAAATAAATTTTAGATTAAAGTGCTAATATTTATTTATTAAATAATATAATTATCATAAGAGAGTTAGATGGAGCTATATAAGTAATTTATATATGTACATAAATATAATGGATTACTGATATTAATATTTATTGTATATTATACTTTAGTGATTACCAAACTTCCAAGATTCCATCCTTTGGTTAGGCAGTGTTAACTCAGCCTTTCATCTCTTCACTGGGTCAATGAAACAAAATACCAAACATGCATGGTAACTAAATACTAGGAGTTCTGATTTAGGTTGACCACTTAACCTTTACATATGCTTTGCATCCCAGGGCCATTGGTCATGAAAACAGATATGAATTATTGTTGGTTTTTTCTTCTTATTTGTGTCAGTTAGTATTTTGCAGATATTTTTGGTTCAAATATTGGTTCTATATCTCTAAAAGGAAATTATCCATCTATCAAACTATGAAAATTTATTCATAATCAAATATTCTTTGATCTCTATGTATGTAAAAATTGTGAAATTTCTCATCTCTTTATTATTCTTTAAATGTTACTTAGGTACTTCAAATCGGGTTTGATTTGTTTGTGGCTCAACATTCATTTTTTTCACACGAAGGCTGATTACACTATACTTCAAATTTGAATTTGCCTACTACACAGTTTATCCTTATTATTTTCTTTTATTGTTTTAAAATCTTCTGTAAATGGAAATAAAAGCATTTTAGAAATGTTTTCCAAAATTATGAAATGTATCATAGTTAATAGATTATTGATTATTTATCTTAAATATTTATTTATTGAAGATTTTATTATATGCTCTATCAATTACAAATTTCGGTCATTCATGTATTTAAATTTCAGGTTGCCAACACTTCCTGGCTTGAAGTCAGATTGTGAAAAGGAGCTAACTTTATTAATGAAGGAAATAGATCTTGAATTTGAAAGCAGGTATAAAGAATTGTCTACAGAGTTATCTAGATTGCAGTTACTATGCCAAGCTCAACAGAATGAATTAGAGAATGCAAAATTAGTTTTAATGTCATATCAACAGGTATATAATTAACAAATAATCATGAAATATATTTGACAAGTTTATTTTTTAATTTTTTTTCTAATTTTCATTGTTTTAATATGAAATAAATGCTTTTATTATCTAGATAAATGTTGTAAAATAAACTCTAAATAACTTTAAGTAATGACTACATATATTAACAAATGTTGTCATTGCTTAAAATTATTTTTTGGCTATTTTTTTAAATGAATGTTTTCTTATTAAAATTGTGCTTTATTGCTAGATAATATTTATTAAATTATCAAATTAATTATTTTTCTTATCTTGTGCTAAGCATATAGTTTATAAAATTATATAAATTACTGTTTTTATACTTTGATTTAAAAGCAATTATTAGTACAATGCTATATCAATACAAATTTTAATATTATATTTTATCACTATCCATATTTCTTTTTTAAGTATAGCTTTTTCTTCCTCATATATATTTATATTTAATATTCTTTTAAGTTTTTGTTCTGTGATTTTCAAAGTCACCTAAAATTATTGATTATTAAATTGCTAGGAATGTGATATTATCTACTAGGTTTGTTTTATTGCAATTTGTTACTTTTGAATTAGCTTTAGTTTGAAATTTGTAATTTTTATTTGCATTTTATTAAAATCCTCAAATACAATGATTTTGAAATGTATAATCTTAAAATTTATGTTTTTTATTACCATATTTTCCTGTATATAATCTGCAGGTTATGTGTTAAAAAAGTTCCGAATTTCGTTGTGCTTATTATACCCCACTGTGGATAATTTGATAAAAAAAAACATTCTCCATCAGAAAATCTTACAAGAAAGTTTTAAAAGAAATACTGTTTATGTTTCATAAAATAAATAACAGGTGGTACTAAGACACACCTGAGTTATTTATGCTATAATCAGCTTTATCCAATTACGTTCAAATACAAATTCAGTTCCTCAGAAAGATATTACAGTTTCATGTCACTAATGTCATTTCACAATTTGTCTTGATGTGAGCTGTTTCGGTTTAAAAAGATTAAAATTCGTGTATCATCATATGGGAGTGAAAGTTTTTAAATCACACAGCAGATTTTAAATAAAAAGCTATAGTGAAAGCAAATATGAAAAAATGCCAACAAACGTGTTAATGTGAAGTGAAAATCAAAGCACGCGCTGTATAAAAGAAAAATGTATAAAGTATGCAGTTTATAAATAATCTATTTCTTTCATTTAAATATTAATGAAGCAAATATATATATATATTTAAATATGTTTATCATTGTTTTAAAAGTTATTAGAAGCTAAATATTGATAAGTTTTTACAAGAATCTTCTCGAAAGTATCACTCTTGATCGATCATGGCTTTCATCTCAAGTTTATCTCACATTGTGATGAGGTAGATCCAGACAGATCTTTTTCATGATAAAAAGTTTTTTTCTGTACAATTTATTTTATTTTTAATCATACTGCACATTTTTTATGTGACACCCATATAATCAACAGTACATATTTTAGACTATTCGCTGGAAAAAAATTGCCACGGATTATTTGCTGCTGCAGATTATAAACAGGAAAATATGGTACTTTAAAATATGCTTATTTTTAAAAATATTCTTTTGTATTTTATGTTGTATATTGCATGGAAGTTTGTTTTTATCATATGTGTTTTTACAGTAAATATTGTTGTTTTTTTTCTAATAAGGAATATACATTAAGCATGATTTATTTTTTATACATTTTTACTGCTATAATAGTACTAATTTTCCCCTAATTTATTGTCATTTTAAACTTTTTCTGTCATTTAATGTAAGGCAATGACAAAAATTTCACCATGCATTATAATTAAATTAATTTTTATAAATTGATTAATTTTTATAATTGAAGTTTTATTATAAAAAATTACACTGATGATATTCTTGTCATTTTTAGAATAGTAAACAAGTTATTGATGAAAAACAAAATGCTTTGCAAAGAGATATTGAAAAATTGAAAGAACAGGTATTTTAAATTATTACTTTTATTGCTGTAGAAAATTTTCTCTTTAACATTTCATTTTCAAAAAGTTATTTAATATCATTATATGTTAATTGTACTTTTTTATTTTTTCAAATAATATTTGAACAAGGATTCTTTAAAAAAATAAAGTAGTCTATTTTGGCTTAAATGTTCATTAGAGGCAGAGGGATGATATGCAAGAGATTAAATAATGTCCAAAGGATTGTCTTTAAATTAATGTCAGAAGCAGTCCTTTCATTTATATTATTCACTTACTGATATTTTATTGTATAGTATATGATAAGATGGAAAATATTTCTAACAATATCAATTTATCTATCTTCCTTTTATTTACTAGATTAGGAAGAAAAGTTTATAAATTCATTGTTACTTTGCTATTTAGTAAATCTGAAAATAGCTGTCATTTCCAGTGTCACTTTATTGGTTATTACTCAAAGAAATGATAAATATTCATGTTTCTGTTTAATAGTAAATAAAAAAAAAAAATAAAAATAAGGTACTTTATACTGCTAACTTGATATAGTATGGTAATATTTATTGTGTTTGCATTTTGATATTTTGCTGTATGTCTGAGTATTCTTGTGAATGCTGTATACTACTACTTGTATTTAAAAATTAATTTAAAAGTGATCTATGTTGGACAAGAACTATGTTGGTCTGAAAAGGCTTTACAGGGCTTCTGAAACTAAACATATCCACTTAATTTTTTAGTAGTGTAATATTTAAACTACCAGTCACATTTCAGTTTTCCTAAATTTGTCCTAATTGTCTAACTTTATTCTAGGAATTTAATTTTGCTATGAAGAATTTAATCTTTTAAATTTTATTATTATTTATGATATTTTTTCCATTGGAGAAAGGAATCTTTAAGTAAAATATCATATACTCAACTATTTTCTGCTTGGAGTTACTTTAAATTACCTAATTTTGTATATTTTCATTTCTGCTTTCGTAACATATGTGCTTATTGTTTTGTTTATTATTTAAGGTGGAAAAATATGTTTTTCTGTCAGCAAAATAAAATTGTTTTTAAAAGGTATATAGTGGTTGTAAAACATTGCAAACACTTCATGTTTTCCAATTGTCTTTTATTAATTTTATTTATCTTAAGTTTATTTTGTTTTTAAATTTTTAATTTCTTTTCTCTTAGAATAGCTCCATAAAAAAAGAAAATGAATATTTACAAAAAAAAGCTGAAAGAATCTTAAAAAATGAATTTGAGCTAGAAAATTTGAAAAAAAAATTTCAAAATAAAGAGGTATGCATATATTTATTCTTATTTATGTTAATTTGCTAAAAAGATTATTCTGTTTTCACCTTGTGTAAAAATATCATCTCTACTGATATTTGGGAATTTGTATGATATGCAACAAAGGTTGATGATTGACAAACAATCTTAGTCTCTGATATACATTAAAGTAGATAGCAGTTTTAGATATTTGATAAAACTGATAACACATATCTGATAAAATTTATCTTTATTTTAAAACAGTAAATTGGAATATTATGAAAAAAAAGCAATTAAGAATTTTGAAATTTTTATATAAACTAAAAATTTATTGCTGTAATAAAGCAAATATGTTGCATGTACTTCACCTATTAAATCAAACAAAAAAAAATTTTTTTTCTATCCTTCGCCAGACCATGGCAGGACTGTCATTAGCCTGAGATGGGTAGCCCAATAGAGTTCTGAATGACAAACAAAGTGGGGAAATTTTAGCAGAGTAACTGCTGCTACGTCACTAAGTCCAAAACAAGTGATTCCGGACATGTCAAAAGCACTGCAAATTAGCACTGCACTGGGCAAATTAGGGTATATGCCAAACCAAATCACTGTAAATGTTTTAAAAGGTAGTCATATCCTGTTTTAATTCTAACGTTGGCAACACCAACAGTTCTGGGCAAGTCACGGGGGATTGGACTTTTCATCAAATCATTCCAACTCTTTCCCTCCACCAAACGTCTAAAGCCATATCCTCTAAGATGCACTTTAAATCTAGCATTGATAATTCTTTTAACACTGTGATAGTGAAGAGGTGCATCTGGCTGTGGGAGGTTGGAGCCATTCTTGCCCAGGGAGTCTGCAATTTCATTTCCTGTGATTGCACAGGGATCCACTGCAGGACAACATTTCGTCACCTATTCAAAGCATCAATTGTAAGTTGGCAGTTACTGACTGGTTCCTTGTTAGATAGCATGATGAAAGTGTAAACTTTTATAGTAGACTGTGAATCTACAAATATCACAATATTTAGATCATGACCCCTTCCAATTTCAGTCAAAGCCATTTGCACAGCAGTGACTTCAGCTTCATAGTTGGTGCAATTTGCACCAACAGCACAACTAAGTTACAAGAGTAAGCACCCACATCAGCATTTATGATCATCACTGATAGCAGAACCATCTGTATAGACATGCAATCAGTCTGATGCCGGATACCCCTCATTAGTGGTGGCCAAGGCCACAGTCCTCAATTCTATCTTAGTGTAGGACTTTTTACACACTGGCAAAACCAAATTTAAATTACACTGAGCCGATTTTAAATATCTGAGATAATTTCAAATCTTTTAATGAGATGTCTGTTAAAAACAGGAATGTCAAAGGCATCAGACAGTTCTTTTGTCTAATGTAAGATGGTATGTTGGGATTTCCATCTGAAATCTCCGGGTTTATAGGTATTCCAGAAATTACCATGTCTCATCAGTCTCTCAACCAATTTAGAGAATTTATTTTCCTATAATTGGCCAAAAGCTCAAATCAAACAAAATGAAATAGAACTACTAAAAAAGATGTATTTATTGAAATTTGGACAAACATATGGGTTGAACAAAATATGATACTTCTAAATTTCTTTGTAGGGTTGTAAAAACTTAAACATACATCTGAGTTAATCCTGTGGTATCACGAAACAGAGATTAAGACTTTCACTCCTCTCAATTATATTTATTTCATCTTTATGAATTGTATAATGCTATTGTTTTTGTCTTTTTCTTATAACAGCTTCATAAGATTTATTTAAATTCCTTTTATTACAACAATCAAAATTCATATTTATATTCATTGGTTCAAGTATTGTAAAACTAATTTACAAATTTTGGTAGAAGGCTAGGGTTTTGTGTTGATTTGACGCAATTTATATTTTTCACGTGCCAAGCACTGCAGTTATCTCACAACATAAATTATGTCACTGCACACAATATCTGGTTATCAAATACTAATCTCTCTCAAACTTCAACTTTGCAATCTCATGGTATTTTGAATTTCAAATATTTCATTATAATTACTTACTACCAAGATATTAAAATGCTAATAGCTGAAAATTTATTTCACAAAGATTGCTTGAAAAAAACTTCAGTTTAGCAGAGTCTAGCCTCTGAGTTAACTGGATAATAAAGTTCTTGGAGTAATCTATAATGTAAACATACATTTATATAAAAATTAATCAACATTATCATTCTGAATAAATCTAAATGGTTATATATCAAATATATATTATACATAGATAACATAGATAAATATACATAGATAACAGCACAATGTTAATTAAATACATATAATAAAGTAATTCACATAATCACTGCTTCCAGAATCAACAGCACTGGTTGGGCAATAGACAGATTTTATACTTTTAAAAATTCTGTTACAATGTTTTCTGAATGAATATGTTGTCATATGATAGTCCGCAAAATATGAATCAAATTGCATTTATCATCAATCTTTTCAAATTAAATGCAAATTCTTATTTTCATCCATACTTATCAATTGCTAGCTACATACAAATTATAAAACTCAAATATTATAATAAAATCAATTTGAAAATAAATGTTAACTTTAAATAAACTTTCAACATAAGTTTCACTTAATAAACTGAAAAATAAATTCTCTACAAACTAATACTAAAAAATTTAACTTTCAAAAAAAGGTTTCAAAATAAAAGCATTGAATCATCCACTTCAAAAGTTTAAATGGCAATTAAATATGAAAAAAATAGTCAAGTTCTTCAAGAGTTACCCCATATGAAACAAATTTCATGGACGTGTACGCAATCATGTTACATCATAAAACACAAAAAAACATTTCGACACAGTAAGAATTCTATCGTTTGTACAGCACCATTTTAGTAAATCCAAATTTTATTTCATATAACTCCATTGTATTATTCAACCAATTGTAATATATTGATTTAATAGCTATATAATATTACATTACGAAATTTGAGACATTGAATTGCAAAATATTTGGCATTTTATTTTGAATTTAAGGTCTTATATGAATTATTCATAGTTTGCAAATGTTTGCTGCCACTAAAACATTAATTCTGATTTTTAAATTTCCATTCCTTAAAAGGAGGATTAATACTTTGCTCAGCTTATTTTTTTCATTTGTTATTCATCATCTCAGTTATTTTTTATTCATTATAAGAATTCTGAACCCACAGATTAAAAATGAATTTGACTAAAAATATATAAAATTAAATTTTTATTTCAATAGAATCTGAATCTATTTTCTAACTATGACTCTTTTTTCTGCTTATCTATAGGAATTCTTCTGGCGACACTGTTAAATTTTCCATCATAACAGTATCGAAGTGCATTAACATGATCAGTAGAAGTTATTGATAAATATATATATACAAGTGCTACTATTGAGAATAATACCACAGCCAATATAACCAATTTATTTTGAGTCATTTTTATATAATAGTATTTATGAATACTGGCAGTGATAGTTACCTAAAATCTGCTGGGAAACAACTAAAAAAAAAAATAAAAAATAAAAAAATAAAATAGATTTAATAATCTTACAAAAAGACTGATGTTAATACAATGAATATTCAATAGTTAATTGAAAATATACATGGCTGGATTCATAAATCAGAAATTTTAAAGTGCAACATAAAATAGGTGAAACTTTAAAATAGAAGCTAAAAGGCATGTCTCTCAAGTAAATAAACGTTTAATAGAACATTTCATTACTTGTAGATCATATTCAATATATCAAAACCTAAAAACAAATATATTTTGAAAATAATAAAAATTCGATTAGGACAAAGTTTAATGTTAATAGAAAATATATTTTTCAAATAAGAAATTATAATAAAAAATATTTTCAAGAATATTTGGATTTTCATTATTCCCTTTCAATAAAATATATTTAAACTAATTTTGCTGTCATTCAGGCATTATCTTTGAAACAACTTTAACAGCAACAATTTCCATTAAAATTTCATATGTGATTGTCTGTTGATTAATATTAAATGAAATACAAGTGTTATTAAATTAATTGCAATCATTATGTTTGAATTATATTCTTAATCACTTTAGGATGCCGGGAAATAAAATAATAAAGGAGGCTTAGTTATTAATATTTCTTAACTTCTAACACCTTGTAATTTTCTTAAATTATTGTAAAAATTTAAATGTTTTCAAAGAAAATAAAATTTAAAAATTAAAACATTTTATTGGGATCCAAATAAAATACCTGCATATATTTAAATTTTGATTTTGCTAAAAGAGATTGCATTTTTTTTATTTTTGATTGGAAGCCTAGTAGTGTAGTAGTAACACTTCATGCTTCCAAGCCAAGGTCTGAGGGCTGGGTAAGGTTGAAAGTGCAAACCTATACACATTCAAAGCAAAATTCAAAATTATCAAATTTTAAGGACGTTCAAAATGAAATCTGAAATTACGTTAAAAAATAAGGTAAATATGTATTTTTATTTAGCTTACATTCCATTCAACTAGTTAGAACTCTATATTACAAGCATGTAAACAAAAAATAAATCCAAAATTAAATAAAATTAAGAAAATAAATAAAACCAGATTTTCGCTTAATTTTAAAATTTTATGAATAAACTATTATGATTACAAAAAATTTTGGAGAAATTAATTTTTAAGAATTGTTTTCTAAAAATTTATTAAGTTTAAATTCTGGTTATTATTACAAATACATTTTATCCTTTCAAATTGTGAATAAAATGTTAATAAAAACAATTTATGCAATAATTATACTTAAATAAATGCAATTTTTGGAAAATTAAAAGTTGTCTTTTTGTTTAAAAAATAATACTTAAAATGGATGATAAAAAAATTATCATTTAAACTGAAATTTCATTCTGAATTTACAAGACATTGTTTTTGATTTAATTAAGAAAAACAGTGAGTTTTGAAAGTTATTAATTATTAAAATACAAATTTATTTAGCTGAAGCAAATTGCTGATGAAAAATGTGTATTTTATTGTAGGGATAGAATTTATGAAATTTAGGTATAATAATGATTCATAATATTAATAAAAAATATTTCTATTGAAAAAATCAGTAGATATTTTTGTGGTTCTTAAAAATAATTATAAATTATGAGAGAAAAATAATTTGTCATTATAATTTTTATAGTAAAAATTTGGATGGTATAAAAATTGTTTGTTTTTGAAGGAATATAAAAATTTTAGTAACCAGGGCTTTGGACAAATTGCTACATGAAACATTAATTTAATAAGAAGTATAGATTTAAGAGATGTTTTATTGGGATCAAAATTTATATTTAAAAAAATTAAATTTCTGTAATTTTTATTATCTTAAGGATTTAGATTTTTCATAATGCAATTATTGAGTCTTTGAAGGTTTATTGAAGTGGAAAATTGAAATAATTTGGGATGTTATAACTTATTTATTTGAAAAATATAAAGTTAATAATTTTTATAGTTTCTTTTTAAATAGAAAACAATGAAAATAATAACTTGAAGGATAAATTTATAAGTACTGTGATAGACAAGGCTACAAACAATTTTTGGTTCATTTGTAGTAAATTTATTGTTTTGAATTCTGTACAAAAATTTCTAACTAAAACATTGTAAATCATTTTAGGAGGAGAATTCTGTTTTGAAGATCCAATTAATGAAACTTGATGAGAAATATAAAGCATTACAAAACAATTATCAAAAGTTGTTTAATATTGTCTCTCTACAACAAATTTCAAAAGTTGATGAAAATAAACAAGGGTAAGCATTCTTTGACAGTAAAAAGTATTTGTATTACAATTTTTTTTTTTATGATGATGCAAGTAAATTTTTGTTGTGTATTTTAAAATATCTTAGGCAAAAAATCAGATTTGCATTCTAAAACCTCTTGGTTATTTTGTTTTGTTTTTCTATGTTTTATTTAAAAATTCTTTTATAAATATTTCCTGATTATTTATAATCTTAATTTTTGTAAAAGAGTTATCAATGTATGCGAATAATTATGTTCCATTTGTTTTTATTTAAAAATTGATTAAATGTTTCAATAATATAAGCTTGTTTATTACCATTATTGTATGTTTTCATATATTTGTAATGACTGTTTTAAATTTCTTTGTTATTTCCAGAAAAATTCATTCTTCTCTTGTATCTGTGGATACCTTGATTGCTTCTGAAACGGAAAAATTCCTGAAAGAAGAAACGGAACTGCGCGACAGGCTCCATTTTAAAATAAATAAAAAAATTGAAGATTTGGAAAGGAAATTAAATGAAGAAACTAGTTAATAATATTTTCTAATGAATTGATTTTGGTATCTGTTTTTGTTTACTGAAATTCATTAATATTTTTTATTAAAATATTTTTAGACAATACTTTATTTTTGCTTTTTTATTTGCATAAATTTATCATGTAAAATTATGTAAATTATAAATATTATATCATTGACTATTCTTTTTAAAATATTCTTGAAAATAATTATACCTTTGAAGTTCATTTAATTTACTTGCCTGAAATTTGGTTTTTATACTTAAAATTTTTCCTGTAAAATATTTTCTTTTACAAACTGGAAAGTTATTATTTGCAGTATTTCCAATCAGGACAATCATATTCTTTAATTAATGTTATACTTATGTTTGTAACTCATTACCTTAAATAATATCTGCAGTCTTCAATAAAAAAGCAAAAATCTTAAAGTTTTCTAAACCTAAACTTGAATTATAAAAAAGTTATCAAAATAGTAAACTTTCTAAATATTTTTATGTAATAAAGTTAAAATGAAGAACTATTTCTTAAAAATTCTGACTTAAAATTTATGCATTGTCTAATTTAAAAAAAGAATTGCTAACAATTTAGAATTGAGTATAGTTATAGTTATACTCAATAGTATAGTTATAGTTACAAATTATTTAGTTTATTTAATGAATAAAGTTTATTACTTTTTTAATAAAAATTTGAATTAATGTAGTATAGCTTTTGTAAACTTTGTTGGATAACAGTAGAACTATTGTTAAGATTTTAAATTGAAGCATATAAGTACTTTAGGTGAGGATTAAAATGAAGCTCATATGTAAAGAGATTTGTATTATTGATAACAAAATATTTTTTCTGTGATTCAAAAATTAAATTGTTCTATCTCTCCTTTTGAAGGAGCTATGAAGCAACTATTTTAGATCTTTTTACTTTTCTTCCATATAATTGGTTCTGATATATATATATATATATATATATATATATATATATATATATATATATATATATATATATATAGTACTAGGTATGACTCTTATTCACACTAGAATAAAAACACTGCACAAACATGAAAGAAAAGACAAATAACAATATAAAATAAAATTACATTAGATTTATAGACGTTTTCTAACTTTCCAATACATGAAAAGTTCCTGGTGATCATTGGTTACATTCCAAGATGTTAAATGGTCATTTTTTGCACAAAACACAACTTAGTGAAAAGTGCATCTCAAATTCGTTAACCAAAAAGACTCTTTTAAACAGCTTCAAGCTCGAAGACTGCAAATCTTAAAAGCTCATTTTTTTCTTCTTCATGTTTTATCTTTATTATTTTAAAAAGTTTATTTTGGTTGCTCTTTTTGGGAGCATTTAGAATTGCTTTCATCCAGAGTTTAAGTTCTCTTCCTTTGTAAAAATTGCATTATATTCATGTTTTTTTCCTCACGAGAAATGAATCTTTTCCTTTATGATACTATATGCTTGAATCCAATGTGGCACAATATTGTTTTCTGAATACAACAGCCTGAGATTCTGCTTACAAAATTTAAATTTTTAAAAGTCTTTATATTCCTATGTGATCATTTCAATTGCTGAAATATATGGAAAGTATACAAAAACAGAAAAGATAAAAAATATTTTCAAGATATTCTATTTTTATTTAAAAAAATTTCAGCTGTTATTCTATTTATTTACCTCTCCTTCAAGATTTTATATTTAAAGTTAAATAAAATGCAAATGGATCAGTAAAATTTTGGCGACTATTACTATCCTGGTTTAATTGTGAGCCATCAGTGTAGACATGTAACCATTATAGCTGAGAATATCTAGAAATTGTTTTAGATGAGATAACATTTAAAAGTATACTGCATT
Organism: Latrodectus geometricus; assembly: GCA_026290005.1. Lineage (NCBI taxonomy): Eukaryota > Metazoa > Arthropoda > Arachnida > Araneae > Theridiidae > Latrodectus > Latrodectus geometricus. Next base: position 73,424 of record JAPDSC010120677.1, on the reverse strand, counting down.
ACTTTTCTAAAATATATTCTTTCATAAGGAGAAATAATGGTTTAAAATGGGTAAGGTATAATTTCTAAAGTTCTTGTGATATCGAATTCATTTTTAAAAGTTATAAAATTTGGAGCAAAACATTGAGTTTTTAATCCTCTATTAAAGTAATGATTTCTTTAGTGATTATTTGCTAGATACTGCAATAACTTTTCATATATATGAAACTTTGTTGAATAATTATTTTTCATTAACCCATTTTCTGCTAACAACACATTAATTTTAGATTATTTGTATATTAAATATAGCCAGCCAACCTGTCTAGTGGTTAGCTTAACTGACTACAGATGGGGAGGACCTGGGTTCGAATCCCCGCTCGGGCATGGATGTACTTTCTCTTTCTCTCTGTGTTTCTTGTCCTTTCCTCAGATGATGGATGAATGTGGCCCGCCCTATAAACGAATTTGTGGTGGTGTGGAGTGGGCGATGCTACTCGTACCTCCGTGACTTGGTTCACAGGTGCCCACCGGGTAACGATAAAATGAATAGCAGTTTCCGGCCTTGTTGCGACTAATGTACTAGGTACTTGCTCAAGGGTGCCTGCCATTAGAAATAAAAAAAAATATTTTTAATATATAAATTATTTTAACTACTCCAATAATTAATGCTTTTATTACCTTCTACTCTGTTACAGTTTTACTACTTGTTGTAATTACTTCAGAGCAATAAGTCATTATAAGTTGTATAAATACATTATTATCCAGATTTTAAGGGTGTCTTTAACCTGTCTAGTGGTTAGCATACCTGACTACAGATGGGTGGGACCTGGGTTCGAATCCTGGCTCGTGCATGGATGTATTTTCTCTCCCTCTCTCTCTTGTCTTTGTCCTTTCTTTGTGTGTGAATGGTTGCCTACCCTATAAACGGGTACCTATGGACCTGTGGCATGTGTGTACTGAGGAAGTCGGACTCCACACCAAATATGGTTCAGTTGGAAAAGTGGAGCAGCGCACCCCATATTGCCAGCCTAGCTGGCACACGACAACAACAAGGGTTTCTTTGCCACAATTCTATTTAATTCTCCCTTTTCTTTTAAAATTGATTGCTTATTTCTTATTTTTCATTTGAGGAAACATTAGTAAAAAAAATGTTTTAAGGTTTATTTTGTACTCTTATGAATAATCGTGACAGTTATAATTTCAGTAAATTGTTATAAATAATACTTGTCAATGATGGCTGAATATTTTAATTCAATTTGTAAATTATTAAATTTACATAATGAACACTCACAAGCAAATTTCGCAACTTAAATGTATTTAATTATTAATTTAAATAGCAAAAATTTTAAAAAATGAGAATCCTTAAATTTATCTCAGACACAATGGAAAACATATTGTTGATTTTTTCCTTATAAAATAGAATCATCTATTGTTAGATGACGTAAATGATATACTTTTCTTGACATCTTTTGTAAAAATTGAAATTCAGAATTGATAGAAAACATTTAACATAAAGCCAAAAATTTACACTCTAAATTATTTAAAATGGAATTCTCTCTGAATTTATGTATTTGATAAATGTCTATTGCTATTCTTCACTTACATTTGGGATTTTTTCTTGAATCTCTCTGAAATAATAATAATAAGTATTGTGATGTTATGACATCAGAGTACCTTTATAAGTGGCATGACGAAACTATAATAGCATTGTCTTTAAAATGCTACAATGGTAATTTTAGACTTAAAAGTATCCATCTGTTTGAAGAAAACGAATGGATATTTTTTAGAACAGAATAAAAGTCATCCATATTGAAACTGTCATGTTATTTTAATTTTGTCTTCGACAAATAATTGTGCAAATTAAAACAAATTATTTAAATATTTCATGGATTATTTTTAATCAATTAAAATGAAATAAAAGTTAGTGGTGATTGCAAATATTTTTCATCCCTTGCACACTTCAAATTTTGTCTTTAGATTTTATTATTTATCAATAAAATGATTGTGAATATTGATATTACAGTAAAATTATTTTATTTTACACTTACCACTTTTTCGTTAGCATTGTGTTGAAGTTAAAATTCTCAAATGATTTATTTTCATATCAGTGTTAAGCTTAATAGTTTAGAAAACTATCAAAATATTATTACAATACAGTAATCCTAATTGCAAAAAGATAAACAAAAAATTGTTGATATACGATAAAAATGTTGAAACTGTAACTAAAAACAATAAAAATGTTGAAACTGAAGTTCTTCCTCTCTCATTCAAAATATATTAAATGATACTAAAAATTGCCAAATATTACACAAAAAATGCTTTGAAAATACTAAAAAAAAGAATATAAAAATTACAGTATGAAGGAAAAAAAGGAAACACTTTAAATATTGGAAAAACTGAAGAATGCATTGAATATTGTACTGAGCTTTTGCAAAAGCAAGCCAAGAGAATCAGAATATATGTGAATTTAAAATTTTTGTACTTTGACAAATTTGTCTTACAATTTATTTAATATATTTAAGGTTTGTGTTTTTATGAGTGTTTTATAATTTTCACTTCTATTAGGAAACAATTGCTCTTTGAATTGTAAATTATAATTTGCATGCACAATGTTCTGCAGTACTCATAATCTGCATGTGCATAGTTTGTTTCATTATGATATAATCTGGAATAGTTGATTTCTGTTTTAAATATTAGAAGATCAGGAGATTTTATAATTACTGCCCAGAAATTATCAGGACTTTGTATTCATGAAACTTTAATAAGATATTTCTAGAATTAAATAAAATAGCAATTTTTAAATTGTATGATCATTAAATCAAAATTTCCATAAAACAAATATGTCATTTTTATTTAATATTTTTGGAAATTATTCTTAATTAATTTTTTTAAGTAATCTTAGATCTTAAAAACAAATAAAGGTTCATTTTATTTACAATAGTCTTTATTTATTTTTATATTCCAATATGCTTATATTAGGATGGTTCTTGGCAAAAATTGAAACTAATTTATAGATTTCATTAAAATTAGTTGCAAAATTTTTCACAAGTAAAATATTTTCTCTAAGACTGTATTTTTTTTTTCCCTTCCTCTCTTGAAAAATAAATTGTGTTTCAATATTTAATTAAATATTTTCTATTTGCTGATATTCAACTCTAAAATTATATTTGTACAAATAATTGTTACATTTTAAAAATATTTTAAATCATATTATTGGCTTATTTGTAAATGTATGCTATAATACTCTCATAATAAAAATTTTCCTTGAAAAAATAATTGACAATGATATTAAGAATTGCAGTGTTTTATGCAGCTTTATTTTTAAAATGACATGTTAACTTTTTATTAACTTCTTATATTCACTTCCTGCCATACTAAGTTATTTTATAAAGTTAATGTTAGGATCAGAGTCCAAACATTTTTAAGAAAGAGCAGCATCAAATCCATTTGAGACTAGAATCTATACTTTTTTGTTCTACTGGAACACACATGATAAGATAAAATTCTTAATCTAAAAAATTCTTTTCATGTTATGCATAATGAAAAAGGGAGTAGGAAAAAGGAAATGAATTGGGTAATATGTATTCTGAAGACTTCAAATTATTTTTCTAGTAATATTTTCAATAAAAGTGTTTTACTGATTTCAATATAAATAGTCTTTTTAAACTAAAATTTTGTAATAATTTGAAATTAAATTGCATTTTTCATGAAAAACTTTTTTTATAAAATTTGTTGGAGGAAACATATTTCAGATTAATAGTATGATCATATAGCTCCTGCAAACTTTTTGAATCTCCTGAAAACTGATATAATTCCAGGGTCCTTGAAAGACTTCTTTATTTTATCCCTTTTGTATTAATATGGATCACAATAAAAAAAAAAGTTGACTGACCCCAATTGAGATAAAGGAAACGCTAAAAGTAATAATCGTTGTTTATTTTTTATGAAGTCTTTGACTGCTAAGTCGACATGCGATGCACTGCTCCAAATTTTTATTCCCACTGGCGTACCGAAAGTTGCCGCTACATATCAGGGAATTAACTTCACGTCAACTTTGACAGCAGAATTTCTAAAAAGACTTGAATCCTCTCCCAAGTTTTCCACGCCAGATTACCCTAATTCAAGTAATTTATTTATAGTTATAAGATTTAATGGAGTTTTTAAAAAAAACATGAGAGAGAAAAAGATTCACATCTCATAACGAGTATTCCATATAAGGAATATTCCAAAGATTGGGATAAGCATATTTCTTCTATGGAATTACTGAGAGATCTCATATGTAGCTACTGGTGTTGGTCCTTTTCAAATGTCTTATGGCAGACGTCCCAATACCTGTACTGATGAGACTCTTATTCCACTAAAACAGTTAAAATATATCACTAACTACCCGAATACTTTAAAAATGAAATTCGAAAATATTACTGAACACACTGGTCCCACTGCTATTGGGAGAGAACTATCTTATGTTTATTATCACAATAGAAAGATAACTCATAAAGAGTTTCAAGAAGGCGACATAGTTTTGATTTCAGATTGCGAAAATATATGCCAGATGAATTGGTCCTAAAATGACTGTTATAAGGAAAACTGAATAAAGTTATCTTATACAACATCCAGAAAGTAGTACGAAAAAAGTTCACGTTAGTAAGATCCGACAATTCAAGGCTACATCAATATTGGAGTAATCTATGATGCTGACATAGATTTTGCCGAAGTTGAAAATATCGTTAAGATTTTACCCACGAATCTTACTATTGAAGACAACTTTATGCCTCATGATCGAGCTAAGAATAAAGAATTAACAGTAGTTTTACAGAAAAACATCCCAAGCTTATATCTCCAATAATCGCACATATTGGAGAGCACCACGTACAACTACAAGAATGAAGCTTGCCAAAGAAACAGAAACCGTTTCACATCCTAGAAACATTGAAGACAGAAGTAGATCGACAAATAGAGAAACTTTTACAGATGAGATACATCGTTCCCTCAGAGAGTGAATAGGCGCATACACTATTGCCTCGAAAAAAGACAGTTCTGGTCTCCTATATGTGTTGACTGCAGACCGAAATAAATTCATTTCCAATGAAAAATGCCACAGACTTAATTTACAATGTATCTAAAGCCAAATATATAAGTTTAATTAATTTGCTCAGAGAATATAGATAGATAAGGCTTGAATATTAAGATTTAGCATCTTTTGTAACGCACAAAGGACAATATGCCTTTGTTGTTCTCCCGTTTGGACTATGTAATGCAGCAGCTACTTTCCAAAAAACTAACAAGTTACTTTTCAAACAAAGACTGCGCTGAATCTTACATTGATTGTGTTACAGTTTTCTCTGATGATTGGAATATGCATCTTGATGCCGTTTTGGAGACTAGAAGAAGTCAATTTTACGGTGAACTTTGAAAAATGTTAGTTTACTTAGCGCAAAATAAAGTTTCTAGAACACATCGTAAGTTCTAGGTCACACGAAGCTGATTTTGAAAAACTTATGGCCCTTCAGAATTTAGAAATACGTAAGACTCAAAAAGATGTTAGAAATGTTCTTGGATTGTTATCATACTATCGAGTATATGTCTTCAACTTTTCCGAGAAAGCGCACCCATTGGCATCTATGACGAAACGACGAGCACCAAATTCTATAGTATGCGTAAGAACATGACACTGCTTTTGCCAAACTTAAGGAGTCAAATTGTAACTCTTCTAACTATTATTCATTTAATTTAAAAACACCATTCATTCTGTATGCAGATGTTTCGTCTTATGGCATAGGAGCTTGTTCAGCTCAAAAAGATGAAAATAACGTAGAGCACCCGATAGCCTTTGTAAGTAAGAAACTAATTGATGTGCAAGAAAAAATAATGCTGTTATGGAAAAAGTAGTTTATATAAACAGTGATTTTCGCTTTAAAAAAGTTTGAACCTTACATACTTGTATCAGAAATTATTTTTGTAAGCGATCGTACTCTCCTGAAATTTCTTACTGATTGTATATGTCAAAGGGCTCAACTGCAAAGATGATCATTAGCTTTGCAATGATCCCAGGCTAAAATTGCGTATCGGAAAGGAAGAGACCATGCAAACGCCGACTCGTCATCATGGTTAAAAGCCGAGCACTGGAAGAACAATTGAACATTTTATTTGCTACTCTAATGGATATTTCTTTTCACTTTTCTACGTTGTTTTTATTTTGATGTTAATACAATTTTGCTTTCAAAATTGAAAGAATATACTATATAAATATGTAAATTAAGTAATATATAATTTTTAATTAAAACAAAAGTAAATTTAATTGTTCAATACATAACTTTACTGAGTTAAACATCTAAAATTGATATATTGATTTTAGAAACAGTGTTTAGTGTGAATTTATTCTCTAATTCAATGTTAAATCAATTTTAAAGTAGATTTAACATTGAATTAGTCAATGATGAAACTTTTATAATTTTAGATTGTGATTAATGTTTTTATGATTTCGATGTGATTATTTTATCATAAATTATTTTAAGTTTATTTTAAAAAAATAACAATATTTTGTAAATGTTTTTAAGTTTTCTTTTTAAAATTTCTATATATATGTATGTTTAATGTAAAATATCGTTTCATGGAAGTATATGTTTATGTTTCGGGGAATTTATGTTGCTAAATTAATTTTGAAATGTGTTATTATCTTATGTTCATCATACGTCAGGAATATTTTATGTATATTTTAAGTCACGTTATGATTATATTTGTTTGGTTGCATTTGATTTGTTTTTGAAAAGCGCAATCAAATCTTAAAGGATGGTGGTGTCAGGATTAAAGGGAAGTTTCTACTTAAAAACTCTTTAATTTTGGCACATGGAATCTGTTGACGAAAGGGAAGGCGAATATAAAAATAGTGTTAACAATATATGTTACGGAAGGCTCCGATCTATTCTCGTTTCAGGCATTGTTTCGTGTTATGTGACTGAATGCTTTGTGATTGATAATAAATTCACACACCACACTCAATTCGATGAAAAGGATGACGAGAACGAATCTTATAGTCTCCTAGTTAATTGTGTTGTCTATTAAAATTTTGGTGTTGACTTTAAGACTGCGACCATCAAGAGATTAATATGCAAGTGATTTTCATGTAAATCATGTGCTTCCTCGTCATCAATCAATTAAAACTAATTGTCTTCTCAAAGTGTATAAAACACATTTCTGTTTCAAACATTTTCTGTATAAAACATATTTCTGTTTCATTGGAGAATTATTCAACAAGGTAAAACGTTAATACCTAAACTTATAAAAAATTAAAAAATTGCGCTCGTCAGGAATTGAGACGGATCACCTGCCTGAATGTATTATCTATGGATTTTGGTATCTACTTCAAGACTTCGTCTATCAAGATATTTACATGACAAGTGACGCCAATGTAAATCGTGTTCTTTGCCGCGTCTTCAATTAATTGAAATTAAATGTCTTCTCAAAGTGCTCTGTACAAAACCTATGATGTTCAGCGAGGCTATGAAAGTGAATGAAAATCACTTATTTATATGGTTAGAAATAATATCAAGGGAAAAATGTTCTAGGCCATGTCCTCTAAGAAAGAAGTATCCTTTGTTTAGATTTTAGAGGAATATTATTGGAAACTCTTTGAAAGAATGTGATTAAAATGTTGTTAAAGTATTGAACATGTGCATATAGAAAAAAACCCAGAAAGTGTAACTGGTCCAGTAAACTTTTTTTTTTCGTGAATATAATCTTTTAACGTAGGAAACGTTCATAAGGAGCATTAGTGAGCAAAAAGTCATTGGAAAGTGTAATTAGAACCACAGGACTCTGTTTTAAGATCTTTAACCATTAGAAAATATCGAACACTGCGTTTCCATTATCTTCGTAAATTATTCTCGGACCTCACTCAATTTGAATGGGTTTCTGAGACCGGATATTGCACACCAGTGTATATCACCAGTGTATATGAGACCAAAAGAAAGGTCACTCTTTCTTTTGGTGTGAGAAACCCTCTTGAACAATAAACGAAGTTTTATTTTCCATAGAGGCTGACGCAGTGTGTTCCTCGGACATTTAAGCAATCTAACGAGTGCTTGTCAATCAAGAGTTCGAAATTCAAATAATAGCTTCCTTTGTTTATTGGGACAGTCTTGTTTGTGCTTCAATCTTCATGACATCAAATCCATAGCCTCAGTTCATAACATTGCTTGTAATGAAATCTGCAAGTAACATCACAATGCATAAATTTAATAATGTTCGATAAGACTAAGGATAGCGAAAAAGATTCCTAGACTATTATATTAGCTTATTCCACTTTTTTCATGTTAGATTGTTTTGCATGTTAAAGAAATCATTTATAAAATTATTTATTCTGAATATCATTTACATAAATATTTTTTCATGTTAAATTGTTTTGCATGTTAATTTAAAGAAATCATTTATAAAGTTATTTATTCTGAATATCATTTACATAAATATTTTTTAATGTTAGATAGTTTTGAATGTTAATTTAAAGAAATCATTTATAAAATTATTTATTCTGAATATCATTTATAAAAATATTTAGAATTTGATCATTTAAGAGATTTTCAAGGACGTGAACTTATGAGATATAATTTACTTAAATTTCGCTTAATGTTGGAAAATCCCAAACGATTCACAACATTGTCTATAAGAGATGAAATCCTTATATGTGCTTAGCGATAATATTTTATATTTTTTACAGATACGTGGAATGATTTATTTTTATCTCTGTAACACGATAACTAAAAATTCTCTGGCAAAAAGGAAATTTCAAAATAAATTATTTATGAAAAGTTTTAATAATTTAATTAAATGAAGCTGATAAATTTCTGCTTAGAGTTTCTGAAAAAAAAAAGTTATTTTGCCTTGAAATCAACGTTTTTAATAATCAATATGAGGTGTGGATTACATACAAAAATTTCATCTTATAATAATAAAAGCAAGTGTAATGTGTCTGTCCGTCTGACCGAGCTCTCCAGCCAAATCTATCGCACGCAGGGACCTGGAATTTTTTACACGGAAGCACAAGGGGGCTGGCCACCAGACCTCGAAGCCCGATTTTCGATTTTTGAATTAGAAAAATTTTAAAAAAATTATTTATAAAACTTCTTCTCGATATCGCTGCTCGCCGATAGCTGATTCCGGGGTTATAGATAGATAATAAAAGCAAGTGTAATGTGTCTGTCTGTCCATTTGAAATTTGTTCGTTACCAATGTCAAATTATGGTAAAACTATACTTTAAGGTGGCCCCTTGGCAAACATGGCGATTTTTGTTTGGCTATCGTTTTTATTGGCGATTTTTGTTGGCACAGACAATGAATTCCCCTGTTGCTATCGGAATATGATTGGGGTTTGCCCGGCTTGGCGATCAATCGCGATTACAACTTTGCGAGAATCAAAGAGGCACCATAAAGTATATTCCTAATTTGAATGTTGTTAGCTTGGTTGTTTAAAAATGCCGCCATTTCCCCTATTTTTACATGATTGTTATTAACTGGAAAAAAAGAAATAAAAGTTTCATTCATTTAATGTCGCTGAATTCGGATAACTATTCCCTTTTTGACTAAAAATTTAGTCAAAGGCAACCTCTATGATTATAATGATTTCTTTTACTGAAATTCGGAAAGTTTTCATCATTCGCACTTACAATATGAAATAACTTTAATTTGAATCGAAGTTTATCTATAACGTAGTAAGTTTCATTGAATATAAATTAATGTTTTGATTGCTATCAATATTAAATCCGACATCAATTTTGAAACATGGAATATTATTGTATTAGTCTGCAATAATATAAACATGTAAGAAGTACAACAGCGGTAAGTTATGATAGGAACCATTTTCCTATTAACTGAGAAACTAGCGCCCTCTATGCCAAACTTTACAGAAATTTCTAGACGTTTCCAGAAGTAAAAATTGCTACAGTTATTTAAAACTGTAAAGGCTGGTTTGAACATCCACGTGAGAAGGTGCTACGTGGATATGATACGCGAGTGAAGTGAGACAATTTGCAGAATTTCACATTCTAATTTTGATTTGATAAGCTGCGTTACTGCATAGTTTACTTAAAGCAAAAAATTCATCACATATTTTCATTTGAGTATTTAATTCCCGTGGAAGAAGAAATGGATCCTAAAAAGCCTGAAGAAAAACCTGGTGAGAAAAAAACCCGGACAGCCTGATGATAAAGGAGGAAAACCAGGAGAAAAGAAACCTGGGGAAGAAAAAACTCCACCTACAAAGTAGAAGATCAGCTTTTATGGAAGAATAAAAAAAAAAAAAAAAAATGAAGCCAAAATTATAAGTGAGTGATAAAATGTTATTATTTATGTTTTAGAGAATAACTTATAATAATCAAGATGAAATCTTAATTTTGCATTTTAAAATTTGGACTTTACTTACCCTTATAATTTTTTCCGCCTTTAATAATTTCGGTTAATTCCCAGTGAACGGTACGCTCCTTATACGGTACGCATATATACAACGGTAATCATATATACAATTATAATTAATTGTATATAATAATGTATAAAATTATATTATTTGTATAAAATAATATAATTTTATATTATATAATGATATTAATTGTATATTCTATAATTATATTAATTGTATAAAAATAGCGCACCGTACACTGGGATACAGCCAATAATTTCTTTTTATCCCTTTTAAGTTATAAGTATGATGCTTTTTGTTTTTCGTGTTTGGAATTTTATATTGTTAAACTGGCTGATTGTGTATGTGTGTATTATAAAATTAATTCCATATTCTTTTGTTGGTTAAATTGCACTTTAGTTCCCCTACTTCACCAACTCGCGAATTTGATGCGCTTTTTCACTCATGCTCATTAATTATCCTTTTGTTTTAGTCTTTTCATTGGTCGCTAATTAAGTTTCACTTTGAAATAGCCGTAGAATTTTCGCCATGGCATCGGCGATTTTGAAAACGCGCCAAGTAGGGGACCTAAAGCGCATTTTCACCTATTAAGGACTTTTTCTACAACGGATCTAGATATTCATTTGCATTATGTCGAAAAATTGTCATCAGTGTTTTGAATCTTAGGTTAAAATGTGCTTTAGGTCCTTGGCATGAATAATTTTAGTTGGTTATAAATTTTGTCATTCTTGGTAATCCTACTTTGATACACTAGATACGATAAACGTAACGATTTCTAGAATTCTTATTTTGCCATTTCGTTCTGCCTGGACGCTTTTTTTTCCCGTTTGTCACCAAAGGTATGGGACCTTTGGTGACAAATTGAATCCTGTCTCCTAGGATTGTACCATTAATTTAATTCATTTAATGTTAATTGAAAATTTTATTTTGTAAAAATATTTTTTTTTATTTAAAATGTTTGGAAAAAACAGAAAGTTAATGATGGAAAAAGCAGAAATTTTGTGATATTTTGTTACGCATAGTAATGCCATTTGGCGACTTTATAACTTGCACCGGTGAAATGAAGAAGTACCCATTTTCATACTATATTATTGACTCAATACATTCTTCAGGAAATTCTAATTATTATTCATTTTAGCACAAACGAATAGCAGTTTATTTATCATTCAAGTTTTCTCAAATTCTTGAAAGCAAATAAAAACTTTGAAGAATTAATTAGATACACTTAAACTTTTTAATAAGAAATCGTTAGGAAATCAAACTTACATCTAATTTTAATTTATATAAAATATTTCTAATTAAAATCATTAAACTAAATAAATATAGAAAATGAACAAAAATACTTGATTCCTTAAGCAAAGTTATTAAGAAAATCTACAAGGAATCAAACTTTTTTTTATTTGAATTAGAATAAAAATGAAAAACGAAAATCTGAAATCTTTCTATCACCAAAACCACAATAAGTGAAGTATTATACTCAACATTCGAATTACAAATGCCGAAGACTTCAAATTTGTCGATTCGATTTGATTTATCAAAATAAATACCATGTAAGCCATCGCAACGGACACGGTTTAACATAGCAACCAAAGGGGGGGAAAAAAAAGAGATTGGTAAAAATTTACTGTACGGTCGCTCTTGGCGATTTTTTAAAAAATCGCCAAAAATCTTGCCAACCTCGCCAATCTGCACAAGTGAAGTATGAAAATAAGTAAAATATTCCATTTTTCATTGGTTGGTTGCCAGTTTGTCAAAATCTCCCATTTTTTATTGGCAGGAATCCTTCATCTGCGATTAATCAGAATTGGTTGGATTGTCAGAAAATGTTATTTATCGCCAACTTTGGAAAATCACGCCAAGAGCGACCGTACAGTAAATCTGAGCCAAGAGATTTTATTGTTTTTCTTAATTTTTGCAATGGGAACTACTTTGATATACTCCCCCCAAATCAGATATTTGGCGACTTTTTTTCTCGCCAAGCAAAATACCTGTTTTTGGCGCCTTTTTTTCTCGCTAAGATGGGGCTGGCCACCAGACCTCGAAGCCCGATTTTCGATTTTTGAATTAGAAAAATTTTAAAAAAATTATTTATAAAACTTCTTCTCGAGATCGCTACTCGCCGATAGCTGATTCAGGGGTTGTACCAGTTCCTTTTCAGAAACAATGCTGGCGACCATCTTTTGGAAAATTTTCCGTTTTTTTTTTTTTTTTTTTTTTATTGTACTGACACAAATGTTATATCATTGGAAGGAGCTTTAAAAAATAAACATCTTTTTCGCTTACGGCTTTTTCTTAATTTCAATATCTTCTGAGATAACAGCAACTTTCGAATTCATATATCCGTTGGGGAAAAAAAATCAGACGGTTTTTTTTTATTTTTTATAAAGTTTTTGTTCTTCAGTTTTTGTTTCTTAATTTGCATTATGGTGTTGCTATTATTGTGATTTGTTGCTATCATTTATTTTCAACTTATTAAATCGATTCATAACAATTCATTTCTTTTTTGTAGCTTTAGCTTGCTGTTTTGATGACACATTAAATTTTTTTTTTCAGAATTGCATTTTTTATAAAGTTTTTGTTTCTTAATTAGCATTTTTTTTTTATAAACTTTTTGTTCTTCCTTTTTTGCTTCTTAATTAATATTAATCGCAGTTTTTTTGACTCACTGATATTATTATTTGTTTTCAAATAACGTTCGATTGTAACATTTGATTTCTTTATTCTAACGTTAGTTTGCTGTTTTAACGATACATTAAATCGATTAATTACAATTCATTTTTTTTTTGTAGCTTTAGTTTGCTGTTTTCATGACACATTAATTTCTTTTTTTTTTTTTTTCAGAATTGCATTTTATAAACTTTTTGTTTCTTAATAAATATTAATCATGGTTTTTTGACTCACTGATCGTGTTGCTATTATTTATTTTCAAATAACGTTCGATTATAACAATTGATTTCTTTATTGTAGCGTTTTCTTCAGTTTGTGTAATCATTCTTCTGTTGGTTGCTTACCTTTTGCTTTTCAGATTTTAGAAGAAATATGCCGCAGCCCCCTCGAAAAAAGAAATGCTTGGAAAATAAAAAGCGACAAGAGAGAGAAAGAAGTCGAAGAAGGAGACAAGAAGAAACCACCCCAGAAAGAGAATCAAGACAACGACAGGATGCAGAAAGAAGTCGAAGAAGGAGACAAGAACAAACCACTCCAGAAAGAGAAGCAAGGCAGCGACGTGACACAGAAAGAAGTCGAAGATGGAGAGAAGAAGAAACCACCCCAGAAAGAGAATCAAGGCAGCGAGAGGACGCAGAAAGAAGTCGGAGAAGGAGAGAAGAAGAAACCACCCCAGAAAGAAACTCAAGACAGCAACAGGTGAGAGAAATTAATCAAAGAAGAAGAGAAGAAGAAAACACCCCAGAGAGAAACTCAAGACTGCAGAGAGTTACAATTGCAACAACTACTGCTCGAATGCGTCTCTGGAGGCATTTAGAAAATGCGGCATTCGATTATGAACCATCATCTGATTATGCTACTCATCCTTCGTGTCTCATCGGCTCAATGTCGCAAACTTGCCAACACTGTGAGGCGAAGAAATGGAAAGGTGAAGCCCCAGGTATGTGCTGCAGTGGAGGAAAAGTTCGATTATCACCGTTAATAGATCCTCCTGAGCCCCTACGCACTTTCCTCATTGGCCAGTCTTCACAGGACAAACACTTCCAAGCTAATATCAGACGCTACAATTCCTGTTTCCAAATGACCTCTTTCGGCACAACAAAAGAAATTAGAGAGCCTGGATACATGCCAACATTTAAAGTTCAGGGTCAAGTTTATCATCGCATTGGCAGTCTACATCCCCTACCAAATGAAGAGCCCAAATTTATGCAAGTTTATTTCGTTGCCAACAGAACAGAACAGGCGCAGAAACGTTGTAGGAATGTTCCAGAAACCAGAGAGGACATAGTACTTCAGTTGCAATATATGCTTCATCATGAAAACTCCTACGTCCAAAGCTTCAAATCGGCCATGGAAAAGATCAGTCCTAAATTAAAACTCCTTATTTTAGCCGACAAAACCCCACGCGGTGAGCATGAAAGGCGGTTCAACGCTCCGACATCATCAGAAGTGGCTGTAATAATGGTTGGAGAACAGCATGGGGCAAGAGACATAGTTTTAGAAGAAAGGAGTGGCACCATCAGAAGAATTGCCGATACCCACAGGTCTTACGATGCACTACAGTACCCACTTCTCTTTTGGCAGGGGGAAGATGGTTATCATTTTGATTTGCGCCAAACAAATCCAACTACGGGAATGCCACAAACAAAGAAGATTTCTGCAATGGACTTTTACGCTTACAGGATCATGATGCGCTCCTCAACATTCAACATTTTACTGCGAAGCAAAGACCTGTTTCATCAGTTTATTGTGGACATGTATGCCAAGATTGAATCCGAAAGGCTGCGATACATTCGATTGAACCAGAAGACGTTGAGAGTGGAACAATATGCCCATTTGAGGGATGCCGTTATGAATGATGGAAATGTTGCTGACATGGGACAGTTAGTTATTTTACCGTCCAGCTTTACAGGGGGGCCCAGGTACATGCACGAAAGGACCCAAGATGCGATGACCTATGTGCGAAACTACGGTAGACCGGACCTTTTCATCACCTTCACCTGCAACCCCAACTGGAAAGAGATACAAGAAGAACTTTTCGATGGACAAAAGCCCCAGGATCGCCATGATTTGTTGGCAAGAGTCTTTCATCTCAAGCAAAAGGCACTCATCAGTCTTATCACAAAGGCGAAGATTTTTGGTGATACTCGATGTTACATGTACACGATAGAGTGGCAGAAGAGAGGACTTCCTCACGCCCACATTCTGGTTTGGCTGAAAGACACCTTGCACGTCCATAGGGTCGATGATTTCATCAGCGCAGAAATCCCGGATCCAGAAGAAGACCCAGACCTCTTTACCACGGTCACGAAACAAATGGTGCATGGCCCCTGCGGACGCATAAATCCCCGCTCTGTTTGTATGAAGGATGGAGTCTGCACGAAGCGATACCCTCGCCAGTTCTTGAAAGAGACGCAGACGGGACAAGACGGATATCCACTGTATCGTCGTAGAAGCCCTGCAGATGGAGGTTTTACAGCAAGCATCAATCTACGAGGATCAGAAGTTTCGGTGGACAATGCCTGGATCGTTCCTTACTGTCCACTACTATCCAAAATTTTTAACGCACATATCAACGTTGAGTACTGCAATTCTGTCAAGTCCATAAAGTATGTATGCAAGTATGTCAATAAAGGATCCGACATGGCTGTATTTGATGTCACCAGTGGAGCCAATGAACTGAATGAAATTCATCAATATGAGATGGGAAGATACATTAGCAGCAATGAAGCAGTGTGGAGAATACTCAACTTTCCAATCCACGAACGTCATCCCACAGTCGTTCATCTAAGCGTCCACCTTGAAAATGGCCAGAGAGTGTACTTCACTGAAGAAAATGCTGCTGAACGGGTCCAGGCACCCCAGGAAACAACGCTCACATATTTCTTCAAGCTGTGCACCCAAGATAACTTTGCTCGCAATTTACTTTACAACCAAATTCCAAAGTACTACACATGGAACAGCATGAACAAGAGTTGGAACCGCCGTAAACAAGGACAAATTGTTCCAGAAGAAACAGGAATCAGGTCTACTGATGCCCTTGGCCGTGTCTACACCGTCCATCCCAACAACTCCGAATGCTTCCACCTTCGCCTATTACTACATGAAGTTAGAGGCCCAACATCATTCACGGATTTGAGAACCGTTCAAGGAAGAGTCTGCAACACTTTCAAAGAGGCCTGCCAACTTCAAGGACTTCTGGAGAATGACGAACACTGGAACACGGCGTTAGAAGAAGCAGCTGCATCTCGATCACCCAAGATGATGCGTAATCTGTTTGCTGTAATGCTTCAAACGTGCTCCATGTCGGGCCCTGAACAGTTATGGATGAACCACAGGGAGAACCTGTCTGAAGACATACTGCATCAAGCAAGGATCCAGCAGCAGAATATGGACCTGGACTACAATGACGACATCTTTAACAGAGCCCTAATCTACATTGAGAACAAGATAATATCTCTAGGAGGATTGAACCTGAAAAGCTTTGGACTTCCCCAACCTAACAGAAACAGCGATTCTGCCATCTCCAGTGAAGTAATTAGAGAACGAAGTTATAACATGGATGTGCTCGCAGCTTATATACAGGAGAATGAGCCTAAATTGGTCCAAGACCAAAAAGAAGCCTTTGACAAGATTACTAGAGCAGTTTTTGATAGGCAAGGGGGTATATTCTTTTTGGATGCTCCAGGCGGAACCGGGAAGACGTTTCTTATCAACCTTATTTTGGCAAAGGTGCGGCACAGAAATGAGATTGCCCTGGCTGTCGCTTCATCCGGCATTGCTGCTACACTCTTGACAGGTGGTAGGACTGCTCACTCGGCGTTCAAGTTACCTTTAAATCTGACAAGCACAGAGACTCCAACGTGTAACATCCCAAGGAATTCAGGAAAGGCAAAGGTTCTACAGGATTGCAAGCTCATCGTTTGGGACGAGTGTACCATGTCCCACAAAGCCGCATTCGAAGCATTAGATGTCACCATGAAAGACCTCAGATGGAACAATGACAGAATGGGAGGCGTCGTAATGGTTTTGGCAGGCGATTTTCGACAGACGCTACCAGTTATTCCACGTGGAACGAGGGCAGATGAAATGCAGGCCTGCATAAAATATTCTTACATCTGGAATGGCATTCAAACACTTGGATTATCGACTAACATGCGAGTTCATCTCAACGGTGATCCCTCTGCCCAGCAGTTTGCAGATAATCTACTGAAACTAGGAAATGGAACCCTTACTTCAGAAAATGAAGATGGATATGTAGCGATGCAAGGCATTGGAAGGATTGTGACTACTGAAGAAGAGCTGAAAGAGGCTGTGTTTCCGAATGTGATTCACCACTTCACTGATAACGCATGGCTGTGCGAAAAAGCAATTCTTGCCCCAACAAACGAAGCCGTCAGTGTTATCAACAAGCAACTTTTACAGAACTTACCCGGAACTCTTCATATTTACAAATCTATAGACACGACATGCAATATTGACGAGGCTGTCAACTATACGACAGAGTTTCTCAACAAATTAGAGCCACCTGGAGTACCCTCCCACATATTGGACTTGAAGGTTGGAGCACTGATAATTCTCCTCAGGAATCTGTATCCGCCTGCACTTTGCAATGGAACAAGACTTTCTATCAAGAAACTGATGCCAAATATTATAGAAGCCACCATCATGACCGGACATGCTGCAGGCGAAGATGTGTTTATTTCAAGAATTCCTATAATCCCTTCCGATCTCCCGTTTCAGTTTAAGCGTCTACAATTCCCTGTTCGTTTGAGTTTCGCGATGAGCATTAATAAGGCACAAGGACAATCTCTCAAAGTTGTAGGGCTCGACCTCCGTAAGCCGTGTTTCTCCCATGGTCAACTGTACGTGGGTTGTTCAAGAGTTGGTAATGTCGATAATCTACACATCTTAGCTCCGAATGGAAGAACATTAAATATAGTTTATCCCGAGGCTCTCTAACGAAAAGAACAATCTAAAGAAAAATTATTGCCACTCTCCCAAACTAACTCTGACTGTCATGCTTTAAATGATGATGTTATTGTTTAGTGCTCTCTTGAGAGCATGAGCAATAATCCGAATGGTGCTGCTTCCCAGTGCTACAGTACCAACAGACATTAATCGGTAAGGGTCCCTTGCGACCCCAGACCGAGCTCCACAAACATACACAAACACTCTCCTCTTCTAATTCATTGTCATCTAAGTTTAACTTACACTTAAATTAAAAATTTAATTGGTTCTCAACTCCAAATTTCCTGTAAGCAGGATGTTTTATTTCATCCATGTTTTCGTTACTTTTTATTTTTTCTGTACTGTACTCTCTATCTTTCCCTTTCAACTCTTTCCTATCTTTGATTTTGAATTTTTTATGTTTTACTTTTCTTTAAACTTCAGACCAATGATTATAACCACATGACTACGGTTTCCTAGCATGTGCTAATATGAGGTCTGTTCTCATTTAAACTAATTTTTTAACAGATGGCTCATGGTTAGGATATATTGTTCCTTTTTATCGACGGAGAATGTTGTGTGTAGGGGGGGGGAGAGAGAGAGACTGTCTACATGTCCTACACTACTATTCCTGCGCTATTCACTTATCTGCCTTTTCTAAATGCACGGGCAACGCCGGGCGGGTACAGCTAGTTTATAATAAAATAATTGAATCTATGCAATACATTTTATACATCACGCTTCAAGATAAATTGTTTTTGTAATTGATATTATAAAAAAATCATAAGTGATGTCAATTTATTCGCAGAGGATTAACTAAGGAAACCAAAAGAATAGGTTTTTTAATTAATCGTATTGCATTCTATTTTCTTATTGCATGTGATTGGACCTTCGATTGCTTAAAACTTATGACACATTTAAAATACCACGAATTGGGTCTATGTGATTGAAGTAAGTTTAATATATATATATATATTATCAGCTAATGAAAATTTTAATGAGAATGCAGTAAAAGATATATTAGCGTAAATGAAGAGAAAAAGAGGAATATATCCTGTACGGCAATAGAAGTATCACAGAACATTTAGGAAAAGATGCCGACTATTTGTAGAGACTGGAGATTTTTCAACTTGTGTTCATTCTAGTGCAATTGTTACTCATTGTAGAAAATTTTTTAAACAAAATATCACTTTGATTAAAAATTATTTACAGGTGCCAAGCTTAACTTCACTTCGTTGACAAATTTCACTTCACTTCATACATATGCAGAAAAATAATCTGTAAGACAAAATGATTGACAGAGTTTATTCCCTCAAAGTTTTCAGTTTTTTCCCAAGTTTCAATATTCCCTGAAATTTTACACCTCTAATCCCAGACAATGCTGAATAACAGTAGTTGGATGTTACGCTTCTTCCATGCAGGGTGTTTAATAGCGTTCCGAGCTTTTTCCCATGCCTCATGTGAATACGGACCACCATCCGTATGAAGTTTTCATGGAAGCAAAGAATGCTTACAATAACTATCAGCTATGCAGTTTGCTTTGAAATACTTATATTCTGCATAACTACCAGTTATGCAGAATATAAGTATTTCAAAAGAGTTCACCATAGTCAAATGGTGGAACTATATTGCCTGAAGCAGAGAGTCTTACGTTCGATTTCATCCACTTTATGCATTAATAAATGACGAGAATTTTCTAGGTCTCTCCTTTAAAAGGGTCAAAAATCAAAATTTTACCCTGGATACCATCCAGATTTTACTACTCCATAGGCAGGTAATACAATTGGGTGTGGCAATGATTTGTAGAGAAATTATCAAGTGTGTAGCGTAGCGTAGAGGCAAGGCAAATTATGACAATTTTAATTTAAATTAATTAAATTTATTAATGAGAAAAATTTTAATATATACATAATTTTTAACATAACTTTAAAAAACAAACATAACTGTATAATAGGCGGACACCGCCACAAACACACCTCTAGTGTGCTGTCTCTTTGAGAACTATTCTAAAATAAAAAATAAACAGAAACATAATCGGGAGG